>CAJQZJ010009649.1:5888572-5902103 GCA_907164525.1 Lophiomys imhausi | reverse complement strand
CAGCCCCACCATGCCAGCCCCACCATGCCAGCCTCACCATGCCAGCCCCACCATGCCAGGGTTTTGTTGAAATTCTGGTGATTTCTATCCTGCCCTCTATTTTGCGGTCTCTCCAACAGTATTCTAGCAACACTCATCAAATACCTAATTTGGGAAGGGGGATGCTGGCCTGACAGTAGATTTATAGTGACTTTAGACTCATTGTACAGAACAAACTCAATGGAATTTACAGCTACCCTTTCAATTCTACATGTCACAGGCTTTTAAGGGTGAAATCCAGTAAAACACAGTGAATAAATACTACTAAAAAATAAAGAAAGAAAGAAAGAATGGGAAGAGAAAAAAAAGAATTTGAAAGAATTTTTACTTAATGGTTTTACGGAAAAAAAAAAAAAAACATGGTTTTTAGGGAGTTACTGTCTATCTATCCTGGCAAGTAGCAATGTTTTAGGATGCCAAGTTTAGACTGTCTCTTCCCAGACCTGCTAGAAACCGCTAATTAGTGAGTGATGGTTCTTATACCTAAAGATTCTATGCTTAAAGCATAAGACATTACAATATGCATACACACCCAGCACAATCGGGAGAAGCAGCGACTCTTTTCAGTGTGTGCAGGTGGATGCTGTAAAGATGTAGTATGTCTCTCCCACTCTAATCAGGGTGCATGTCCACTTTATAAAACACCAAGGCAGCACGGCTGGAAAGACCCTGGTTCTCCCACTCAGAGAAACTGTTACATCACTCTCAAACTTTTTCTCTGTCACCTTTTGTTCTTTTTACTGTGCATTTTTTTCAACAGATATTTTAAATGTAAGACTGTTTCTCTCTATTAAATTGTGTACTAGAAATTTTCTAAACATCAGTGGTTTGGGCTCAGACCCCAGTGACCTTTCGGCAACATGAAGACTTTGAGAAATTTTGCCCTTTAATGTCAATTTTACCACAGGCTCCTGATCAAAATTAGAGCTCTTCTCTGGGTTTCCTAAAAGCCCTCTGTGGGATGGCAATTTATTTTTGTCCCCTTGTTTATTAATTAATGAGTACCTTCAGTCCATGCTGGAGTTAGATTGCAATCAAAGCTCAGTAAACTTTCCTGAAAATTGGCAATGAGGTGTGTTTGCAAACACACACGCCTTAAGTCCTTTTCAGTACAAAGCCGGGACTAAATCGTCTTTTAAAAATATGCAGTGTTTCTTCACCCCTTGAGCATCATGCTGTGATGCTAAAACTGCAGCTCTGATACACTGAAGCTATCGTACAAATAAACTTTAGAGTCCATACCTGAGAACCTGCCTTCGTTGCTCCCTCCCAGGTACTTCCGTAAGCGTTTCCACCTTCAACCTGGTAGCCATCTCCCTGGAGAGATACGGCGCCATCTGCAGACCCTTACAGTCCCGCGTCTGGCAAACGAAGTCCCACGCTTTGAAGGTCATCGCCGCAACCTGGTGCCTCTCCTTTACCATCATGACTCCGTACCCCATATACAGTAACTTGGTGCCTTTTACTAAAAACAACAACCAGACGGCCAATATGTGCCGCTTCCTGTTGCCCAGCCATGCTATGCAGCAATCCTGGTAAGGCCGTGCTTCGCTCATCCTTTTGGACACAGCTTCGTCTAAGTTAGCAGTGTGAGGGACAAGAAAGCCCTGCCAGATGGCTATGGGACAGGTGTCCTCGTCATTTTGCTGGAGCACGGACACCTTATGAGTAGAGACACCACTGAAGAAAAGAATGCATCTCCCAACAAAGTTAGCTCAAGTGTGGAGCCTCATGGGCCTGCCTCTCTGAGGAGGGTCATTCCAGCCTCACTCTAGAATGACCAGGAGAGTATACAGTAGGAAACCGGGCCCCTAACTACCGTGCAGTTATTGATGAAGTGATGTTAACATGTCCATTTTACAGAGAAAGAAACTGTGACTTCGAAGTACTAGGGTGGCCAAAAAGCTAGCAAGGGGCAAGCAAAGACTTTCTCTGTGCTTAACCACTGTGCTTCTGCATCCTCATGGTCTCCCAGGAGTTCAGATTGATTGACTTACAGAGCTATGGTTTTCTAAAGAATTTAAAATAATTAAAATTTTAAATTTTAAAAATATTAATTACTTTGTATATATGTGCATGTGGTGGGGTTACAGACCTGCCATGGTGCATGTGTGGAGGTCAGAGGACAACTTAAAGGGTTACTTCTGTCATGTGGGTTCCAGGGATTAAACACGGGTTATCAAGTTTGGTGGCAAGTGATTTTATCAGCTAGGCTATCGGAACACCTCAATTCCACTGTGCTTGCCCAGAATAGTTTACCTGAAAAGAAGAGATTCTAATACTGGTTTCTTTTCTCACTAGCTGAATAGCCTTGGGCAAGTTTACTTAGCCTCTTGAAGCTAAAGGAGTTAATAATACAGATATTTTTTAAATCTGCTTTCCTGGGCATCTAGAAGGTTCAAATAAGAAAGATACTTTTAATGAAAAGATGGCACAAATGTGGGCTACATTTACCAATTATAGTACTGTTTTAGAAGCAGGAACTAGACGTTCAGAAGTGACTAAAAACCCAGATCATGTTTCTTTGCCTTCTTCCTTTTGTTTCAAGCAGCTTGAACACACACACACACACACACACACACACACACACACACACACAAAAGCATTACATTGCGAAAGAGAGGGGTATACAAGACTTACCAAAACATGTCCAATTACAATGAGAAATGGCCCAGCCACTGTTTGCCTCTGACAATTGTATGGTCTAATCTGTAACTTACACATGCCAGACTGCAAAAGTGATTTAGGGGCCAGACTCATAGAGCAGGAGGCTGTGACTCGTCAACCATCAGCTGTATTTAGAGAAAGCAAAGCTCAATCCTGCCAGGTACAAGACTTTGTGCACCAGCAAATAAACTTCACAGGGTGGTAGAGAATGGATACTTGGGGAGATTTATGGTTAGTAATGGCACATTTGGTAAAACTGAAAGACTTTCTACGGTTCTGACTGGAACATTTAATGAGTCCCGTTGGAGAGTCAACAAGTTGTGTAGCCCGAGGCATGTTGTTGGGTTCAAATCTCACCTCTGCTACTAGCTGTATGGCTTTGGACACATCAAATCTCTTCAAGACTCAGTATCCTCATCTCTGTAATAGGTGCTCAAATAATAGTAGCTACACCAAAGGTTCTTATGTGAGTGAAGCTGTGACATGCATGCAAACAGCTTAGTCTCACCTGTACAATGGATGGGAACTATTTTCAGATTTATAATTTCAACAACTTGGGCATACTATCTACATACTCCCATTATTTTTTAAGGACTTCATCATTGGTTTATTTTTCATGTCATTCACATTGAAGCAGAGTCTCACTATGTCACCCAGGCCAACCACAAACTCCTGCCTCAAGCTCCTGAGTGTCTGGGGCTGTAAGTGCACAACGATTTTCTGTTTTTTCTGTTATCCTTGAACGTGTTAACGGCATTGGAGCATAGAATGGTGCCTCATTTCTCCAATTTAAGTAGCCCTTCAGAGACACTTTAAAGAGTAAAAGAAGCAAACAAATTCTAATGAGCAAACCTCCAGAAGTGGAATTTTCAAGGATGCTAAATACTAGAAATTAACGTGTCTGCCCAGATCAGCCTGACCCTGGTCGTTCTTGCCCATCAGAACTCGAAGGTTCAGAGTCACTGGTAATTAGATTTCTTTTAATTGTATTAGGCAAACATTCCTGCTACTCATCCTCTTTCTTATTCCTGGGATTGTGATGGTGGTGGCCTATGGATTGATCTCTCTGGAACTCTACCAAGGAATAAAATTTGATGCTAGCCAGAAGAAATCTGCTAAAGGTAACAAACGATCTTTGGGCTGGATATTTATTCCAAAAGATATCAAAAGCTTGCTTTATAAGTTAAATAGATGTACTCAGAATATATAGTGCATGTACTGGAGACTTAAAAGTATTTTTATGAGGCTCTGTGTCACAAAGCAGTCAGGAGACCCAGCCTCTCTGAATCCACATGTATGAAATGAGGAGCTATTCCTTTGCGGTGTGGTCCTGAGTGGAATCAAAGGAGAACATGCACACATGACATAGTTACACACAAAGGACCCTGTCCCCCAGGCTTGCTGTAATGTAGAACTTCGTAGACTCCCTCTGGTGAGTCTGGCCTTCCTATTGCATTAAAAAACATCAGATCCCTGTCCTACAAGCCCAGCTTTTTGCCACTCATTCCTCACTTTCAATCCTTCCTTTCATGCTCACCTCACTCCTTCCACAGCACCTACAGCCCACTGAACCTGTCCCTAACACCTGTGTTGACATAATTTTTTCCTTCTCACTCTGTTCCCCTCTCTCAGTTCCTTACTATGTAGATAACACAGTCTCTCTGGCTTCTATTGACTTTCTTTCATTACTTGGAGTCCTCCTGAGAAAAGTAATCTAAAAACTCGGCAAGCAAACAGGAAAGAAAGAATGGAGAAGAGTATTGACATTTATTTCATAATAACTTTTTTCAGCTTTGCAATCTTCGTGTGTGGCATTGTATTATTATTGTTATTGTCATCCTCATCACCACATATACATGATTCATATCTCATTGGAACTAGTGTAGACCAATACTGATATAAATTAGTACAGACCAGGCTACCTGTCCATTTTTCCAGTTCAAATTCAGCTTGGCCTCCTAGTTTGGGGGAGTCAAGGACTTTATGTCTTCTCTCTCTTATGACTTGTCCTGAACAATAAAATAATGTCACTTGCCCATCCAGAGAAGAAGCTGAGCAGCGGCAGCAGTGGCCGATATGAGGACAGTGATGGCTGTTACTTGCAGAAGGCCAGGCACCTGAGGAAGCTGGAGCTTCGGCAGCTGTCCACCAGCAGCAGCGGTAGCAGGGTCAACCGCGTCAGGAGCAGCAGCTCTGCTGCCAACCTGATGGCCAAGAAGCGTGTGGTCCGCATGCTCATTGTCATCGTGTTCCTCTTCTTCCTGTGCTGGATGCCCATATTCAGTGCCAATGCCTGGCGGGCATATGACACTGCTTCTGCTGAGAAACACCTCTCAGGGACCCCCATCTCCTTTATCCTCCTTCTCTCCTACACCTCCTCCTGTGTCAACCCCATCATCTATTGCTTCATGAACAAACGCTTTCGCCTGGGCTTCATGGCCACCTTTCCTTGTTGCCCCAATCCTGGTCCCCCAGGGGTGAGAGGAGAGGCTGGAGAGGAGGAGGATGGGAGGACCATAGGGGCATCGCTGTCCAGGTATTCCTACAGCCATATGAGCACCTCTGCTCCACCGCTCTGAGCTGCACCTGGCACACTGCTGCAGCAGGAAGGAGGGGACCAGGGAGCAAGGAAGAGAAGGGAAAGGAGGAAGAGGAAGAAAGACTAAAGGAGAAGGAACACCATTTCTCATGGGGACCCCTCAATGTCTGCTTTTCATCCTTCACAAAGTTGCAGAAGGAACTTAAGGCAGGGTCGTGAAAATGTCACAACATTTTCCATAATGTTCATCATAGAAGCAACCTCAGTAGGCCAGTGATGGGAGCCCCACAGGGTTCATGCTACAAATGTCACTGCCAAGTCCATGTTCCCAAGGAAGATGAGCTTTAGAATTTTCTGGAACACACCAGGTGAGGTCTCTCCATAGTGACACACTGCTATGCTCTGTTTCTTCTGCTTCTGCGGAATTATGGCCACTACCTTCCTCCCCAGTAAACCCACAACTACTTCTTGTACATACCACAACTATACAACTTCTCATGGCCACCAAGGGAATATGAAGTGCACTTCCTCTGGCCACTTCTAATATGGGAATAGTCTGACACTTTTTAAGCTTGAGGTTGGTCAGTTATACTCAGGGGTGTAAGTTTAGGCCATCAACAGAAAAACAAAAACAACGTGTCTAAAGAACAGGTTTTAGAATTCTTATTTCTGTAAAAGAGTATACAAGGCCAATAGCTAGAAGGAAGGTTTTCTGTCAGCTATATTCAAGCTGCAGAAGGGAGAGTGATCTTTACTATATAACTTCTCTGTGTCCTAACCCCCACAACTTTTTTTAACCTTAATTTCTTATGTTCACCTATATTTCCTTCTCTCCAGAAAGACCTCCAGGTAAGAAGGGGAGCTGTATATATGTGGGTAAGGGTGACAACATGTATAGTCAGGCCCCAAAGAAAAGTGGCATGCTAGGACTCAGTTATCAAGTAGCTTTGAATGTCAACACTGTATATGCTTTTAAATATCATCTATGTAGCTCTTGGGGTGTGTGTGTGTGTGTACACTGAATACATGGCTACATTCTCTATGTGTTAAAAACTTGTCAATGGATATTGGAATTCAACAAGTGTTATCATTTTTCCATAAAAGTTGGAGTTTCGTGTGAGTTTTGTTTCTTTGAAAAATTAGTGTTTAAAACATTTAACTCTGAGGAACTCTGTTTAAAAATAGAAATAACTTACACATTGAGGTACTAGGAAGAACATTTCTAGATAGCATGCACCAATCCAATCTAGCAGCATACCCACTCTCCCTCCCTGTCTCTCTCTTCTTTTCCCTCCTTTCTTTTTTTTTTCTTGAACAATATTGTCTTGTCCATTTAAAAGAGTTAGTATGAGCATTTTCAACGGAAGCAAGTTGGTGTGCACACTCAGAAATAAAAAATATGCAAAGAAAAAAAGTCAAGGAAAGTTCATTGCTGTGAGCTGTCAATTAACCAACGAGTGGCCATTCTTCTACTTCCCATGGGGCCGCGACCATCCACTGATCCATTCTTCTACTTCCCATGGGGCCTGCGACCATCCACGGATCCAGGCCCCATGCTCTCAGTGGTCCCCAAACCTCCCTATGGAAGAGAACAGGAGAGTAGCAAGGGACAATAAGGCTCCTGGTATTATAGAACTAGACAAGATGTGCAGACAGTGATAGCTGTGCCGAACAGAGTGCTGAGCAGAGATGCTGAGCACACAGCTACCCATTGTACTCAGCTTGTCAAGCCCCACTATCCCCTCCTCAGACTTCAATCTTAGGCGAGTAGCTACCACCAACCTCTTCAGTCAGCAATTTCAAAGTCAAAACACAGAGCTCAAATTGCAATGACAACAGAAGAACGACATAAAAATGTCTTTGGCACCCGAGTCAGTCTTATATATCTCTCCTGCCTAAATAAAGACTGGGTCATCCCCTGTGACCTTCTCCCAGTATTAGGAAATACATTTGGAAAAATTAAGACTCCCTGCATTATTAGGAATGTCTAGAATTTCTGGAGGCATATTAACCTGAAGACAAGATTCCAGGATTTAGTTAATAAAGATACAGATATGCAGCTAAACTGTAATTTCAGATAAGCTACAGAGCAATTGTTCTCAGCCTTCCTAACACTGCAACCGTTTAACACAGTTCCTCATGTTGTGGTGACCCCAACCATAAAATTATTTTCTTTGCTACTTCATCACTGTAATTTTGATGCTGTTATGAATTGTAATGTAAATATCTGTGTTTTCTGATGGTCTTAGGTGACCCATGTGAAAAGGTCATTCAACCCCCAAAGGGGTTATGACCCACAGGTTGAGAAACACTGTCATAGATATTAATTTTTAGTTTGAGTGCATCCCATACACTAAAAGATACCCTATATTTTATCTTCCAACCCTATTTTGAAATATTTTAAAGCAGGTAAAAACATAAACAAGATTTCCCACATCTACAGTAACAAAATGCCTTTGCTGATTTAACTTACTGGGAAGTCTCTCACCTATTGGAAGCTGAGAGATGGGTGTGGGTGGGCTATTAACTGTCAGAATCTGTGATGAGCTTTGGAAAGGTCTGCTTTTACTGGTTAATTTCTTTTTCATAATACTGTCCTGATACTTTGTTAACTTCCTTTGCCTCATGTTAAACAAGATTACTGATTTGAACATGAATGCTAGTTAAGGGAACAAATATATGGATTGTCTAGTACTTTCTAGTGTCTTCAAAGAGAATCCCTTCAGCAACAGCAAAATACATTGGAGCACGGGAATTGAGAGTTATGTCTTGGCTCCTTAGGCCCCAATCACCACAGTAAGGCCCCTAATGCATTTGAGGTGCTGAATGAGCAGTCTGTGCATCTCTAGGGTCTGGCTGTACATGGCTCTGCATGCTTAACAGGTGTCTCTCTGTTTAAGCAAAATGTCATCTTTATGAGTCAAATGAGGACAGTTGCTGGATCTCCACTGTCTGTTCTTCCTGTTTTGCCTCGTAACCCGCATACCATGAGTGTTTAATAAATGTTACGACTGACTTCCTACGTGCCTCTCGCACTCTCAGTGGTCTCTCTTTCCAGGCACAGCCTGCACTCCTCAACAAGGGAAATCTCACTTTGAGGGAAGAAGAGCAGAGCTTCGACAAGACTTTTTCCTCTCTGCAACTTTTTCCTCTCTGAGTGAATCCACTCCAGGTTCTCGTGTGTGACCATTTGCTGTGTTCTCTCTCCTCTTCCCCTCACCTCCACAATGCAAGTGGGTAGAGAGTGGATAGAACCCACAGTTTTTCTGATGAGTGAATTCTGCCTAGAGGTAGTGTTGAGATACAGGTAAACAAAGGTTGGGAACCACTGGTCCTCACCATCCTTCAGCTTAGTCCCGTGGCTCTCATTTCTTCTGAGAAGAACAGTCAAAAACCATTGCCCACATTTCCAACTCTTGCTAAAGAACTCATCTCACTCCTGTCATCAAAGCTCCCGTGGACCTCTTGCTATGCCCCCATCCATTTGCTCTCCTGCAGGACCCCAATGGGATCCCGGTGGAGCCACCTGGCCCCTGCTTGTATCTCTAGCTCCCTGGCTCTTGCTTCTAAATGCACTACTTTCCTCTTTTGGATTGGATATCTTTAACCTCTCCAGTGTCCTGGCGCCTCTCAGATGAACACTGCAAAGGGGATGAATGAACACTTGTTACATGTGGCTTCTTATCTAAATCTCCAAACAACATGGGTGATGTATCATTTCCCATGGTTCAAAGTGAAGAAATTGAAGCACAGAAAGGCAGGTAACACATCCAAAATCAGACACCTAACAAATGACAGGCAAGGTCCATTCTTATTTTAATTTAATTCCATCATGGTCTGGCAAGATGGTTCAGCATGTAAAGCCGCTTGCTGCTAAGCCTCATCACCTGAGTTCTAACCCCAGGACACACATGGTGGAAGGAGAAAACAGATTCTCACAAGTTGTTCTCTGACCTCCACAAGTGCACATACAAAACAAACAAACAAAAATGTGTTAATTCCACCAGGCTGCCATTGGGATTAGGTGACGTTCACCTCTCTTAATATTCAATGGCCAATGACATCATTTCAGTAATGCTGCCCAGTTTGTAATCACCACAAAGAAAGCAAGGTCCTGCCTCTGTGTCCTTCTCCTGTCTCCCTGTGGACACAGGCCTCACTATGAGCTCCCTGCATGGGGAAGATTTGAAAGCTGGTTCTTTATACTTCTGTCCTGGATACATCCAGCTCTGTGTTTATTTTTAGGAGTAAAATACAATCTACAACCTCACAAGAAAGCCAAGAGGTGGTATTGGTAATGAATTTTCACCTCTTTGGTAAATACCAGCATTATATTAAAACAGATGTTTTCTCAGATTCACTAGAATGAAGATAAATATGAGCCAAGTTTTTAATCAACCATCTGAGTGAGCCTCCTGGTTTCTCCCTCATTTGTTGCCTTTTTGACTAGTCCCCAGTGACATATGGGATGACTGTCAAAAGGTGTCAGGAAGATACCTGGATCCACCATAATCTCAATCTGGTGGGATTTACAGTGGAGAGCCTTGCCACATCCCAAGCTCTTTCTTTTCCTGATTTTTCCCTAATTGCCCATGGAGTTCCAACACTTGTGCTCCCCTAAATTCTCAAGCTCAAGATCTGTATCATTGCCAGGTATGGTGGCACATGCCTTTAATCCCAGCACTTGGAAGGCAGAGGCAGGCAGATCTCTCTGAGTTCGAGGCCAGCCTGGTCTACAAATCAAGACCAGGACAATCAGGGCTATTACACAGAGAAACTCTGTCTCAAAAAACAATAGATAGATAGATAAGAAAGAAAGAAAGAATGATCTGGTTCATTTCTGAAAACCAGTTATCAGGAAGTACTCAGACTTTGGAGTTATACTTGAATTTGTATCTGGGTCTAACCAGTTATGGGAGATTTACTCAGTCCCCAAATCTTCAGTACTTAAAGGTTTTGTAGGATTTACATGACATTAATGGGCCATATCCCCAACTTTCAGGAAGCCACACATATTGAGAATTCATTACCAAGTCTCCAGAAGGGTAAACAACTGTCACCTGCAAGACAGCATACGGTAACATGAGCCCCAAACTAGTACCAGTCAATGAGTGTGTGGAGCAGTGCCCAGGGGTTCTGGGTTTACTGGCCACTGTCTGTTGCCTTGTGCTTCAGTAACAAACACTTCCAGGTCCAGCACTGTGCCATAAATCAGACAGTTCCAAACATGTTTGAAGATCAAATCCTGCATGTACAAAGTATTTGGACTAGATAGTAGTCTGCCCATTTTTACGCAAGGGAGCCCTCTTTCCCCAAAGCAGTTCTGTATGGAGATCCAAAGTGGGAAAGAAATAGCCTAGGAGAAGGAAGGGGGGTTAATCTTCCCTTTGAAATCCTCAGGAGAGGCCCTAGGTTCTACTTTGAAAGCCATTAATGCAGACTGGGACCCATAATCTGTGACTCTAATACCAGCCTCTGTCAGGAGCACCCAGCAGCTTCATATAACCCTTGCCACACAAGTTCACAACCTTGATTTCCAGACATGACCTACCTTTGATCCTGCTGAAGGACAAGGCCACCTTCCATTAGTCTAATGATTAGACTCTCAATGCATCGTGCCAGTCCTCCTGGCATTGTAACAAGACTTTCCCTGTATGGATTCCTAAAAGAGAGCTGTTGATACAGTGCTAGCTAGCTAAGAGCCTGATCATTGTTCAGTGCAGTTGCCAGAATGATGCCCTGATGTCAGAAGGACATCAAAGGGCTCCACAAGCCAGCTGTAGTGGCTGGAGTTGTCTAGTCTTCCTGAATAAAACTAACAAATTAAAAAAAAAAATCAAGGTCCTCACCTGGGCTCTACCCTGCGTTGAAGGGCTGTGATGTTTTAGTTGCTAAACTTCCTCTGGGAGGGTAAGTGCCTATGGCCTGAGGTCTTTCCCAGTTTCCTGCCATTAGGACACCTCATCCTGGTGGAAGTTTGCAGAAGGCCTCTGTGAACTCCTCCTCTTGGACCATAATCCTGAGCTCTGAGAGATGCTGGGACAACTTGTCCAGCCAGCTTCCTGATATGGGCTGAGATGGCCCTGTATTGTTCATATCCTGAAGTCATGACTACTGATTCTTCACTATTTGGCTATATTTGGAAATAGAGCTTTGCAAGACCCTAAGGTATAATGAGGATCTTCTGTTGACCCTAACACAACATTTCCAATGTTCTTATAAGAATAGGAAACTCTGAGATAAGCATGTGGACAGAAAGCAAGAAAGTACTCATTAACCACCCAGGAAGAGAACCCTTACCAGAGGCAAGATGCCACACACTGACTTTGAATTTACAGCCTCTGGAGTGAAAGGAAACAAGTTTTTGCTACTTAAATCCCTTGGTCTGTGATACTCCGTTATAGTGGCCCTAGCAAGCCATGATTTGTCCCCTCCTTGAACGATATAGACTGCTTATATCCAGTCCCCGTGGTCAGAGAGGTTGGCAGCTCAGTGATAACTCTTGCAGTAAGAAACCTGAGCTGTGGCACCAAACCTCACCTTTCCAAGCCCCCCTCCTCCCTCAGTTGCTTCTATATTTCCCATCTGCTCTCTGATCTCAGCAACGCTGCTCAGGGACAGACCGCCTAGTTTACAATTTGCTAAGTGAGAACTCAAAATGGGGTTCAGCGGAGCTGAGTGGTCTCCAGGGATGAAGCAAACAGATCAGATCTCAGAGCTTAAAGAAGCAGGTGTTTCTCTGGTACAGGGGTAGAGTTGCCTGATGAAATACAAAATGTCCCCAATGTGAATTTGAGAAAAGCAGTGAGTGATCGCTTTGTTAAAACATATCCTGTGCAACGTGTTTTTATTTGCCTGAAATGCAGGCCCTATCAAGGGATTCTCGGTGGGTTGTCATAAGTCATGGAGAAAGTGAACAAAGATAAAGCAAATGTGACCAGGCACTGTCCTGGTGGTTTCAGGCAGAGGGGACAACAGACACTCCCGCCTACCTATCATGCCAATTGCTGAGGAAGGAAAGGAGTACCCCAGGGACCACGAGCCTCAGGCACCTTCCAGGCCTATTGCCCTCATTTGGAATCCAGTCAAAGGATCTCAGACCTTCTATGTCTACGGCTGCCACAAAAATTCATCGCAGTAGTGGCTCAAACAGCACGGTTGTCTACCTTGTGCTCTTGGAAGTCAGACTAAAAACAAAGAGTCAGTAGGAAATTCTAGGAGAGTTTATTCCAACCTTTTCTGGTTTCCTGGGCCTGCCTGCATGCCCACACCCTTGGCCTCTTCCTCCATCTCCAAGGCCCATGCTGTGGCATCTTC
The DNA here is from genome assembly GCA_907164525.1 of Lophiomys imhausi. Classification (NCBI taxonomy): domain Eukaryota; kingdom Metazoa; phylum Chordata; class Mammalia; order Rodentia; family Muridae; genus Lophiomys; species Lophiomys imhausi. The sequence goes on along the minus strand of CAJQZJ010009649.1, from coordinate 5,889,541 downwards.
AACACTCTCCTCTTGGTCTCTGTTTCATTTTCTCCATTTCCCTCACTGTTTCATCTCCTCTCTGTGGCTCTGACTCGCTCACTCTAGTTTTCTCTCTATTACCCATCCCCTTCTCTGACCGACTCTCCTGCCCTTCATTTATAAGAATCTTTGTTCCCAATGTGGGGGTGCTCACATTTTCCAACATTAGCATACAGCAGAACATAAAAAGAGTTAAATGTGATTTCAGAATCTGGGCCTTTAGGCAGTTGGTCTTGTGTGAGGCTCAAAGAGCTGTGCTGCTACCAAACATCCTGGGGTGACATTTAGGACTTTCAGAACCTTTATTCCGGAATGTTATTATTTGTTAGCCTGTCTGACTCCCCTTTTCCCAACACAAAGATGGCAAGATGGCAGATCTCAACAATGTCCCTACTTGTGGGCCACTGGACAGATGAATGAGTCACAGGCTGTCACCAACCAAGGACTAAAACAAAGGTCAAAGGCAGGGAAGAAAATCAACCTTTCTGTTCTGAAAACATCATGGAACAGGAGACTCATTACATGGACTGGGAGGAACCCAGAGTACTTTGTCACATGACCCTCCTACCATCTACCTCAAACCCTCTCTCTGAAGCTGGACTCAGGGGTCCATTGGCAAACCACCAAGAACTCCCTGCCTTCCCTACTGGATGAATCCACATCATGTGGTTCCTGCTGCCTCTGAGGCTGAAGGTTACCTGTTTGCACCAGTTCTAATTGGGAACGAGCTTCTGGCAAGTTAAAGTGGTGGCACACGCCTTTAATCCCAGCACTTGGGAGGCAGAGGCAGGAGGATCTCTGTGAGTTCGAGGCCAGCTTGGTCTACAAAAGCGAGACCAGGACAACCAGAGCTGTTACACAGAGAAACCCTGTCTCAAAAAACAAAAAAAAAAAAAAAAAAAAAGAAAGAAAGAAAGAAAGAAAGAAAGAAAGAAAGAAAGAAAGAAA
>CAJQZJ010009649.1:5781765-5888562 GCA_907164525.1 Lophiomys imhausi | reverse complement strand
AAAGAAAGAAAGAAAGAAAGAAAGAAAGAAAGAAAGAAAGAAAGAAAGAAAAGAAAAGCTTCTGGGAGTCTCTGTCCTTGCCTGTTATAGATTCCCATTCCAGGACTTTCTCTCTTTGTGCAGGCTGCCTTGTGAGCTGTCTGGCCCCTGCTACTCTTAAACAGTATGATGAACTCAGAAGGCAAGTTGGTCTGTGTATGTGCACTGAGGATTCATCAAATAAAATGGGTTTTGGCATCCTTGCTGTCCGATTTGGTCTGTCTCCTTTTTAGATTTGCAAAAGCAAAATGTGATTATTAGCTATGAAAATCACCATTATTATTGAATATCCTATGGGAAATATAATTGTATTAAGTTGATTCTGAAACTCTGCCCCTTGTGTGCACAAGTGGAGTATAAAAATGCAATGACGCTGGAGGGTATTTTGTGGAAAGAAGAATGTTGAGCTCAGGAAGCAAACCAAGAACATAAGGGTCCTGTCTGAAGAAGGGAATCTGATGGGATTTAGCACATTGGAATTGGCACCCTAGAGCTCAGGGTATAGAAAGTTGGGGAGATTTAGGACAGAAGAGTATTTCTTTTTACCTGACAGGAGAATTATGTTGCATGAGCATCGAGTTGGGGATGGGTGGAGACATGACCTAAGGCCTTGAACCCAATTGAACGTCATTGTCTCAACTCCGGAGGACCCAAGAAGGTAGGAAGAGGTCAGCAGAATCTGAGACATGTGCTGAAATTGCTAAAAATGGTCTCTGATCTCCAGGCTGCCTATGGAAATTTCCAGTATTGTTCAGCACAAACCTCCATTGCCACTTCTATGTGCATTTATGTGTAAATGTGGGGTGGGGGATGTATTTTCCTACCCCATAAATATTACAACTGACTGTATGGCTTGCTCTGGCCCAAAGAATGGGGTGAAAGTAACACTGGGCAAGTTTAGAAGCGACAAGTGAAGAGGCTTTGGGTATTTCCATCATTCATGGGTAGCAGCTAGTCCTACAATGAAAAGCAAGTGGGGCAGCTCTGGGCTTTGTCTGCTGTTGAAGTGAAGCCCACAGAGCTTCATACATGTCTGCCAAACTAAAATTAATTGATAGACATGTGAGGGAGAAATATAAGCTTAAAAATAAAAGGGTGAATATGTAGGAGAAACAAGACCTGCTGCTAAACAGGGCATTGCATGGCAGGGCTTCCATATGCAACTGCTCTGAGACCTGCCTGGGCATGAAACAATAAGGAAGAGCCGCAGCAGCCTGCAGTTCGGGAGCCAATGGGACTCTGGGCAGAGGTTATAAAGGGAGCACCCATTTATTTGTTGTATAAAGAAGGGCTTCTGATTTTTTTTTTGAATTAATTTTGTATCCAGCCACCTTGCTGAAGGTGTTTATCAGCTGTAAGAGTTCTCTGGTGGAATTTTTGGGGTCACTTATGTATACTATCATATCATCTGCAAATAGGGATAATTTGACTTCTTCATTTCCAATTTGTATCCCCTTGATCTCCTTTAGTTGCCTCATTGCTCTAGCAAGAACTTCAAGTACTATATGGAAGAGATATGGCGAAAGTGGGCATCCTTGTCTTGTCCCTGAGTTTAGAGGAAATGCTTCAGGTTTCTCTCCATTTACTTTGATGTTGGCTACTGGCTTGCTGTATATTGCCTTTATTATTTCCAGATATGGTCCTTGTATGCCTGTTCTCTCCAGAACTTTTAGCATGAAGGGGTGTTGGATTTTGTCAAATGCTTTTTCTGCATCTAGTGAGATAATCATGTTGTTTGGGATGAGAAAAAAATCAGGGAAACAATTCCCTTCACAATAGCCACAAACAATATAAAATACCTTGGGGTAACTCTAACCAAGCAAGTAAAGGACCTGTACAACAAGAACTTCAAACCCTTGAAGAAAGAAATTGAAGAGGCCATCAGAAGATGGAAAAATCTCCTATGCTCATGGATAGGTAGGATCAACATAATAAAAATGGCCATCCTACCAAAAGCAATATACAGATTCAATGCAATTCCTATCAAAATACCAACACAATTCTTTATAGACCTGGAAAAAGCTATTCTCAATTTCATATGGGAAAACAAAAAACCCAGAAAAGCTAAATCAATCCTGTACAATAAAAAAACATCTGAAGGTATTACCATTCCAGATTGCAAGTTGTACTACAGAGCAATAGTAATAAAAACAGCATGGTATTGGTATAGAAACAGACCAGTGGATCAATGGAATCGAATTGAAGACCCAGAAATGAACCCACACACCTATGGTCACTTAATTTTTGACAAAGAAGCTAAAACCGCACAATGGAAGAAGGACAGCATCTTCAACAAATGGTGCTGGTCCAACTGGATGTCCACTTGTAAAAGAATGAAATTAGACCCATACTTATCACCTTGTACAAAACTTAAGTCCAAGTGGATCAAAGACCTTAACATAAGGCCAGTCACACTAAATCTACTAGAAGAGTAAGTGGGAAAAACTCTCGAAATCATTAGCACAGGTGACAACTTCCGGAACAGAACACCAACAGCTCGGGACCTGAGATCAACAATCAATAAATGGGATTCATGAAACTAAAAAGCTTCTGTAAGGCAAAAGACACTGTCATTCTAACAAAATGGCAGTCTACAGATTGGGAAAAAATCTTCACCAACCCCACATCTGACAAAGGGCTAATATCCAAAATTTACAAAGAACTCAAGAAATTAAATGCCAAGAAGCCAAATTAAAAAATAGGAAAAAGAGCTAAACAGAGAATTTACAAAGGAGGAATTCCTAAAGGCTGAGAGACACTTGAAGAAATGCTCAGCATCCTTAATCATCAGAGAAATGCAACTCAAGACGACTCTGAGATTCCATCTCACACCTGTCAGAATGGCTAAGATCAAAAGCTCAAATGACAGCACATGCTGGTGAGGGTGTGGAGAAAGGGGTACCCTACTCCATTGCTGGTGGGAGTGCAGGCTTGTGCAACCACTATGCAGGTCAGTCTGGAGATATCTTAGAAATCTTGGAATAGCTTTGCCTCAGGACCCAGCCATACCACTTCTGGGTATACATCCAAAAGATTCCTCACCAAATCATAAGGAAGTTTCCTCATCTATGTTTATAGCAGCCTTATTTGTAATAACTAGAAACTGGAAACAACCCAGATGTCCCTCAACTGAAGAATGGATTAAAAAACTGTGGTACATATACACAATGGAATACTACTCAGCTATCAGAAACAAGGAAATTATCCAATTTGCAGCCAAATGGATGGAACTAGAAAAGCTCATCCTGAGTGAGCTAACCTAGACTCAGAAGGATGTGCATGGCATCTATTCACTTATAGTGGGATTATAGCTATATATTATGGGATATCTGTACCACAACCAATGCACCAAAGGGAACATGGAGATAGACTTTTGTTTTGTTTTGTTTTTGTTTGTTTGTTTGTTTGTTTTCTCTCCCTGTCAATGAGACACTTTGCCTTGGTGGTACTGCCTTGTATGCCCCCCAGTGTATGAGGAGGCTCTTGGCCTTCATATGACTGCTAAACTGTAGCAGGGAACTGTTATGTAGGGACACTCCACTCCAGAGGAGTAGGATGGAAGGGTTAGGGGGTAGAGGGTGGGAGGGCGGGGATGGGAAGGGTAGAAAGAGGAGACTATGATGGAGATGTAACCTGAAGCAATAAACAAATAAATTTAAAAAAAATAAAGGGAGCACTCTCTTTTTTAAATAAACGGGTCTGCTTTTGCCACTTACCAGGCCCCAGAGTCTGGGTCATTGACTCCATGCCACCTCATCCATACCCCCAAGAGTCCTGGGCCCCAGCAACAATACACCACTAAACTTTGTTTGCTCTGTTATGTAGCATCAGTAGCTGACTAGTACATAGTCCTTTCTTTGTTTCCTACCATCTATAAAGCATGTTTCCCATGTTTTCTTCTCTGCTTTCTATCAAAACCATCCTGTTTAAACATCTTGGGCCAAACTTTTAACTCTTAGAGTAAATTTCAACTGTAGACTTTTTCCTTCCAAACATGTGTATTCTTCAAGTCATTTGTCTCTACAGAACAACTTTACTATAACACTTCATGAAACCTTCAAGCAGATGATAAAGGACATATATGGGCATTTTTCTTGAGTCTCTTGATTTCACACTCACAGCCGAGGGTAAGGCAAACTCCAGTACATAGCTGATTTTTTTTTTTTTCAGGAAGGCTCAAAATCCTGCAAAGCATCCTCCGCAAAAGCCATTCATCTTTCTCATCCTCTTCTTTGCTGGGAGAAGGTGGGAGCATGGTGGCAAACCCAGCTGGTAGACAAAGACTCCTCCTCCCTGTCCCTGCTCCAGCTCTGGCCAGCTTCCCAGTCCAAATGGCAGAATGCATTCAGGGAGGTGATTAATGTTCACAGAAGACTCCAAAGAACTTCTCAGGGCCCTTCTGTTTATTAAATCAAGAAAACCATGTTTAAATATAATGTCAAGGTTATGACACAGGCCAGCAGGATCCAAAGCAGACTGTCAGAGTTAACCTTGAATAATTAGCTGCTCTTCAAGCTTTGACTTGCAGGCTTAAAGCCTTTGATGATTTTTTTTTTTTCAGGAAGACCCAGAATCTTAGAGAAGAGGTCAATAGTGGCCAGCAGAGCCATCCATTTCTGTCCATCAACCATTATTAATGACAAAGGCAGGAGTCATGATTTTTGTGCCAGGGTCACCATTGTGGCCTTCCTGGACTAGAGAGGCTCAGTGTGTTCACCCATCTACCCTAGAATTCTCAGGTACCTATTGTACGTAACAAAAGGCTATCATGCATGGAGTACTTGACAATGCCCTATGTCTCCTTGCTCAGAAACACTTTGCTGTGCTAGTGGGCAATCTGTTGGCAAGCTAGAAAGAAAGAACAGGGTGACGTGGTTCCTTTTGATAAATGAGTACACCCAGTTAGGCGAGGGTAGCAAGGAGCAGTAGACAGATGTTGGGACTCTTGCCTCCCCTTTCGCAGGTGAGCACACTGATCCACAGAGAGGTTACGTAACTTCATCTACATCACACATGAGGAAGTAGAAGATAGGTCCAGGTACTGTGGCCACAGGCCACATTCTTCTCTACTGGACTACACACCAGCTCATAAAGGCCAGAGAGATTGGAGTGGAAGCAAGCAGCAGGAAGGGGCCGTCATGTAAATGTCCAGGGAAGAATGTTCTAGAAACAAGGATAAGAAGATCATTTCAATCCTTAGGCAAGAGATGAGGGGTTGTGGGCCAGGGACTAGCATTAAGTGCAGCAGGAAGTTAAAGATGAAGGAATTGTTTTCCTTGTGTCTTTTCCTGCTTGACTAATTACCCCATAGAACTCATGTTCGAATTTTTTACTTACTTTAGTGTAAAGTATGGTGCTCAATTCATAAATTTGTTTGTCTTTTTTTAAGATTTTAGTTCTTTTGTTTTTGGCATACTCATACATGTATTCATTTATGTATATGGTGCATTGTGGTCCTATTCAGCCCTCCTTATCCTTTCTTACCCCCCTCCTCCTACTTTCTCTCTCTCTCTCTCTCTCTCTCTCTCTCTCTCTCTCTCTCTCTGTGTGTGTGTGTGTGTGTGTGTGTGTGTGTGTGTGTGTGTGTAGATTTCGTGCAGGTAGCCACAGCTTCTGTATGTTCATGACTGCGACAATCATGTCATGTCCATAAGATAGCTTTTCACAGTACTTCTCCCCATCTTCCAGTTCTCACAGTCTTTTTTTTTCACCCTTTCTTCTGCAATGCTCCATGGACCTTGGATGGAATGATATAGATATCCTATTTAGGGATAGGAAGATCACACAACAATCACTTATTCTCAGAACTGTGACCAGTTGTGAGTCTCTGCATTAAACCCCACTCACTGCAAGAAGAAGCTGCTGTGACCAAGGCTGAAAACAGCACTAGTCTATGGATATAAACATAAATATTTAGAAGACAGCTTAATATAATGTCTATTTACCAAAACATCAATAGTAAATTGGCAGGGGAGGCTGTGAGCTCCCCAGCTACAGACTCTTGACCAGGTTTACAGTAGCAGACATTATATTCCCTTCTTGACCAAATTTACAGTGGCAGACTTCAAATCCTGTCAGAAAGTAGTTGGTTAACCCCAAAACAGTCATGCCACTGTTGCACCAGTGTGCATATCTTGCCTGGCAGGTCCATAATATAACATTCAGGGTCTGCAGCTGCAGATGGCTGTTGATAATGTTTCTCCCACAGCAGCTTCTATAACACCTTCTGGCATTATGAGAGCTAGCCAGCAGAAAGAAAGCTACCAGCTCAGTGCCAGCTTCATTTCTCTATGTTCTTTATCCAAAGAGTGTGGTGTCTTTAGTTATCAGTCTTGCCTTCCAGTTTTGGTATACATCCAAAAGAAATGGCAATAGCCTGTATTGTTTGGGGAGCCTCTGGGGTTCCTTGGCCAACAACTCATAATGAAGCACCCTGTGCCTGGCACTGGGGTATTCATTTAAGAACTCATGGCTTCTGGGAGCAGTATTTAATTCTCATTGAGATAACTAATTAGATAACTAATTAATGAGCACTGTGCCTGTCTAATCTTGGCTTGAATCTCAAATCCTTTACCACTCAATTTTTCAACCCTGGAAAAGTCACTTAACTTCTTTGATCCTCTTTTTTTATGTTTTGTACAATGGGGATGAAAGGCAATCCCACAGGGTCAGCTGTGGAGGGTTTAAGTAGAATAACTGTGTGAAGTGCACAAGGCAGAACCTGTGGAAATCTCAAATTTCTTTCTCCATGGCAGGCAAAGCCTGAGTCACTGCAATAAGACCCCACCATAGAATTGAAACTTGAGGACAGTATACCTTGCTACAATCCTTACTACTTGCTACTCAAAATACTGTTCAGCGACCATCTCTACTGGATCTTGAAGGAGGTAGGAATTGGAATTGAATCCAGGTATACCGACACAATGAAACAGGATTTGAAAGGAGGATCCCTGGATCTGTGTGTTGAATGAACACCTCTCCCATCTCCTATGTCATTCTTATCATCAAGAAGGATGTTTAAAGTTGGGCATGGTGACACACATCTGTAAGTCCAGCATTCAGGAAACTGAGCAACAGGATTGTGAGTTCAAGGCTAGCCTGGGCTGCAGTAGTGAGGTCATCTCAAACAAAACAAAACAAAACGAGGAAAGCTTGGCAAGACCTAGGCAAGACACTCAGAGCCTTTGTCCTTTGTACTGTCCTAACCACTTGAATTCAGGTCCTTCCATTGCTTCCCACCCTGCTGCCATGCCACACACACAGCACTTGTAGCTGGAGTCCTGATAACTTGACAGCCTCTCATCAGATGTCCACAGAGACCAATAAGCAGAGTCCAGGAGGATCCAATGGCATCATGTGTAGGGACAACAAGTGCCCTCCCCATCACTGGATAGTGCCCCTGACTCCTGGGAGCATGTCTTCTCCTACTGGCCAACCTCTTGGTTCACTTGCTATGCCTCAGAAACCTACAGCAGGGATGTGACTGTGGCTAGAGGCTCCTTTCTGTGCCACTGTCCTAGCTTCATTTCTTTTGCCATAGCAAAAACATCTTGAGCATGCATTTAGCCACAGGATTCAGGAGGCAGAGGCAGGCAGGTCTCTTTGAGTTTGAGGTCAGCCTGGTCCAGACTACCAGAACCACCAAGACTATGTAGAGATCCTGTCTCAAAAAAAAAAAAAAAAAAAAAAAACCCCTGCTGGGGATCCAAGATGGCGGCAGCCTGTGCGGACGTATTTTGATTTTGGGGTTAACAGTCACAGGGCGGTGAGTGTTGCAGGATGCTGTACAAATGGCTCAACCCCTCTGAATCTCACTCAACTACCCAGGAACCACTGGGAGTCCCTGGGCAGGACGCTCCCTCCCACTCTCGGACACGCAAGGAAGCCACTGAATCCGGGAATCAGGATCCCCCCATCCCCCACCAGGAGAGACACGACGGGTAAGTTCCAATCTAATACCCAGCAGGCAGATTCAGATCCCACGCAGAGATAATCTCCACCCTGCTGGGCACCCCCAGGTCTCACACAGAGGATCCAGCTATCTAAGGAAAGATTGCGACCCTTGGAAGTGAGCGCAGCTTGGCTACAAAGTGCCTTCAGGCTGCAGATTGCAACCCACTGAGGTGATGTCACTGGCCTGTTTCCAGGCTGTGGGAGCGGCAAGGCTATTGGGGGTGAAGGCAGATTTACCCACCACAGAAGCCAACCCCGGGCAAACTGCGAGGTATTTGAAACTGTTGTATATCTGACTTTTTTACTAGTACTGGCCCTTCCGGCAGGGAACCAGAGCTTACTTGTACACAGCTCCACCACCTGGATTAGTTAGGTCTCCACCTAGGAGGCGGGGCTGAATGACTCACTTTATAGGGGTGGATTAAGGCAACTCGACTCCTACACCAAAGCGCCCCCTTTGGACCCAAGTCCAGAAGACAGCTAAAAAATTCCACATGGACAAAGACCCCCAGACCAAAAAAAAAAAAAAAAAAACCGAAATGACTCCAACAAAAGAAAGCAACGCTATTCCATCCAGCCCGAACCACCTCACCACAGCTGAAACAAATGAAAACGATGACAATTCTACATTATGGAAAGTGATAGAGTCCCTTCAAGAAGAACTTAAATCTATGAAGGAATTCAAAGAAGCCACAATTGCACATATGAAAGCAATGGAAAACACCATTAGAGAACTTCAGAACAAGGTGAGTCAACTAGAACAAGAAAAAGAGAGGGCAATGGAAGACTTCCAGGCAAAGACAAGCAAACTGGAGCAGGAAATGTACAAAATGAATAAAATCATTCAATCCATGAAAATGGAAATGGAAACAATAAAGAAAACACAGTCAGAGTTAAAAATGGAAATGGAGAATCAAGGGAAGAGAACAGGAACTATGGATTTGAGTACCAAAAATAGGATTCAAGAGATGGAAGACAGGATCTCAGGCATGGAAGATTCGATGGAAGAAATCAATACAACATCCAAAGAAAATGAGAAAGCTAAATAATCTCTCGCCCACAATATCCAAGAAATCAAGGACTCAATGAAAAGATGGAACCTGAGAATTGTAGGCATAGAGGAAAGAGAAGACTCCCAACTCCATGGTCCAGGAAATATTTTCAACAAAATCATAGAAGAAAACTTCCCAAACCTAAAGAAAGAGATGCCAGTAAATATCCAAGAGGCTTACAGAACACCAAACAGATTAGATCGGAAAAGAAACTCCTCTCGCCACATAACAATAGAAACTCCAAATGTAGAGAACAAAGAAAGGATATTAAAAGCTGTAAGAGAAAAAGGCCAAGTCACATACAATGGAAGACCCATCAGAATTACACCTGACTTCTCCTCAGAAACTTTAAAAGCTAGAAGGGCCTGGACAGATGTTCTACAAGCTCTGAGAGAACATAGGTGCCCAGCCAGACTACTATACCCAGCAAAACTCTCTATCAACATAGATGGAGAAAAAAAGATATTCCATGACAAAATCAAAATCAAACAATAACTCCCCACAAACCCAGCCCTACAGAAGATCCAGGAAGGAAAATTCCAACACAGAGAAGATAATTACACCCAAGAAAACAGAGGAAATAGAAACCTCCACAGCAACTAAACAAAAAGAAACACAAGACGACCAGCTATACAAACTAATGGGAAATAACAACCCCTGGTCACTAATATCCATCAACATCAATGAACTCAACTCGCCAATAAAAAGACACAGACTTACAGACTGGATCCATAAACAAGACCCATCTTTTTGCTGTATACAAGAAACACATCTCACTATTGAAGATAAACACTATCTCAGAGTAAAGGGCTAGGAAAAGGTTTTCCAAGCAAATGGACCCAGGAAAGAAGCTGGAGTAGCCACCCTAATATCAAACAAAATAGACTTCCAACTGAAGTTAATGAAAAAAGACAGAGAAGGGCATTACATATTCGTTAAAGGAAATATCCACCAAGAGGACATCTCAATATTGAACATCTATGCCCCAAATACAAAGGCACCTACATTTATAAAAGAAACGCTTCTAAAACTTAAATCGCACATCGATCCAAACACTTTAATAGTCGGAGACTTCAACACCCCACTCACAACTATGGACAGATCATCAAGACAGAAGCCAAACAGAGAAATAATGAGTCTAACAGAGATCATGAACCAAATGGACCTAACAGATATCTACAGAACGTATCACCCAAACACAAAAGAATACACCTTCTTCTCAGCACCTCATGAAACCTTCTCCAAAATCGACCATATAGTTGGCTACAAAGATAGCCTCAACAGATAAAAGAAAATTGAAATAACCCCTTGTATGTTATCAGACCACCATGGAATAAAGCTGGACTTCAATAGCAAAAGAATTGCCGGGCGTGGTGGCACATGCCTTTAATCCCAGCACTCGGGAGGCAGAGGCAGGTGGATCTTTGTGAGTTCAAGGCCAGCCTGGTCTACAAAGTGAGTCCAGGACAGCCAGGGCTACACAGAGAAATATTGTCTGGAAAAAAAATTTTTTAATAGCAAAAGAATCAACAGAAAGTCTACACACACAAGGAAATTGAACAACTCTTTACTAGAGGACCACTGGGTCAGGGAAGAAATAAAGAAGGAAATCAAAGACTTCTTAAAATCCAATGAAAATGAAGACACAACATACCCAAACCTATGGGACACAATGAAAGCTGTGCTACGAGGGAAGTTCATAGCACTAAGTGCCTTCAAAAAGAAAATTGTGACAGCTCATATTAGTGAATTAACAGCTAAACTGGGTAACTTGGAAAAAAAAAAAAAAGAAGCAAACACTCCCAAGAGGAGCAGAAGGCAGGAGATCATCAAACTTAGGGCTGAGATCAAAAACTTAGAAACAAAAAGAACTATACAAAGAATCAATGAAACCAAGAGTTGGTTCTTCGAGAAAATCAACAAAATAGACAGGCCCTTACCCAAATTAACTAAAAGACAGAGGGAGAAAACCCAAATCAACAAAATCAGAAAGGAAAAGGGTGAAATAACAACAGACATTGAGGAAATACAGAGAATATTTGGATCCTACTTTAAAAATCTATACTCTACCAAATTTGAAAACTTAAGTGAAATGGACAATTTTCTTGATAGATTCCACCTACCAAAGCAAAATCAAGATCAGATAAACAGATTAAACAGCCCTATAACCCATAAGGAAATAGAAACAGTCATTAAAAATCTCCCAACCAAAAAAAAAAAACCCAGGGCCAGATGGCTTTAGCACGGAATTCTACTGGACCTTCAAAGAGGAGCTAACACCAATACTTTTCAAACTCTTTCAAAAAAATAGAATTTGAAAGAACATTGCCAAACTCATTCTATGAGGCCACAGTCACCCTGATTCCTAAACCACACAAAGACCCAACAAAGAACGAGAACTTCAGACAAATCTCCCTCATAAACATTGATGCAAAAATACTTAATAAAATACTAGCAAACCGAATTCAAGAACACATCAAAAGTATCATACACCATGATCAAGTAAGCTTCATCTCAGGAATGTAGGGATGGTTCAACATACGGAAGTCTATCAACATCATTCACCATATAAACAAGATGAAAGAAAAAAATCACATGATAATCTCACTAGATGCAGAAAAAGCATTTGACAAAATCCAACACCCCTTCATGCTAAAAGTTCTGGAGACAACAGGCATACAAGGACCATACCTAGAAATAATAAAGGCAATATACAGCAGGCCAGTGGCCAACATCAAATTAAATGGAGAGAAACTTGAAGCATTTCCTCTAAACTCAGGGACAAGACAAGGATGTCCACTTTCACCATATCTCTTCAATATAGTACTTGAAGTCCTTGCTAGAGCAATAAGACAACTAAAGGAGATCAAGGAGATAAACATTGGAAACGAAGAAGTCAAATTATCCCTATTTGCAGATGATATGATAGTATACATAAGTGACCCAAAAAATTCCACTAGAGAACTCTTTCAGATGATAAACACCTTCAACAAAGAGTCTGGATACAAAATTAATTCAAAAAAATCAGAAGCCCTTCTTTATACAACAAACAAATGGGCTGAGAAACAAATAAGGGAAACAGCCCCCTTCATAATAGCCACAAACAACATAAAATACCTGGGGGTAACTCTAACCAAGCAAGTAAAGGACGTGTACAACAAGAACTTCAAGCCCTTGAAGGAAGAAATGGAAGAGGCCTTTAGAAGATGGAAAGATTTTCCATGCTCATGGATAGGTAGGATCAACATAATAAAAATGGCTATCCAACCAAAAGCAATATGTAGATTCAATGCAATTCCTATCAAAATACCAACACAATTTTTTATAAACTTGGAAATAGCTATTCTCAATTTCATATGGAACAACAAAAAGCCAAGAATAGCTAAATCAATTCTGTACAATAAAAAAACATCTTGAGGGATAACCATCCCAGATTTCAAGCTGTACTACAGAGCAATAGTTGTAAAAACAGCATGGTATTGGTATAGAAACAGACCAGTAGATCAATGGAATCAAATTGAAGATCCAGAAATAGACCCACACACTTATGGCCACCTAATTTTTGACAAAGAAGCCAAAACGGCACAATGGAAGAAGGACAGCATCTTCAACAAATGGTGCTGGTCCAACTGGATGTCCACTTGTAAAAGAATGAAATTAGACCCATACTTATCACCTTGTACAAAACTTAAGTCCAAGTGGATCAAAGACCTTAACATAAGGCTGGTCACACTAAATCTACTAGAAGATAAAGTGGGAGAAAACCCTCAAACTCATTGGCACAGGTGACAACTTCCTGAACAGAACACCAACAGCTCAGGACCTGAGATCAACAATCAATAAATGGGACCTCATGAAACTGAAAAGCTTCTGTAAGGCAAAAGACACTGTCATTCGAACAAAACAGCAGCCTACAGACTGGGAGAAAATCTTCACCAACCCCACATCTGACAGAGGGCTAAAATCCAAAATCTACAAAGAACTCAAGAAATTAAATGCCAAGAAACCAAATAATCCAATCAAAAAATGGGGGACAGAGCTAAATAGAGAATTCACAAAGGAGGAATCCCTAATGACTGAGAGACACTTGAAAAAATGCTCAACATCCTTAATCATCAGAGAAATGCAACTCAAGACGACTCTGAGATTCCATCTCACACCTGTCAGAATGGCTAAGATCAAAAGCTCAAATGACAGCAAATGCTGGCAAGAGTGTGGAGAAAGGGGTACCCTACTCCATTGCTGGTGGGAGTGCAGGCTTGTGCAACCACTATGGAGGTCAGTCTGGCGATATCTTACAAAACTTGGAATAGCTTTGCCTCAGGACCCAGCCATACCACTTCTGGGTATACATCCAAATGCCTCTTCAGGGAATCATAAGGAAGTTTCCTCATCTATGTTTATAGCAGCCTTATTTGTAATAGCTAGAAATTGGAAACAACCCAGATGTCCCTCAACCGAAGAATGGGTTAAAAAACTGTGGTACATCTACACAATGGAATATTATTCAGCTATCAGAAACAATGAAATTATGCAATTTGCAGCCAAATGGATGGAACTAGAAAAGCTCAACCTGAGTGAGCTAAACCAGACTCAGAAAGACGCATATGGCATCTATTCACTTATAGTAGGATTTTAGCTATATAGTAGAAGGTATCGATACTACAACTAACACACCAAAGGGAACTTGGTCATAGACTTTTTATTTTTTATTTTTATTTATTTATTTCTTATATTTTTTTTTCTATTTTTTAGTCTTTTTATCTATTTGTCTGCTTATTTGTTTGTTTGTTTTTTAGTTTTCTCTCCCGGGCACTGAGACACTTTTCACTGGTGGTACTTCCTCCTAGACCCCCAATGAATGAGGAGGCTCTTGGCCCTCATACGACCTCTCAACTGAGATGAGGAACTGTTATATCCCAGAGAAATGGGATGGAAGGGTTAGGAGGTAAAGAAAAAAAATGTAATGTGATGTTTCGGCCTTTTACTACTAATTGTCATAAACTGTTTAGGATAATTAAGAAATGCAAACTAATAGTTATGCAAGCCGGTCATGTTGTTAGGTACTGTTACAGACTATTATGGTTATTTTCTAAGCTAATCAGAAATAAAGCTGCTAAGGGACAAACAATATCTGCTTATCCTAATATAAGAGATAGATAGGGCCTTTTCAAAAACCTCAAGAGATCAGCAGAATATGGCATTCAAAGATGTTTTTGTAACTATAGATTTTTTTATATCAAGACATATCAACGCCTGACAGCATCCTCTATTCTACCCCAAGTAGAAGATGAGCGTCGAAGAATCTCCAGTGGGAGATGATTGAATTAGTCGCAATCCTATGTCTTGGTAGGAAAAGCCCCTTGCTCCAACTGTAGACAGAATGCTGTCCAAAAAGGACAAAATCTGGAAGCAGGTAAGTCGACAGCCTAGCTCTGCCAAGACAGGGTAGGCAAGTCCTTCATAACCCCTGCTCTACAATCAATGTCTGTCAGAGAAATGGGGCCAAATGACTGAAGATCAATGCTGTAATGTATGGAGAGAAAATGGGAACTGTCCAGGCAGCCACTGGTATGTCATTTCTTAGTTTGGGAAGCTGCAGGCCCTGTACTTCCTATAAAATCAGATATATTTATCTCTCTCAGGTCTCTGAGGTGGTTGAAGAACAGATAGCTAGAGTCTCATAGTTAAATTTTGAGTTGTTTAGGAGTCAAGAGAGTGTTATAGATCTAAGAAGATGCTTTTAAAATTGTGTCGCAAGTTGGTATGAATGTTGAATTATATATAGAACTTTAAACTCATGGAGATGGTCAGATAGTAGAATGTTAAAGTCAGGTGCCAAATACATATGGACTGGATATTGGGAATTTACGCTAAGCCATATAACCTTCATAACTGTGGCCTAATTACCTTTGTTGTTTTGTATTGTATTTATTATTATAAGAGAAAGAGCCATTTGTTGGACTGAAAGGGGAAACTGTAGGGGGAAATAAGATATACCTTAAACTTAAAAAAAGGGGGGGGGAAGCGAAGATGGCGGCGACCTACACTGACGCATTTTGAACGCGGGGAAAAAAGAGCCATAAAAAACACAGAGTTATTGGGCACTGTGCAAAAACCGGAGGGGCTAGACCCTCCCGGGAACACTCACAGCTCCCAAGGGACTGTTAAAAGTCCCAGGGTAAGGCTCTCTCCCCATCTCTCGCAGACACGGAAGCCACTAAACCCGGGATTCGGGAACTCCCATTTGGAGAGGCGCCTGGTAAGATCGACCCCAACTCACAGCAGGCAGAATCAGAGGCCACTTGGTGATAGTTCACTAGCCTATTGGACTCCCCACACCTCAGGTAGAACTTATACCCACTTAAAAAATTTAGCGAGTTAGTGGAAGTCTTAGCAAGGAACAAACAGGGGGCTCAGCGGGTGGTCCGCAGCCGCTTGTGAAGCGGAGGGCGGGAGGTTCCGAGAGCGCGGGAAACCGGGAACACAAAGGCGGGCAGGAGGGGCCGAATCCCGCGCACTCATGGCAGCGCAGCTGGGGAGGGAGCCCGGCTGGCAGGGCCAAATCCCCGCGAACCCACGGCAGGACAACTGGGGAGAGAGTCAGGCGTGGGCGGGGCCAGGGACCCGCTCACCCACAGCTGAGCTGCTGGGGTGAGAGGACCACTCTGGCGGCCGGAGGATCCCAGGCACTGTGCACCCACGGCCGAGCAGCCAGGGAGGGAATCAGGCACAGAAGTCAGGCCTGTGGGGAGAAGCCTAGTGAGAAACCAGAAATTGGGACCATAGCTGCATTCTGGAAAATCCAGACATATTAGGTGTGGAGCCAGACCCTGTCAGCCTCCGTGACGACAAACAAAGCCCACAGAATCTGTGCCTGGGCAAACAGGTCCATACCATCAGAACCATTACAGGCTGATAACTCAAAGTGCAACATAGAGAAGTCTGAATTGGGAGCAGTGAAACAATCGTGGTCCATTACTCACAACCTGGGAATAGGCTGCAGCAGCACACAGTGCCTCAGGCGATTAAAACCACAGTGACCCTGAAATCCCCCTGTAAGCAACGACAGATAGCCAAGTAACTCGTCCCCTGCACCAAATCATCCACTGTGGATCCAAGCACAGAAAACGACAAGAACAGACAGCTAAACGCATCCAATGGCCAAAGGTAAAAAAAAAAAAAAAAATAGAAATCAAGGAAATATGACTCCAACTAAGCAGAATTATCCTAGCTCATCCAATTCGGATGACCTCACACCAACAGAAACACATGAAAACGTTGACAATTCTGGAATATGGAAAGTGATAGAGTCCCTGCAAGAAGAACTTAAATCTATGAAGGAATTCAAAGAAACCACAATTCTACAAGTCAAAACAAGGAACAACACCATCAAAGAGCTCCAAGCCAAGGTGACAAAGCTTGGACAGGAAAAGGAAAAAGCAATGAAAGATTTTCATACAAAAACAAGCAAGCTGGAGAAGGAAATGTACAAAACGAACAAAACCATACAAGACATGAAAATGGAAATGGAAACAATAAAGAAAACACGGTAGAGTTAAAAATGGAAATGGAGAATCAAGGGAAGAGAACAGGAACTATTCTCTTCACCCACAACATCCAAGAAATCAAGGACTCAATGAAAAGACGGAACCTAAGAATTATAGGTATAGAGGAAAGAGAGGACTCCCGACTCCAAGGTCCAGGAAATATCTTCAACAAAATCATAGAAGAAAACTTCCCAAACCTGAAAAAAGAGATGCCAATAAAAATCCAAGAGGCTTACAGAACACCAAACAGATTAGACCAGAAAAGAAACTCCTCTCGCCACATAATAATTGAAACACCAAATGTACAGAACAAAGAAAGAATATTAAAGCTGTAAGAGAAAAAGGTCAAGTCACATACAATGGCAGACCCATCAGAATTACACCTGACTTCTCCTCAGAAACTTTAAAAGCTAGAAGGGCCTGGTCAGATATACTACAAGTCCTGAGAGATCATAGGTGCCCAGCCAGACTACTTTACCCAGAAAAACTCTCTATCAACATAGATGGAGAAAACAAGATATTCCATGACAAAATCAAATTTAAACAACATCTACCCACAAACCCAGCCCTACAGAAAATCCTAGAAGGACAATTCCCAACCCAGAGAAGAAAACTCCATCCAAGAAAACAAAGGGAATAGAAAACCCCTCAGCAACTAAACCAAAAGAGGCACAGGACCACCACCTATACCAAACTAATGGGAAATAACAACCCCAGGTCACTAATATCCATTAACATCAATGGACTCAACTCCCCAATAAAAAGACATAGGTTTACAGAGTGGATCCGCAAGCAAGACCCTTCCTTATGCTGTATACAAGAGACACATCTAACTACGAAAGATAGACACTGCCTCAGAGTAAAGGGCTGGGAAAAGGTTTTCCAAGCAAATGGACCCAGGAAGCAAGCTGGAGTAGCCATCCTAATATCAAACAAAACAGACTTCCAACTGAAGTTAATGAAGAAAGACAAAGAAGGGCACTATATACTCATTAAAGGGAATATTCATCAAGAGGAAATCTCAATACTGAACATCTATGCCCCAAATACACAGGCACCTACTTTCGTAAAAGAAACACTTCTAAAACTTAAAGCGCACGTCGATCACAACACATTAGTAGTGGGAGACTTCAACACCCCACTCACAACAATGGACAGATCATCAAGACAGAAAACAAACAGAGAAATATTGAGTCTAACAGAGATCATGAAACAAATGGACCTAACAGATATCTACAGAACGTTTCACCCAAACACAAAGGAATACACCTTTTTCTCAGCACCCCACGGAACCTTCTCCAAAATCAACCACATAGTTGGTCACAAGGATAGTCTCAATAGATACAAGAAAATTGAAATAACACTTGTATCTTATCAGACCACCACGGAATAAAGCTGGTCTTCAACCGCAAAAGAATCAACAGAAAGCCTACACAGACATGGAAATTGAACAGCTCCTTACTGGATGACCACTGGGTCAGGGAAGAAATAAAGAAGGAAATCAAAGACTTCTTAAAATCCAACGACAATGAAGACACAACATACCCAAAACTATGGGATACATTGAAAGCTGTGCTACGAGGAAAGTTCATAGCACTAAGTGCTTTCAAAAAGAAAATTGTGACAGCTCATATTAGTGAACTAACACCTACGCTGGGTGAATTGGAAAAAAAAGAAGCAAACACTCCAAAGAGAGCAGAAGGCAGGAGATCATCAAACTTAGGGCTGAAATCAACAACTTAGAATCAAAAAGAACTATACAAAGAATCAATGAAACCAAGAGTTGGTTCTTTGAGAAAATCAACAAAATAGACAGACCCCTAGCCAAATAACTAAAAGGCAAAGGGAAAGAACACAAATCAACAAAATCAGAAATGAAAAGGGAGAAATAACAACAGACATTGAGGAGATCCAGAAAATATTCGGACATTACTTTAAAAATATATATTCCACTAAATTTGAAAACCTAAGCGAAATGGACAATTTCCTCGATAAATTCCACCTACCAAAACTAAATCAAAATCAGATTAACAGCTTAAACAGCCCAATAACACCCAAGGAAACAGAAACAGTCATTAATAATCTTCCAACCAAAAAAAGCCCAGGGCCAGATGGCTTTAGCATGGAATTCTACAGGACCTTCAAAGAGGAACTAACACCATTACTTTTCAAACTCTTCCACCACATAGAAACAGAAAGAACACTGCCAAACTCATTCTATGAGGCCACTGTCATTCTGATTCCTAAACCACACAAAGACCCAACAAAGAAAGAGAACTTCAGACCAATCTCCCTCATGAACATAGATGCAAAAATATTTAATAAAATACTAGCAAACCGAATTCAAGAACACATCAAAAGTATCATACACCATGATCAAGTAGGCTTCATCCCTGGAATGCAGGGATGGTTCAATATACGAAAGTCTATCAATGTAATTCACCACATAAACAAGTTGAAAGAAAAAAACCACATGATAATCTCGCTACATGCAGAAAAAGCATTTGACAAAATCCAACACCCCTTCATGCTAAAAGTTCTGGAGAGAATGGGCATACAAGGACCATACCTAGAAATAATAAAGGCAATATACAGCAAGCCAGTAGCCAACATCAAATTAAATGGAGAGAAGCTTGAAGCATTTCCTCTAAACTCAGGGACAAGACAAGGATGTCCACTTTCACCATATCTCTTCAATATAGTACTTGAAGTCCTTGCTAGAGCAATAAGACAACTAAAGGAGATCAAAGGGATAAAAATTGGAAATGAAGAAGTCAAATTATCCCTATTCGCAGATGATATGTTAGTATACATAAGCCACCCCAAAAACTCCACCAAAGAACTCTTACAGCTGATAAACAACTTCAGCAAGGTGGCTGGATACAAAATTAACTCAAAAAAATCAGAAGCCCTTCTTTATACAACAAACAAATATACCGAGAAAGAAATAAGGGAAACAACCCCCTTCACAATAGCCACAAACAACATAAAATACCTGGGGGTAACTCTAACCAAGCATGTAAAGGACCTATATAACAAGAACTTCAAGCCCCTGAAGAAAGAAATGGAAGAGGCCTTTAGAAGATGGAAAGATCTCCCATGCTCATGGATAGGTAAGATCAACATAATAAAAATGGCTATCCTACCAAAAGCAATATATAGATTTAATGCAATTCCTATCAAAATACCAACACAATTCTTTATAGACCTGTAAAAAGCTATTCTCAACTTCAAATGGAACAACAAAAAGCCCAGAATAGCTAAATCAATTCTGTACAATAAAAAAAATCTGGAGGTATCACCATCCCAGATTTCAAGCTGTACTACAGAGCAACAGTAATAAAAACAGCATGGTACTGGTATAGAAACAGTCCAGTGGATCAATGGAATTGAATTGAAGACCCAAACATGGACCCACACACCTATGGCCAACTAATCTTTGACAAAGAAGCCAAAACCGCACAATGGAAGAAGGACAGCATCTTCAACAAATGGTGCTGGTCCAACTGGATGTCCACTTGCAAAAGAATGAAATTAGACCCATACCTATCACCTTGTACAAAACTTAATTCCAAGTGGATCAAAGACCTTAACATAAGGCCGGCCACACTAAAGATACTAGAAGAAAAAGTAGGAGAAACCCTCGAACTCATTGGCACAGGTGACAAATTCCTGAACAGAACACCAACAGCTCAGGACCTGAGATCAACAATCAATATATGGGACCTCATGAAACTGAAAAGCTTCTGTAAGGCAAAGGACACTGTCATTCGAACAAAACAGCAACCAACAGACTGGGAGAAAATCTTCACCAACCCCACATCTGATAGACGGCTATTATCTAAAATCTACAAGAACTCAAGAAACTAAATGCCAAGAAACCAAATAATCCAATCAAAAAATGGGAGATGGAGCTAAACAGAGAATTCACAAAGGAGGAATCCCTAAGGCCTGAGAGACACCTGAAGAAATGTTCAACATCCTTAATCATCAGAGAAATGCAACTCAAGACGACCCTGAGATTCCACCTAACACCTGTTAGAATGGCTAAGATAAAGAGCTCAAATGATAGCGCATGTTGGCGAGGGTGTGGAGAAAGGGGAACCCTACTCCGTTGCTGGTGGGAGTGCAGGTTTGTGCAACCACTATGGAGGTCTGTCTGGCGATATCTTAGAAATCTAGGAATAACCTTGCCTCAGGACCCAGCCATACCACTTCTGGGTATACACCCAAAGGACACCTCACGGAGACATAGGGAAGTCTCCTCATCTATGTTCATAGCAGCCTTATTTGTAATAGCTAGAAATTGGAAACAACCCAGATGTCCCTCAACTGAAGAATGGATTACAAAATTGTGGTACATCTATACAATGGAATATTACTTAGCTATAAGAAACAATGAAATCATGCGATTTGCCACCAAACGGATGGATCTAGAGGAGCTCATCCTGAGTGAGCTAACCCAGTCTCAGAAGGATGCACATGGCATCTATTCACTTATAGTAGGATTTTAACTATATCGTACAGGACATCTATACTACAACCAACACACCAAAAGGAACATGGACATAAATTTTTTTTTATCTTTTTCTTTTTCCTTCTTTTCTTCTTTTTTCTTTTTCCTTTTCCCTTCTCTTTTTCCTCTCTTTTTTTTTTTGATATTCTTTGTTTTTGTGGGTTTGTGTGTTTGTTGGTCTTTTTTTTAGTATTCCCCCAGTAGCAAGGAGACACCTTTCACTGGCAGTACTGCCTCGTAGGCCCCCGGAGAATGAAGAGGCTCTTGGCCCTCATATGACTCCTGATCTGTGGTGAGAGACTGTTAGGCAGGGACACTCCACCCCAGAGGAACAAGACGGAGGGTCAGGGGGTAGAGCATGGGAGGGTGGGGATGGGAAGCGGGAAAAGAGGACAATATGATAAGGATGTAACCTGAAGCAACCAATAAATAAATTTATTAACTAAAAAAAAAAAAAAAAGCCGGGCGGTGGTGGTGCACGCCTTTAATCCCAGCACTTGGGAGGCAGAGGCAGGAGGATCTTTGTGAATTCGAGGCCAGCCTGGTCTATAAAGCGAGTCCAGGACAGCCAGGGCTACACAGAGAAACCTTGTCTCGAAAAACCAAAAAAAAAAAAAAAAAAGGCAGGTGGCAGGGCTGAAACACTGTGAATGGAATAGAGGATACACCCATTTGGCCTGGTTTTGCAGACCTCCAGGTGTAGAGAAGACGTGGAGTTAAGGTAAAATACAAGAGAATTGTGGTATTGGCGCATGCCTTTGACATCAGCGGAGACGGGGGGGGGGGGGGGCACCGTAGAGTTGGTGGTCTTATGTATTCTGGAGTCATACGGAGCAGGGTGGTGAGGATGCATAGTCTTGGTCCCACCATTCAAGAAGAGTACACCCTTGGTCCCAGCTCCCAGCACACTGGAGATAGAAACGGGCAGATCCCAGAGCTCAGGGTCAGCCTGATGCAGGGCAAACACTAAATAGAGAAAGACTTAGATCCAGGAGTGGTGGAACACATCTTTGATCCCTTCAGATGGGAAACACAGGTCTCTGATCCCAATAATTAGAGTTCAGAGACACACACATGGGATTTGGAGGGATCTAGGTTTGGAGGCTACTTACAAAAAACCTTCTCGATGCAGGCAGATTGTCCTTTGGGATCTCAAAATATATACACTGGAGATGGTTTAGCTCCAAGGTGACAGAATGATTTCTTCTTTAACCCGGATTGAAAGATAACGCTTTGTATGTTGTCGGAAGGCCAAATTTGCTTCAGGAGAAGTACTACCTAGCCCCCCCCCTAAAAAAAAAAAAAAGAGGGCAATTGTCCCAGGGTTGGGATTGGGGCAGGGCTCTGCTCTTGTCTTTCCAGGAGAATCGAAGCGTCCATTAGGGGAGCCTGGGGACGGCTGGATAGCGGAAACCTCAGCAGAGAGCAGAATCAGACACCAAGGAGGACGAGTGACCCAGTTGATTCTGCTTGGCAGACTTCCTCAATAGCTGTCTCCATCGGGGGCCTGCAACCACCAAGGCAATCCAATGTCGCTGGGACCGTTCAGCTCTACACAATGCCCCGGCAGGAACCTCAGTGAAGCCTGCAAGATCAGCTTCTGCCTACAAACCCCTTAGGTCATCTAAACAGCTGAGAACAGAAGGACTGAACATAAAAGGAGTGTACTAACATTTTTAACCATTTTTTCCATTTGGGTTCGGGCCCCAAACAGGTCTACTACGACCCAAATCAGCAGGAAGTCACTTTAAGAGAGCGTCGTCCCATGCCCAGAGGGTGGGGAAGGTGTTTCGCCGCCCTTCTTTTTGGTTATTTGAAGGATAACTGAAAACTCCGATATTTAGGGGAAGAGATTACAAGCTGATAAATGGTCCTGTTTAATGGGTTTTGGAGGTTAGCCCCAGGGACTTCCTACTTTTCCTTTTCTGTATCCTTCTTCCTCTCCTATGTAGGACTGCATAGGCTTGAGAAAAATGAGATATAGACATAGCACAGGAAGGTCCAAGAAGAAGGGGCAGATTATTGAATATGCCCTTATACCTTTGTATATTAATACAAAATTAGTAGTTTATTTGGCTAAAGTGGTATTGACCATTGTTTATTGTGCAAAAATAAGATTGTATTGGATTACATCGGTATTGATCTTTGTATATTGATACAAAATTAAGATTATAGTTGGCCACAATGGTATTGACCCTTGTATATGGACGTAATATTAAGATTGTATTGGGCTACATAGGCATTGATCTTTGTATATTGATACATAATTAAGAGTATATTTAATCACAATTGAATAGATCTTTGTATACTGATACAAAATTAAAGGTAACGCTTCCTAATGGTATCATACATAGAGATACTTAAAAATAAAATGTGAAGCTCTGGCCTCTTGATACCAACCGTCTAAAATGGTCTAGGATAGTTAAGTAAAACAAACTCCTAGTCATGCAAACATGTCACTTTGTTAGCTACTATGACAGTCTATCACAGATATTCTCTAAACTAACCAGTAATCAAGTTGCTAAGAGACAAGCAACATTTGCTTATCTAAATACAAGAGATGGATAGGGCATCTTCAAAAACCCCAAGAGATCTGCAGAATATGGCATTCAAAGATGTTATTTTAAATTAAGATTTTCTTTTTTTTTTGATATCGAGACATATCAGCGCCTGAGAGCACCCCCTATTCTACTCCAAGTAGAAGATAAGCATCGAAGAACCTCCACTGTAAGATGGTTGAATTAGTGGCAAGCCTATCCCTTGCACCAACTGCAGACAGACTGCTGTCCAAAAAGGACAAAACTTGGTAGCAGGGAAGTCGACAGCCTAACTCTGCCAAGACAGGGTAGGTAAGTCCTTCATAATCCCGGCTCTACAACAAATGTCTGTCAGAGAAACAGGACCCAAAGGCTGAAGACTGATGCAGGAATGTATGGAGAGAAAATGGGAACTGTCCAGGCAGTCATTGGTATGTCCTTTCTTAGTTTTGGAAGCTGCAGGCCCTGCATTTCCTATATAAGCAGATATATTTATCCCTCTCAGGTCTCTGAGGTGGTTGACAGCTAGAGTCTCATAGTTAAATTTTGAGTTGTTTAGAAATCAAGAGGGTGTTATAGATGTAAGAAGATACTCTTAAAAGTGTGTTGCAAGTTAGTATGAATGTTGAGTTAGATATAGACCTTTAAACTCATGGAGATGGTTAGATAGTAGAATGTTAAAGTCAGGGGCCAAATATGTATAAACTGAACATTGGGAAGGTATACTGGGCCATTTAACTCTCATAAATGTGGCATATTTATATCTGTTGTTTTGTATAATACTTACTGTTATAAGAGAAGGAACCATCTGTTGGACTGAAAGGGGAAACTTCTGGGGGAAGAGGGTGGAAGGGCGGGATAGGAAGGGGGAATAGGGAGGGGTTTGTGACTGAGATGTAACTTGAAGAAAAAAAAATAAAGTATTTATAAAAAAAAAACTTAAAAAAAAGGGAAGAGGATGGGGGTTGAGGGTGGGAGGGTGGTACTGGAGGGGGGAATAGGGAGGGGACTGCGATTGAGATGTAACTTGAAGAAATAAAAAATAAAGAAAAAAAAAACAAAAAAACAAGCATGCAAACAAACAAACCTAACAACAATAACAACAAAAAACAAAAATCCACCTTGACCGAAAGTAACATGGGAAGAAAAGGTGCACTGGTTTACATTTCCATTGCTGCAGGGAACTCACAGGGGCAGGAGCTCAAGCAGCTAGCTACATCACATCCACAGTCAAGAAGAAAGGAATAATAGACATGCCTTGGCTTCCTCTCTTCTGGTCTTCTCCTGTCCTGTGTAGGTTAGGAACCCCTCCCTGCCTTGGGGATGATGCTGCCTACAATGAGCTAGGTTTTCCTATATCAATTAACAATCAAGACAATTCCCCACAGACATGCCTGAGGCCAACCTGGTCTAAACAGATTCCTCAATTGAGTCTGTCTTCCCAGGTGACTCTATATTATGCCACGTTGACAGTTAAACCCAACCACCATAGCCACCAAGCCCACAAACCTGAAGGTCAAGGCATGAACGAGGACCTTCCTAGCCCACCACAAATTTCTTGGGCCTGTCTACAGTTACTCATCTGCTATGAGTTTAAGAAGTAATTGAAGCTGCATGTGTGGCGCACGCCTTTAATCCCAGCACTTGGGAGACAGAGGCAGGCAGATCTCTGTGAGTTCAAGGTCAGCCTGGTCTACAAAGCAAGTGTCAGTTACACAGAGAAACCCTGTCTTGAAAAACAAAACAACAACAACAAACCCCCCCCCAAAAGACAGATAACAGCACTTGTTTCTTCATTTCTATGATATAACTTCACAGAAATGGAATTTTCTTTTCTGAGTTGGCACAAAAACCACTCCTGTGAGGCATGGACCCGGGTTTCTATTCCCCCACTTGAGTTGGTGAAAAGAGAGAGCTAAGAATCTCACACATCTTTCTGTAACAACTTTGCTTTGTGGCTCAGTGTGCATGCTTTAAATGCATCCCCTGCAGGCTGCTTGCCCTGAGATGACAGCTAATCGATTGCATTAAAATGTAACTTTCAAACAGGCATCAGTAGTCCGCTATTACCATCCTACCTGGCACAAAGTGAGTATGCTAGTCTGCTTTCAAAAGATCTGAGACTGTCCACTTAACACAAGAAAAGGAGTATTTCAGATCACAGTGTCAGAGGGTTCGAATGAATGGACTTCACAGAGAAACCCATCATGCTGAGGATTGGAGGCCACTGCCATTCTTGTTCCATCGAAACTGTTTCGTTTTGTGTGGTGCTGGGGATTGGTCCCAGGCCTCACTCCTACTAGGAGAGCTGTTTCCCATTGGGCCATATTTTCAGCCCTCTTTTTACTTTTGTATTTTGAGACAGAATCTCACTAAGTTTCTCAGCTAGTCTTGAACTCACTCTGTGGCCCATGTAGGACTTGAAACTTATGATTCCCCTGTCTCAGCATTCCATAGTGAATTCATGCCTGCACCCCCAGGCTTGGCTAACCTTTCTATCTTCTCTGTGCTGGAGTTGACTTGAATGCTCCAAATGCAAGAAAAACCTATATTCCACGTCAAGTTCAAGTTTGCTGCCATCTGCTGGACAACACAGCATGAGTTTTACCCGGCTCCACTTGTGTGAAGAATAAAAGAATTTGCAAAAGATTCCAGCTCCCCACAGACTTACTGCAGCATCCTATTCTCAGAAAGATGATGCAAACTGCTATGTCAGGTTAATGTTTTCCTAAGTTTATATTATAAATTAGAGCTCAAAGAATCTCCAGCCAATAAATGATGGTTGGGGCTGTGGTGGCACATGGCTTTAATCTTAGCACTTGGGACACAGAGGCAGGTGCATCTTTGAGTTTGAGGCCAGCTTGGTCTACAGAATGAGTTGCAGGACAGCCAGGGTTCTTACACCAAGAAACTCTGTCTCAAAAAATCACCACCATCATCATCATCAACAATAATAATAACAACAATAACAATAATAATAAATGGTGGTTGATGCTCATCACTGAACAGAGGGTGTCTAGCACTTCTTTGGATCTGTAAGTACATGAAGACACAGACTCAATGACAGAGGAAATGGCCAGGGACGTGGCTCAGTTGGTAGAATTCTTGTCTAGCGTTCATCCGCATCACCACAGAAAGCCAGGCATGCTGGCTTCTGTACACCTATAATTCCCACACTAGAGTTGGAGGTGAGCACTCAGAAGTTCAAGGTCATCTTACACTACACAGGGAGTTTGAGACCAGCCTGGACTACAGACTTTGTCTCAAAAAGAAAATTAAAAACACATGCTGGTCATGCTCAAACCTGAGCTTGAGAATTCAGAAGAGCAGGTGCAGTTTCCCAACTTAGGAGAATTTTCCAGGAGGACCCAATCCCCACCAAAAGACAGTGCCTCACAGGAGTGTGTGTGTGTGTGTGTGTGTGTGTGTGTGTGTGTGTGTGTGCATGTGTGCACGAATGCATATGCAGAGGTCATGGATAAGTATCACCAAGAAACAGCTCCCTTCATACTGCCTCCCCTTCAGAGGTCAGAGCAAGGTCTAGTCTAGTAAGCTCTAACTGTCCCAGAAACAAAACACACACACACACACACACACACACACACACAGAGAGAGAGAGAGAGAGAGAGAGAGAGAAGAGACCAAAGACAGAGACACAGAGTGAGTCAGAGAGACAAAGGGAGAGGGGAAGAGAAAGAAAGAGAGGGAGAATGGACAGAGTGAGGGAGGGAGAGATGTAGAAAGGGAGAAGGAGAGAGCTTTCATGTCAGAGTGTCTCTGGAGACTTAGTGGGGCTTAGAAATGATCATTTAGAATTAATCTTTCCAGAAGTCTTCTGATTTTCATGTGCATAGTCTCTATGCCTGTCAGGTGATTCCAGCAGTTATTGTTTTGTAGACTCACAGAAAATCCTCTCTGGACAGAGACAGGCAAGCAAGCTGTGCTGTGTGGTCCAGATGATGTTCTCTCACCTTAAAACTAGATGCAAAGTCTGTGGGAATGAGCATTTAAGAGACAGTGAGGGGGACATTCAGTTAATGATCTTCATTTAACAACTGGAGCCACCCAATGAGCTTGCATGAAGTCTAGACAGACACTTTTGACTTTGGGACTGTACTATGGTGGGGCCGAGAGATGGTGCTCATGGCCTATTGGGTCTTCTCTCTCAGTGGAAGAGAAAGGCAGTAAATGTACACGCACAACTAGATGTAGGAGGAGGCACTACAAAGACAGCAGGGAGGAGACCTGAGCAAATCTGCCATGGGCTGCAGGAGAGAGCCTTCCTTGCTTTGGGTAGATGGTCCTCAAAGCCCATTTGCTAGAGGGTTAGTCTCCAGACTGAGAAGCCATGAGAGGTGGTGAAACTTTCAAAGGACGTGGCCTTATATAGGAAAGGTATAAGTCCCTGGGGGTTGTATCTTCAAAGTGGCTACTGGGCTCTGACTCCTTTCTCTATTTTCCCAAGCCAGTCATGGGGTGATCAGGCTTCCTGTGCCTGCCTCACGCTCCCACCAGATGTTCTAGCTCATCATAGACCCAGTGTGGCTAGCCTCAGCCTAAAGCCTAAAAGTATGAACCAAAGTAAACCTTTTCTCTGATTGGGTTGATGAACTCCAGTATTATGTTACATTGATGGAATGCCTTCTAAGTGGCTTGATCATGAGAACATTTTCTGTTTGCGTCTTTGTCTTCTGAGGATAGAGCCCATAGTTGGTGCTACATTTTAATCTTTAGAGGACAGAAAATAAACGGTGATAATTGGATGAAACATCCACTCCTGAGCCAGGTATCATAGCTAATAGTGGGGAGGCAGGAGAGTCATGAGCTCAACGCCAGCTTGGTTATGAAACTAGATCCTGTCTCAAGCAGGAAAATAAAATAAAGCCAACAAACAAAAAAGACAGACTCCTCCCCACCTTAGAGTAGATTCTTAGTTTTTCCTACTCTTTTACCTTGGACAGCAATTCTAGAAACTTCTTAGTAGTCTCAGTCATGTTTCATGCCTCCACTTGTCTGGCAAAGGTGCCTTCAGCGACTGTGTCTTGTGGCACATTGGGGGTTCTGCCAGGTTCCCTTGCTGTAAGTCTCAGCAGCACCTGCCCAGGAGAGTGGGTGTGGGCCAAGGGTCTCCATAACTCCAGGGTAGGGAAGTTCTGTGGCTCCCTGGATTGAGTATTCCCTGGTCCAGGGCATCTCCAGGCATCCACTGGGTACTGGCCAAGCTTGGAGCAAGCAGCTCTGCCAGGTGCTTTTCCACTTAGTGAGACTGGGTCCCGGAGCTTCGCTGCCAGCAGCAAGCAGACATAAGACATATACTCATCCCCTGCTCACCTCACCACCAGCCCTTATTTGAGTAATTACTGAGGACCACTTAGTCCCTCTTGCAGGCTCTACAGGTTCAAAAACAGAAGGCCTAACACCTTCTATTACTACCTTTTCCTCCAAGATGCCTGCCCATTTTCATATGCAGTTGAGACTCTCATGAATCAGAAATCAAGAAAAGAGGCATCTGCCCAAGGAAAAGCATTAGAGGAGAGCAAGAGAGTCAGAGTGACACTGGGTACGAGGGAGGCAGCCAGGGGTTTGCAGAGGATGTGACATTTGGACCCATCTCAGTAAATCATGCTGGATTGAAGATGACAGGGCTGAGGAAAAAAGTTTTCCTGAGAGAAGCAAAGGACAGGGCTGAGAACACAAGAGACAGAAGAGAAAAGGAATTGACAAGGGCAGCGAGAGATACAGAGACAGGGAGGGGGAAGGAGCAAGGAGATGGAAGAGGAGATGGGGTTGGATGGGACTGGATATGCCACACTTCCCTAGCCATACTCAAAACGTTTGCCATTTACACTACAACTCTAGCAACTGACTCAGCCATGAGGAATGGGTTTACTTTTTTTTTTTTTAATTATAGTGGTGGAGGGATGGGGGTGTGTGTCTGTACATGCCACAGAATGCACGTGGAGGTCAGAGGATAACTTTTGGGAATTGTTTCTCTTCATCCACCATGCTGGTTTTTTTTTTTTTTTTTAATGAATTCAGGTGTCCGTCTTTGGGACAAGCATCCTTATCATCTGAGTCACTTTGCCCACTCATGGGTAACAGGATTTAGAAAAAGATGTGATACCACTTTTAATTCAGGACATCCCATTGGTTTATAAAGAAAACCAGGGTGTGTGAGGGGAGACCAGTTGAGAGAAGACTAGAGAAATCCTGGAAATGATAAAGGCTCGGATGCTAGTGGCCTTGAATAAAGACAGCCAGACAGAGAGACAGACAAGAAATGCTCAGGATACAGCCCAACAGAATGGCCACGCAGGTCCAGCAGGTGCAAAGATGCCTTTTTCCCTACCTCCCAGTTGTAAGACTGCTATGGACCTGCATTGGTACCTGGAAGACACAGGGCTAGACCACTCATGGCAGCTCAAAACAGTACCTCACAGGGAGGATTTTGGCCCGTAAGACGTGGCATGCACAGTGGCTGTAGGAATATAAGGCAGCACTTTCCTGAATGCTGGGGTTCCTAGTCTAGGAGCCAAAGGATGACATAAGGGTGTTTCTCCTCTCTGTGCATTCTCAAGTTCCCAGGTGCTGGTCTATAGAACTTTCACTCCTCATCCCCAGGCTTAAGGCTCTGTTCATTGAGATGAAAGTTATGAGCAACCTGTGACCTGACTATATAAAAAAAACAATAAATAAATAAACGAGCAACTAATACGTCTAATCCCTTCAGATGCCCAGCCAAGATGCAGATGTGTTTCGCTGCATACTTCCTCCTGTTGGTTCAAAGGAATCTGACTACTGTCAACATTTGCTTTTTGAACTCTTTTAAAGTTTATCTTTGTTGTTATTTGCCTCTCAAGGCTTTGTCCTGTTTGAGAACCACCGCGTGCAGGGCCTGAACTCTAACTGCTTCTGTATCTGTGAGATCCTGCACACCTGTGTGCCCTCAAGCCTGGCTTATCTCATGCGGGCTAGCACGCCTTCGAGCTCAAGGTGATGAAGCCAAAGACATTATTGTTTAAGAGGCTGCTGGTCACCTGATCTGTTCCCTTGGGAAGGTGGTCTCCTTCCCGATAGGTGTAAAGCTTTCATTGAAGGTCAGGGATCAGGGACCTAGACAGTTCCCATACCCTCTCATTATTGACCTCGGGACTCTGGAGGTTCTGTGCCCTTTATCAATGGCAGTAACTCAGCCTGTCTCTGGGTTGTATGTGACTGGAGGTCTGCCTCATACCCCCTCAGGTCCCAGGACTCAATCTTTCCACAAAAGACTCCCACTGAGGGGCATCTGTGGGGTGAACTTTGCATTGTTATTTTTTGATTGTTATTGTTATTTTTGCATTATACAGAAATGCAAAACTCTAGCACACATTCCTGGGAGCAGACCATTTTTCTACACCAGAGAGGGCATGCCTGTCCTACTTCCTTTTGGTTTTTTGAGACAGGGTTTCTCTGTGTAACAGTACTGGCTGCTCTGCACTCACTTTGTAGACCAGGCCCGCCTTGAACTCACAGAGATCCGCCTGCCTCTGCTTCTCCAGTGCTGGGATTAAAGACTTTCCACCACCAAGCCGGATAATTACAGACAGCTGTGAACTGCCAGGTAGGATTTGAACCTGGGTCCTTTGGAAGAGCAACCAGTGCTCTTAACACATCTCCAGCCCCGTCAGATTTTAAGTTCTCTGCTCCCTGCCCTTCGGCTGGTCAGAAGAAGCAGTGTTAAATGGTTATGTCTGAAGCACAGGCTTTCCACGTCCTGCTCATACTTTTCAAGCACAGAGTCAAGGTCACCCCAGCTGCCAGTGAGCTTCGGCTCAGCAAAGGAAACAACCAGCAGAATGGAGAGCCTGTGGGAAGGGATGCAACCTGCTAGCTGCACAGCGGACAGGGAACAAATATCCAGATATATAAAGAACTACAAAATTTAATCATCAAAAAAACAAGTTAATCAACAAATGGGCTAGTGAGTGGATTAGACAACCCTCAAAAGAAGAAATACAACAGCCATGAAATATTTGAAAAATGTTTAATAGCCTTACCCATTGGGAAATTCAAATTAAAACAGCCTTGAGATTCCATCCCTCCCCAGTCAGAATGGCTGTCACCAAGAAAACAAAGGACAACAAATGCTGGAGAGGATGTAGGAAAAGAACTATTTTGTGTTTGTTTTCTTTTTGAAACAGGGTCTTTCTGTGTAGTCCCGACTGTTTTGGAACTCACTGTGTAGACCAGGCTGGTCTTAAACTCACAGAGATTGCCTGCCTCTTCCTCCCTAGTGCTGGGACTAAAGTTGTGTGCCACCATGCCTAGCCAGGAAAAGAGGAACTCTTATTCACTGCTGTAGGAATGTATGTGTATGTGTGTGTGTGTGTAATTTATATTATATATAATATTTAATATATATGTTCTTTTTTTTTAATCCTGAAAAATAAAACTACTAGATGACCCACTTATATCACCCCTGAGGTATACATCTGAAGGACTCCGAGTCAATATACACCATCGAGACACTAGCACATCTATAACTGCATATTCATAGTGGCCTGAGAATGGACCCAGCCTAGTTGTCCGTCACCTGGTGAGCAGATGAAGACAATGAGGTACATATACACAATGGAATCTATGTAATGTAAAGAAAATGAAATTGAGCATTTACAGGAACATGGATAGAACCGAAAATCTTGTTAGGGGAAAGAAGGTAGGCCCAGCGAGACAATACCACATTTTCGAGCATATGTGGAACGTGTATTTAAAATCACATGAGTCTTAGTTTGGTTTCTATTGCTGTGATAAAGACCATGACCAGAAGCAACTTGGGGAGGAAAAGGTTTGTCTGGTTTACATTTCTTCATCATAGTTCGTCACTGGGAGAAGACAGCAACCTGGAGTCAAGAACTGAATCAGAAATCAAGGGGGGAATGTTGCTTACCGGCTTGTTCTCAATGACTTGCTCAGTTTGCTTTTTTATACCAGCCAGGAGTACCTGGTCTGTGGTAGTACCACCACCAGTGGGATGGGCTCTTCCACATCAAACATGAAAATGCCTCAGGCTGGCTGGTGGTGGTGCACACCTTAAATTACAGCATTTGGGAGGCAGAGGCAGGTGGATCTCTGTGAGTTCGAGGCCAGCCTGCTGAAACTGCAATTTAATTATCAGTTGTATTTATTAATAAGTATAAACTATAAGATCAGACCAGCAGAGCAGCTAGCAGGCTGACGGGAGGCCAGCAGGCCTCACCCACCTTAACTGGCGGCCTGACATGTCCTGGGGAAAAAGCCCTGGACCAAGGGTGGCCTTCACCACCTGTAACTTAAACTCTGTTAACTAATATATTCATAAATAACTATAAGTTATTATATTAGGCTGGTGGAACAGCCGGCACCCTGGCATGAGATTGGCAAGCTTGACTTGCCTTAGAAGCTTGTAATACTGGAGGGATGGGCTGGCGATATGGTCTGGCGGCAAAATTGGTGGGGTAGCTTCCGGATACTTATTAATAATTATAAACTATTATATTAGACCAGCAGAATTACTGGCAGCCTGGAGGAACAGCTGCTGGGGTTCATTCGGTGAGAGGCTAATGGGCTTGGATTACTTTGACTGGCAGCCTATAGACCGCTGTGGCCCTTTCCCCAATAATTAAATACACCGAGACCTTTTAATGTTTCAACATTTAGCCCTTAGCTGGGTAGACTCTCAACTAGCTAATCTAAATTAACCGGGACCACTTACTTAATCTCAAACAGCCATATGGCCTGTTGTTACCTTCCAGAGCTCTCAAACACATCTATCTGCTTCAGTGTCTCAAGGAAGAAAGAGAGATTCCTTTGTGTAAAATGCAGGGTTCCTGTTTCCATCTCAGGAAGTCCCACCTTCCTATACTTTCTGCCCAGCTAATTGGCCATCAGCAACTTTTATTAACCAATCAAGAGACTGCCTCAGAAGGGGCGGAAACCAGATCTCAGAACTGAAATCAGTCCTTTAGAACCAAAGTATTAGATCTTCCTCCAACAGCCTGGTCTACAGAACAAGTTCCAGGACAGCTAGAGCTACACAGAGAAACCCTGTCTCAAAATGATTACTAATTAGTTAACAAATTAACTTAAATTTTAATAAATTTAATTGAGTAAAAAGGAAAATGCCTCACAGACTTGCCCACAGGCAATCTAATAGAGGAATTTTCTCAATTGAGTTTAGTCTTCCCACATAACTCTAGCCTGTGTCAAGCTGACAAAGAACTAATCATGACAGTACGTATACACACGTGTGTATTTACAGTGTGTATGGATAGGTTTTAAAACTAGAAAGGGAAGAGCGCCTAAAGAGGCGTGAAGCAGGACAATGGAGTGTGGTGATAAATCAGAAGGGGAGGCTAACTGGAAGAGAGAAAGGCACTAGGTTGAGGTACAGGGGCAGGCAATGGTATTAATCAATTATAAATATTAATATTTCCTACAACACAATGGGATTAATAAGAACAAAGTATAACGACACACATCAGAGTGGAGTCTTCAGTTCTGAATCCTGCTCAGCACAGCACACGGACAATCTTCCTCACCACCGTCCACAGGGGGGGCAGCAGAGAGTCACAGGCCAGTCCACCCCAAGCAAGAAGAACCTGCCAGGACTCCATCACTCTGTGGGGAACAACTTGGATCATTTCGGAAGTCGTGCTCAAGACGCCAGGGATTTGATGGTTTTCCTTGGGGTTCGGGTTTCTATCCCAACATAGCAAAACTATGGAATGAGCAAACCTAGAGGGCAGCTTGACCTGGCATCGTGGGGCAGGATTGCAAATAAACAGCCATGGGCACCTGTCTACAATCTCAGCACTGGGGAGGCACAGACGAGAAGGATCCCTGGGATTAGTTTGCCGGCCATTGTGGCCAAAGAGACAAGCCCCAGGTTTGGTGAGAGACCCTGTCTTGAAAACTTACAGGCGTGTGCACACACCGGTACAAATAGCCCACCCGGTAAGGGAAGCACCGGATTTTGGAACTATACCAGCCTCGGTTCGCACTCGGTTCCACTGAGTCTGAGCTACAGCGTTTGCAAGAAGGTACTCAAGCCATGGCTTTTCCTTGTGCAGATTAGATGTACCGGCTCCCACTTATTGGCGCTGCTCAGGGGGCTGAGGAGGGCAGTAGCGGGAGCCCGGAAACAATGCCCATTTCTCCAGATGTGGGCAACTCCCCGTCGCTCCAGGTGAGCCCTGGGTTTCTTGTCAATCAAACCTTAACCACGGTCACTGAGGAAGGAAAAAGGTTTAGTTAAGGAGGGAAAAAAAAAAAAAAATAATGGAATGAACGGTTTTGATTTAACTTAAAACACACACACATTGTTGACTTCTTGATCCTTTTATGCAGGGCCGAGGCCTTTTCTTTAAGACTGTGTCCACTAATTATAGTTTCCTGTCACTTTTTTTTTTCCCCTGCAAAAAAATGTCGCATACCCAAATCTTCGACTTTGGGCTTTACTTACATTTTTTTTTTTCAGTCACGGTTTAAGGGGGCGTGGAGAAGTGAGAGAGGCGTGAGGTACACACACAGCTGCCAACAAAGGTTAAAAGAAGCGCTAAAGGGTAACCCTGAGCAGACCCTTACTTAGCCAGGGTCCCTCCACTCTCCTTCCCCCACGCCTCCCATTGGCTTATCTGGAACTGAACAAACACCAAGGTTTCTGACCACTCAAGGCCGCAACCTCGGGACGACCTTACCCGACAGAGTGCCCGCCTCCTCAGCGAACTCAAGGCGGTAGACATCATTTGCTGTTTGTCCCGGTGGACACCTGAAACAGGGTCCCTATCTCCCCATCCGTCTGGTACCCGTTTGTAAACCTGGATGGGCTTCAATAAACAAGCCTCGCCCGGCCCGTCCAGACCTTCAAAATAAATAGGAGGGACGGGTGACAAATGGCCCTCCATTTGTTGTGCCCAAAAACTATTAAAGGAAAATTCACTCAACACGGAATAAAAATGAAAAGGATAGAAGACATGGTGAAGATGAGAAAATTAAGAGAGTGAACACAGGACGGAGGAGTTGAGGGGAGCGATCTGACTGGTAGGAATTCCAGAGAGAAGAGCAAGGATCCTTTCATGAAGCAACCTGAGGTCCCATCGCTGGAATTCTCACAGTGCTGGTAACTACCTGGTCACCTGGGTTGGGAGTGGGACGCACAGGAACACTCATATAATATATATTACTGTGTATAATATAAAACAACAACAACAACAAAACCTCAAGAATTTCTTTAAATATCCTAAAATCTTCCAGATAAGAAAATTACAAATAAAACTAAAGAAGTAAACTGTAAGAATAAGCCAAAAGTAAACAAGGAGCGTGGGACAGCAAAGCGGAGGTTTCTGGGAGACAGATTTTGCATAAGAAAAGAGTTGTCCACTGGTGATCTCCAGCAGGAAGAACTGTGTCAGAAAGGCACAGCTACTTTGAATTGTTGGATCCAGTGGAGTGTTCTGAAATAAAGAGTTGGAAGTGAAGAAAATGGAGTAGGGAAAATGACCCACTCATAAGCTCCAGGAAAAGCAAAAAGTTCTTTTAAAGGGTAGTCTAATTACACTGTACCCTATATGCTATTTTGTTTTGTTTTCGTTCTTTCAGAGGAATTTTATTTCTCAGCATTTACCAATGTGAGTACTTCCTGCTAATCTTTTTATTTTATTAATTTTTTAAAAGCTTGGAAATAAATTTAAAAATATACACGAAAATTGGCCAAATCCAAAGACTATACAGCTTAATGAACTGGCATTGTAAATGGAAGCTGTGGAGCGTCACATTAAATCTTCTTTGGTGTTTTGTTTGTTTCTTTGTGTTTTGGGGTTTTTTTGTTTTTGTTTTTGAGACAGGGTTTCTCTGTGTAACAGAGCCCTGGCTGTCCTGGACTCGATTTGTAGACCAGCTGGCCTCGAACTCACAGAGATCCGCCTGCCTCTCTCTCCCAAGTGCAGGAATTACAGTACAGGCCTGTGCCACCATATTGGGCCACAGATTAAATCTTACACGTTTGGTGTCAAATAAATTTTTGCACTTATCCACCACCAGTGAAAAAAAAAACCTACGATAGAACTTAAAACAATCAGCTTGGCATACTCTTTCATAATCCTTGCCTGTCATCCATAGTCCTTATTCACCCTTACATTTAGACTTTCTTGTTCTCTTTTCTTCATGCAATGTGAGAGAACATGTGAGTTTATTTCTTTCTGAGATTGTGTGACCGTATACATTCTAAGTCCCTGTGTTTTCTTGCAAACATTTTAGCTTCATTTTCTTTAAAGCTGAGTGGTATTATATATGTGTGTGTGAATGTGTGTACATTTTATATTAGTATATATGATTTTATTTATTATATACAAATTATATAAGTCAATATATACTTAGATTAAATGATGCATATGTAAAATACACTTTATATGATTTGTTTGTATTAAATGATACATATGTACCATTTATATGTACATACCAAATTTTCATTATCTATTCACCTGTTGATGGGCTGTGAGGTTAATTCCAATTCTTTGCTACAGTCAATAAAGCAGCAATAAACATGGGGTGCAAATATCTCTAGGGTAGGGTATGGAGTTCTCTGGACATATGCCCAGGAGTAAAACAGCTGGATCATATAGTAGTTCTATCTTTAATTCTTAAAGAAAATTTCAAACTGATCTCCATAATGGCTATACCAATTTGTACCCCACCAGGAGTGAATAAAGGTTCCTTTCTCTCCACATCCTCTCTAAAATGTGTTGCTACATATGTTGATGATGACCATTTAGACTGGAGTGAGGTGGTATCTCAAAGTAGTTTTAATTTTCGTTTCACTGATGACATGAATATTGAATACATTTTGGGAGAGTCATTGGCCATTTATTTGGACTTGAATTTCCATTTTTGAATACTGTCTATTCACTTCATTTTCCCATTTCTCAATTGGTCATTTATTCTGTTGGCATTTATTTATGCTTTTGTTGGGGGTGGGGGATAAAGTCTAGGCACTAGCTGGGTCTCTGTAGCTAGTTACGATTTCTTTCTGTGGGCTATCTGCTTTGCTGATTATTTCCTTTGCTGTGTAATATTTTTTTCAAGACAGGTTCTGTCTACCAAGTCCTGGATATCCTGGACTCACTTTGTAGACCAGGCTGGCCTTGAACTCACAGAGAAGCGCCTGCCTCTGCCTTCACAGTGCTGGGATTAAAGGCGTGTGCCACCACACCTGGCTAGATACTTTTTATTTTGATAGAGCCCCATCTGTTGATACTTGGGGCTAATTTCTGTTCTATTCGTGTCCTAAAATTTTGTGCCTATCTCGACTTGAAAAGTATCCTCTTATTTTATTCTGAAAATTTCAGTGGTTCAGTTCCAGCTAAATTACAGTCTTCACTATCAAGAATGAACAATGACACAAATTCATCATGTTGGCTTTGACTAAAGGTTTGAACAAAAATTGTCTTAACTACAGGGAAAAGGAAGGAGAGGAATGGGAATGAGGGCATAGGTAAACAGAGCTCCCATTACTTAATAGAAAATGGGAGTATGTATACAGGATCTAGAATGCACTCACCTGCAGGTGGTAGTCCCATATTGGGATCACATAACTGACCATGGAGGGCTGTGAAAAATTTGCCCACAGTAAAAGGTTTCTGAATGTGCAACAACCAAAACTTGAGATAAAATGCATAATGAATCTGGGTGCTTCTCTGCTGGTCAAGAGACCACACTGCAGCTGTGTTCCTGAATATACAACATGCAGACTTAGCCCTGTGCATGTCCTCAATACCATATGAAGCCCGAAGCACTGTGGTTCAGACCAAAGGACAGTGTGTACTGTTAACTGCAACATCTTTACTGTGCATACATGCTTTCTGCTCATATAAACATTTAATTATAGGAAACAGAAACTTATTGTTTTTCTATCAGCATTCCTCAAAAAAGAAGTTTCAAACTAGCATGTCTTTGAATTGTATTAGGTCAGAATGCTCGATTTTAAACATTGTTGTTCATAGGGCCCACAAGGTGGCTCTGAGGGCAACGTCACTTGCCACCAAGCCCAGTAACATGACTTCAATCCCCAGAGTCCACATGATGGAAGGAAAGAATCAACTCGTGCAAGTTGTTCTCTGACCTCCACACTTGTGCTGTGGCTATGACACCACCCTACACACACATCTACGTACAAAATACGTGTAAAACAGCACCGTTTCAGCTGCTGACTTGTTTCATAAAAGAGAAACTATCAAAGAATTTTTGGCTTGGGATGGGACAGAATTTCCAGCAGCTTCTGAGATGCTTCTGCTATTTATACTATGAACTTATGTATGGCAATGTTCTCAGCATTGATGATCATAAAATCAAAATATCAATCAAGACTGAAGAGCCTTGACTAGCTCTGCATCCTGCAGTACCAACTATTCAGACAATATTTAATTATTTATGTAAAAATAAGCAAGCATCTCCATCTAATTAGGATGCAAATTTGCCATGTTTACTGAATAGTAAAATTTAACATTAAGGCCCCAGTTCCAGGGGACTTGCTGCCCTCTTCTGAGTTTCACAAGCACCAGGCACACAGGTGGTACACATAAGTACATGTAGGAAAAAAAAAATTTAAGCACTTAAAATATAAATAAAATTCTACGTATACCAAAAGAATTGTTTTAAAATAAATTTCTTTTAAAGAAAAGATTTGTTGATGATATGCATGTCTGTATGTGTCTGTGCACATGTGTGTGCAGGTGCTCTTTGAGGCTAGCTGAGATGTCACATCCCTTGGACCTGGAGTTAGAGGTGGTTGTGACCTGCCCAACATGAATGCTGTCTGCCTGCTAAAGTCACCGGCTGCCACCTTCCATTGTTATCAGTCACCCAAGCTTTCCATTTTCAGGAATCATAACCAGATGAAGACCTGAGAGTGATGGGGAAATGCATCACTATGAGTCTCCAGTCAAATCGAGTGCATCAGATAGAGTCTGTAACAAGTTGCTCTATTGGCTACCATCTCAGGGGCTTGTGACTTTTTTCCCCAACTACTTCAAAAAGCATAAACTACACACACCTTAATATGTTTTCAATCTCTAAAAATACCTTTATTAAGGACATTAAAAGGAAAGGATTCAAAAGCAGCGGTTCGGGTGCCCTGGATGTCAGCACCTGCCAGGGTACATCATTCTCACTGCTGCTCCACAGTGAGGCTAGTGTTCAAACCGTGTAACGGAAAACATCGACATTCCACTCCAAAGGACCCCTTGCCTCTGCTCAGGCTCAGAGCAATGCTCCAAAGCATGCACTAGTGTAGATGTGTGTCTACAGGTTTCTGTATTTTCCAACTGTTTTCTTCCCTCAATTCAAGCTTTTCAGTTCACCAGGCATCTCCAACCCACCCTGAGGTTCTTTTTCTGGTTTTTCAAGACAAGGTTGCTCT
Organism: Lophiomys imhausi; assembly: GCA_907164525.1. Classification (NCBI taxonomy): domain Eukaryota; kingdom Metazoa; phylum Chordata; class Mammalia; order Rodentia; family Muridae; genus Lophiomys; species Lophiomys imhausi. Next base: position 5,848,483 of record CAJQZJ010009649.1, on the reverse strand, counting down.
GTGTAACAGCCCTGGCTGTCCTGGACTCAACTTTGTAGACCAGGCTGGCCTCTAACTCACAGAAATCAGCCTGCCTCCTGAATGCTGGGATTAAAGGCGTGCACCACCATGCCCAGCTCTTGAGAAGGTTCTTGTCATCTGCTGTCCCCTAGATGTCCAGTTACTTTGAGGCCTCCCAGGCACCAGGCTGCAGGACCCCATCCCAACCCCACCCTGCATCAGACAGCTATGCTATTCTGGCTAGTTTCATGTCAACTTGACATAAACTGAAGTCATCTGAGCGGAAGAAACTTAAGAAAACACTTCCATAATAGGGAAGCCTGAAGAGCATTTTAATTAGTGATTGACAGTGGAGGGCCCAGCCCACCCAACTCACTGTGGGCGATGTCATCCTTGGGCTGGTAGTCCAGGTTCTAAAAGATAGCAGACCAAGTGAGCCAGAAGCAAGCCAGTTAAGCAGCACCCCTCCATGGCCTCTGCATCAGATCCTGTCTCCAGGCTCCTGCCCTGCTTGAGTTCCTGTCTTGACTCGCTTCAGTGATGAACAGTGATATGGAAACATAAGTCAAATAAAATAATGCTCACCAGGCCTCCCCCCTTCTCTAATTAGACTGTAAATTAGTAAAAACTGCTCTCATGAAAAAAGGAACCCAATTACAACGGAGATGGTCTTTTGCTTTCAAGTCAAAGACTGTAAAAGCTTCTCTAACTTCTGGGTACTTGCATTTTGGATGATGAACAGCTGTGGGTGTCTTGCTTTTGGTCATGTAACTGTGGTCATGTATGAGAATGGGGGGAGTTTTAGACAGGGAAGTTTCACAGCCCCTGTGATGGAGCAGCTAAGCTATGATTAAATGAGGCCTTCCCTGTGCAAAGAGAAACTTAATTTCAAACTGGTTGTTAGCAAGTTTGCAGTGATTTGAAAAATGTTATTTAAAACTATTAGACAAAGACAAAGATGGAACAGTGATGGAGGGAAGGGCCAATCAGTGACTGGAACAAATTTGAGACCCACACCATGGGAGAGAGCCAACCCTTGACACTACTGATACTCAGATATGCTTGCAGACAGGAGCCTAGCATAAAGGTCCTTGAGAGACTCCATCCAGCAGCGGATCAAACAGATGCTGAACCCACAGTCAAACATTAGGCAGACTGGATCTAGGCCCCTCACACATAAGCAGATGATTGGCAACTGTCTTCACGAGAATATCCTAACAAGTAGAGAGGGGACTGCCTTTTGACATTGCCAGTCTGTGGATCACTTTCCCCTAGCAGGGTTGCAATGTCTGGCCTCAATGGAAGAAGCTGTTCTTGGGCTGGATCTGACTTGATGAAGTAGAATGGGTTGGTCCAGGGAATGGTGGTTCCCCTTTTCTGAGGGGGGTGGAAAGAGGTCAGATTGGTAGGATCAGATTGGTAGGAGAGGAGGGAGGGAAGCAGGGAGGGGGGCCATGATCAGATTGTAACATGAATTTAAAAACAACTATTAAAGCACTGTCCTCCTCGTTCTGTCAACCACTCCTGTTTCTGCCCAGGATCACTAGGTTTTTCACTGCTGAGAACCTTACTTCTTTCTACACATGCTGGAGCAGTCTTCTCTGGATAGGCAACAAGGGGCTCAAACGATAGCCTTTCTCCAATCCCATCAGAATAATGGCCCTAGCCTTAAGTAGTCACCTCAGGGTGATTGACTCCCAAAGCCCACACCTGTGTGTTGTTTAACTGCAAGTCTTGCTTCCTGCCACTTTCCCATCTGCTGTGCCCTATGCTCACTACACTCCCAGTCTCCCCATGTTCTCCTTACTGCCAAACTAAGAAACAACTATAATGCTCACCCACATCTACCCCAAGGTGCTGGAAGACCTTGGATGGTACTTTATTTCTTCTTTACACCCCAATGGGTGACTGTAGTAGTTCAGTTAGGCACTGCTTTTTCCCACTAGAAAATGTCCTGTTTCTCCAGGAGACATTTCTCCAGATTTGCCATACTCCTGGCTAGATCTGAAGTACCTGGCTGTGGTATTGCTTTGAAATAACCCGGTTCTACAAAGGGCCATTGATGCAGGTAGATGGCAGAAACCAGGCATCTTACTATGTAATCTTACACAGTAAGAGTCCTCCCAAGGAACAGCAGCAGGGCTTCAGACAGTTTGGAATTGAGATGGGGGCTCTTCATTGTCCTTCATTCTTGTGACATGCTTCTTTCCAACTCCAGTTTATCTGACAAAACAAGGCCAATGTGACTTCCCAAGTTTGTTCCTGCTTAGTCACTCAGTGGTCTCAACTATCAGCTGCAACGGGAGGAGCGCAGGCCAGAGCTGCCAACTACCTACTCTGTAGTAGAAAGGACATTTCTGGAGAAATCTAGAAGGCACAGGTAGAATTTCAGCATGTGCTTTTGGGTTTCCTTTCCATAAGCTGCCAGGTCCATTGCTTTGGGAGAACTTGAGCATGAAGCACAGCTTAGCTCCTCCACCTACTGGAAACCTCTCCTCTGAAAGAAACTAATCAGCCCTTGGAGGCTCATCTGGCCCATTTCTCTACCTGCACTGGTGAAATCTCAAGGTAGCTTTTAAAAACTCTGCAGTACACATGCAAACCCATCTTATCATTCTTTTCCCATGGGTAGAGGTGAGACTGACACACAGACATCTGCCCTGGCTATGGAGTCCCACTACCCTGGAGGACATGAGCCAAAGCAGGTTCCAGGCTGAGGTTAAAACACATACAGAGACAGGCCAGGAACAGCTAAGTCTTTGGTGTGTTCTCTCCTAGTAATTACACTGCCCTCCACCTCCATCCCACAAGACAAAACTTAGTTGACAGTGACACTAAGCTGAAATTCTAGATAGATGCTAGAATAGATAAACGGTAGAAAATAATGGCAGTATGGTTTTTTTTTTCTTGAGCATAAAGGTGATATTATTTCATATTCTGAGTCCTGGCCTTCCTTCTGATGAAGACCTGCTATTTTCACCAGAAGACAGATAATGTGCTGAGGAGTTCAAGACCATTCTAACATGTGCAGCATGCACTTATGGGTATGAATTGAGCAGGCCAGGACCATTCTAACATGTGCAGCATGCATTTATGGGTATGAATTGAGCAGGCCAGGACACCAAAACTGAACAGGACTTTTTATTTACAATGCAGTTTTTAATCTGCAATGGCAATACTCTCAGCTTCTCTAGGCCCACTTTTCTCACCTGTGAGATGTGAAGGTTGAAACAGTAGTTGACCTCCATAAAGAAGATATAACTCACCACAATACCATCTGGGGCCAACCCCTATGTCCCTAGCTCTGGCTATTATAATGGGAAAAATTTAATGTGCTACTTAGGGGGGTATCTCTGGAAGATCTTCCACAAATCTGACCTTGAGAAAACACCCAACAGTGTCCAGCCAGTCTCCTCTCTAAAACAGGCATTCTGGCTCAGAGTTGGTTGGGAAAGTAACTTCATAGTTTCCAATTGGTCATTAATGTGACCTGCCCTGCCAGCTTTTTCCCCAATGTACTAATGTGCCTGGCATCAAGCACCCTAGGAAACACTCTACTACTGAACTTGCAACCCCGCCCTTCTCCCTCAAGCCTGTCTCTGCTTGTCCCTTTGGCTCAAGATCAACTTAATGTATTATGGGAAACCTCAACTAGGATTTAAAATGCAGGAAACAAGTATCAGCAGACAGATAATTTATCATTTAAATAGCTAAATGTGTATCTGGAGGCAAGAGTCTTCAGGAAGACCCTATAGCTAAGTGACACCCTATGGGTGGGTTCTATGAATGTTCCCTGTTCAAGAGCACGGTCAAACTGGCCATCTGCAAGCCAGAAAGAACCCTCACCAGAGTCCACCATGCTGGCTCCTTGATTTTAGATTTTCAGCTTCCAGGGCCCTGAGAACCACTCTCCATCACTGCTTCTCTGTCACGGCAGCATCCCCCTGTAGATAGAGTTTGTGGAGGTGAACGCGCCCTGAGTTCTGGGCCTGAAATGTTAAACAGGATCCCAGTCTTGTCCTCACCAAATCTAACGTCCCGGTCTCTAGAAGAAAAATCTTGGCCCTGTGTATTAGATGTTAACCCCAGGTCGGGGTGAGTCAGTCACCTTATGGGCATTTTTATATATAAGTGTCATCTCTTATCAGCTGTTTTCTGTACTGAACTCTTTTGTGGTGTATGTTTATATGCTATTTGTCCATTTTTTTACATTTCCTTCTTTGACTACTCATGTTATTCTATGTGGAAAGTAACATAGCTTGCCTTCTGCACTGTTGTAATCAGTAACCATTTAGGAATCAATAGCCAAAGACACAATGTATTAGAACACATCTTTGTTAAGACTGTTTAGGAAGAGATGACATACTACTGACAGTATGGGGTAGAAGCTTGCTAAGTTATAAATCAAATGACCCACTGTTGGTCTCAACCTCTACAGACTTCACAATGCAAATTTCAACTAAATTATCTCTTAAGATAGCAGTGTTTGTTTATCAAAGTTCTCACACCCCTCTTTTGGAGGTTAGGGAAGCACTGAACCTGAGATTAGAAACTGTTTAATTTCTTCCTATTCAGCCCTATTCTGGGGAGTCCCCTAAAGGCCTAAAAAAATGCCGTCATGGGGCTGGAGAGATGGCTCAGCGTTAAAGGCAAGGCTCACAATCAAAAATAAAATGCCATTATGTTTGTTCTTTGGCATTCTACACAAAATGACAACCTTGTACTAGAAAAGCAAGCCATTGCTAAAAGGCAGTTTCCACTTTTGTTGGGCTTGGCTTGGGAGATGCACCCTTTTGAGTAACAACTTCCAATCCACTAATACTGTAAAGAAAATCATTGTTTAAAAGACTGAAAAGGAAGCTAATTTAGTATAATTATTACTTCAACGGCATGTAAAATACAAGGTAAGATTCTAAGTCCACAAACTGTAATATAGAATTTAATTTTATCTTTATGAAGTATTCTGAAATCAAAGACGATGATCCATGCATCAAGCACAACTCACAGAGGACATTTACAATGCTTTACATTTCCTTTTTATTTATTCCTAGAAACTGCCCATATTGCAGATTTTTCATGGATGAAATAAGGAATTGAGCAGATTCCTTTTCCTACAAAATTATGGTATAAACTTGCTCAATTTTCTATCTTATTGCTAATAACCCTTACAGGTGCACAGTTTGTAAAGTAAACCCCTTAAGGACTGAATGTGTAGAACATGCTTCAAGGTACAAGAAATAAGCTCAAACTGAGCATTTACATAAACCTACATCTGGACCGACACAGTACTGAACGCTGGCAAACATTTATCACGACACAGGGAGAAATTAATAAAAGGTAATACAGCTGAATCCTGAAAGGGTTACGTAGAAACCCTAATATATTATTGTTTCTAACCATCCATCCCAAGTTACAGTGCTTGAAAAATAAATCAAAAGTGACACAGAAAATCACACATCTGTTCAGTACTCACCAGAAACACAGCTGTTTTGGAAAGCAATGTCCGGTAACTCTGTTAATAATCAAATAGCATTGTCTTTCAAACAGGAATCTCCCCCCTCCCCCCGAAAAAAATTTTCTGGTTAAATAAGTAGTTGGATTAATTATTAAAGATTGCATTGGAATTTCTCTGTGTTTGAACACACAGACGGGCTTCTCTAAAGACAAAAGCAGTGCTGGCTGGCATCCTGCCATCTGGAATCCCAGCACCTGAAGGCTAAGGCAAGAAAGTTCAAGGATGCCCTGTGGGGCCACATGGGTGAGACCCTTGTATCATGAAAAACAAACAAAAAGCCTTAGCAAATATGCTTGAGGCCCTGGATTTGACCCCAGCACCACACAAAAAAGATACAAAACTGTCAAAGTTAGGATGATGGCAGTAAGAATGACAGATAATTCCACTAGTTAATTGTACATGAAGAAGTTGCCACAGTTTAAGAGTGGTCAAGCAGCAAGTTCAAAATCCCACTAGTGTTTGGCTATGTAATCATACAAGGGCATCCAACATTTTCTGTTTTTAGTCTGCCTTCCAATCTCTTGACAAATTCAAGGAGCTAAAAAAACATTCTGGGTCTCAGTTTCTGCATCTAGACATGTTTTAAGAAGCTGTGTGGCCTCATTCTAAACAGAATGAAAAAACACACCCACACACAACAACTGGAGAAATTCTATGAAGTCTTCATGAGGATAAAGGACCAACATCTTCAACACCATCAAGGAAGGAAGATTACACAGTAAATGGGTACATCATATATTGAAAATGATTTACAAATCCACACAAAGGACTTTTAATGAAAGCAGCTGACAAAAGAACTATCAATAACATGGTAAAACAGAGATAGCAATTCACTCTATTCTGTGGTAGGAGTCTGGCATAGAACCATGGAAAATGCCTTTATTGTTACATTCTTGGACTTTGTAAAAAAAAATGAAAGAAAACAAACAGGAAAATGACTTATTGTCTAATTGTTTCAATTCTTATTAAAATAAACAAAAGAACCAAAATAAGATATAAACATTTAAAGAAGTCAAAGTTCATTTTACTAAAGCCATGAACTTGAAAACTCACTTTAAGCTACAAAGCTGGGTAAAGAAAAGCTTGTTCTTCAAAAGCATCTCATCTGTTCTCAGTTAACGTAATGACTTAACTAAATCCCAAACTATGACCTCAGAGAGCAGAGGCACTGGGAGCTGCTCAGGCTCTGAAGAGAGAGCAGTGTCCTGCTCTCACCACAACTGAGGAGTGGGGCTTGGAAAGAAGCTGGTCTAGGAGAGCCGAGAACAGTTACTGCAAAGATACGTAAGGCCACAGAGAGCTCTGCCCTTGAGCACTGAAGCAGACTGAAGGTGTGCTGTGGGGAAGGAGACTGAGTGCAGCTGGTCTGAAGAGAAATGGCTACAGTGGCTAGTACAGTGCAGCCTGGGGGTGGCTGAGAAGGCTGGCACCGCCACAAGTTTATCGATGGCCTGAGTGGCATTTACCAGCGGCACAGCCTATGCACAACAGTGAGTGAAAGCTGGAAAGCATGCTGCTGACAGAGGATTCTCAAGAGTCTACGTGAAAACTTTCAGAAGCCCAGGGAGCCAGAAAGACAGCGAAACTGCCACAGAAGTTACAGTTTGCACTCATAAGGTACGAATGGCTGCTCCTGTTTTAAGAGACAGTAAAAGCTTACCACAATCTAGAGGTAGTTTTCACTCTATAAAGATGACGGTATCACTAGACTGCGTTCTTTAACATCACACATGTGCTTCATATACTAAATGTAGCCCAATGGATCCGCTGCAATTCCCAAGAAACTGAACAAGGCATTACCAATGCAGGAATGGCAGCAAAGTAAGACTGGCAATGTCAGCACCTAAGGCTGACGCACGTGCCTGAATGCAAGCAAGGCTGAGCTGAAGAGAAGAACTGCACAGAACATTTCTACTGGGGAAAAGCAAACAAGGGACAAAGAAGAAAATGGAAATATAAGTTAACATTTGTAGTTTTATAAACTTACAACTATCTGTTTCTAAGGTTCTGTCTTCCGGCTATTTTATTTAGTTCAGTTTATTTAGTTACCTTCTAGTAAAAGCCATCTTATGGTCTTATGTTTAAAATTATAATGATGTTCTGGCCTAGGCTAAGAAAAGGAAAAAGAAGTACAATAAATCATCCTGCAGACTTTCCTCATTTTACCCTAAGGGCACCATCTTGGTAGCAAATAATTCTCATAATATTTTTTTGTCATTTGCCAACAAGGTGGAAAACATCCTGTTAAATGTGATCACTGGGAACATTCCAAGTTAAAGATAAAATGTTTAACTTACACATAATACAAGTTATGTACAAGATTTGGGGAAGAGGGAAACCTGAACAAATCCTGGAACACAGATGAACTGATGAGCAGGCAGAGGAGCACACCCTTCAGATGGTGGTGTCCGCTGCCATTAACTCAGAAATGACTAAATGGCCACACGAATGCCACGTAAATGTTAGACTCTCTTAGATTACCACTATAAATACATTTTTAAAAAGGAAAACACAGAAGTAACTACCAACAGTATCTGAGAATAGACTAAGTTAACATACATCGCATGTATTGCAGGCAAGGCAGAGGCATTTTTAAAGCTTTTGCAGACTTCATATAATCTTAAAAAAATATGCAGGCCTTTACAAAATTTGACTTGCTGAAATCAAAATAATTCCAACTTATGAAAAAGTCATAAGACTTCAGCTTAAAAAAAGTTCCAGCCTTAGACCAAAAGAACCTGGAAGTGTTCGGCACTCAGATTGAACAAGCATGGTCAGGCTCGAACCTGAATGTACTTTAGAGCCAACGCTCAAAGGGTGGGAGCGTAACCTATTTGGTAACAAGGTGTACTACATACTGTGATATAAAAAAGGCATGGTGAAAATGTACCTTTTACTAAAGCTTATGCAAGTCCCTTGGTCCATAAAAACTATGTGAGATTTGTGTCTTCTAGCTTCACCTGTACACCAGCCACATATCCATTTCTTGACCATTTCTAAAACCAAACAAAAACCAACAAAAGGGGGTGTATGTGTGAGAGGAACAGCTGAAAACCTTCATTTCCAACAGTTTGCACATTTTGATGTTTTCCATTTTACTGTGGCTTCTCCATTTCATATCAGTTCTTGCAGGTAACAGGGTTTTGGATAGATCACCTGGTATGAACAGTTTTCCCAAGAAACCACAAAAGATTGTTCATTTTATCCTTGCCATTTTTTTTTTTTTGTCAACTTTTTGCCGCATTCAAGTCAGTTTAGGTCCCAGCAAAAAGACGGTAGTTAGGACACCACAGTTGCTGTGGACGATGTGACACTGGTAGAATTTGTGCTGGCATTTGTGTAACTTCCCTCGCTGTTTGTGTTTGATTCATTGGTGGGCACTTGGCTTGAGTTGGCTCTGAGAATTGCTCCTGCTGCACTGCAGTGTGGCCTCGGCCCTGGTTCTGGTGTGTAGGTAAAAGTAAGGCTGGTAGAATAAATGATTCCATCATTACGGACCAAAGTTACTGGAACCTGTACTGGCTGTCGGACCCATCTCCAACCTTCTCGGAATGCAGAAATGTCTGGGACCACACAGAGCATGCTCTCTCCACATCTGAGGAGGAAACACACCATTTAGAAGCATTTTCAAAGCAAACACAGTTCTGCATGAACAGTAGTGGACGCCTCCACTCCCTCCAACCCCCCAGCCCAGGGGGATAGAACATCTCTAACAGTACCTGTACATTGTTTCTGCTTCCACATCCCCAAACCACACTCGTAAATTTGGAGTGAAGTTCTGTCCTGTAAGTTCAAGCATCGCTACGTCCCCGCCGCCATTTAACTGTAATTCAGAGAAACAACATTAAGATGGCTTTCACTCTCCACTAAAGAACACAACTTGAGTTACACTTGCTTTCATTTTCATGAAGGTTAACAAATTCAGATTTATAAAACATGTCTGTTAAGTGACAACTGCAAAGCTAGATGAAGCTATTTCAAGATAACATTCAATGTGATTTAAATTTTCTTCCATGTAAATATGCTGTTTCTCTTTTTATTTTCTATCAAGAGTACATGTAATAAGACCCCAAATCATAACATTTACAAAACAAAAAACCACAACAGTATCACATCGAAGTAGGTTTCTGGCAAGTCATTGATCGCTAAGAGAGCAGTAAAGGTTAGAGCCACCTTGTGACTGAAGAGTCTCACCTGAAGACTTTCTACGACAGGCACAGGAGTGACTGGGGCAAGGACAGGGCCCATTCCCTCATAGAATGTGTACTCTGCCTTATCGGTGCTAATGATTGTCCAGGAAGCTCCATCATTTATCATTTCTTTATTTGGTTCTTTCGGACATGGAGTGGCCTTAAGAAAAACAAATGTCCATATATTGAGTTTTATAAACACATGAACTCAGTTTCCTGTATGTGGATATTATATAATTAGCAGTCAATACATATGTCTCTGTAAAGTGCCAATCCAATAGTTTTTCAGTACATTTTTTTTTTTTTTTTAAGATTTTTCAAGACAGGATTTCTCTGTATAACAGCCCAGGCTCTCCTAGCACTCACTCTGTAGGCCAGGCTGTCCTTGAACTCACAGAGATCTGCCTGTCTCTGCCTCCCAAGTGCTGGGATTAAAGGCATGCGCCACCATGCCCCGGCTTTTCAGCACATTTTATTCAGCCATTACTATTCTGCAGCGCTGTAGGCTAATGGCAGGGCCAGGGAGACATTCGTCACTGACAAGTCCTACTGTGTGTGTATCCTGGACTTCACTGGTCATTTTATAACATACCTGAAACTGGATTATTCTTTCTTGGGAAAGGCACAAGTACATTCTTTCCGTATCCTTCAGGTAAAATGCACATTTGTGGAGTTGTGATACAGGATCATCTGCATCCAGCAATGCTGTCTGCTTATCAACTTTCCTAATTATCTGTATTTCAACAATTGAAAACAGTCAGTAATCCACAGGGAGTCTTTATGTTGTGTACTGTCACAGTACACAAAACATACTACATAACAACGTATTAGCCATTTGTCCTATACCTTCATATGAAAAAGCATTTATAAACAATAAGGCTAGGAACAAAAAAATCTTCATAAACTTTATAAACATATTATATATAACAGTACATTTATAAACATCTTACATTTCTTCTAAGAACACATTCAAATAGGTCAGGCAGTCATTTGCTGTCTACACTAGTACTTATTAAGCCTCAATGCACACAGAATTGTTGAGAATTTTTGACTAAAAATGCCTTCTTACCTACCATGATACTGGGCCTGATATTCTACATTTTTTTAAAGATTTATTTTATTTATTTTATGCATATGTGTGCTCTATCTGCATGTACACCTGCATTCCAGAAGAGGGCACCAGATCACATTGTGGTTGGCTGTGGTTGCTGGGAATTGAACTCAGGACCTTTGGAAGAGCACTAGGCAGTGCTCTTAACCGCTGAGCCCTCTCTCCAGCCCCGATATTCTACATTTTTAATAAATAGATTAGTTGGAATTGGTGGATCCTGCTAATAGACATAAGTATTTTGATTGGCAGGTTCTGGTGACCTTTTCAAATAATATACAAATTCAATACCACAGGGAAATAGCCACAGAAGGCCACTGTTGAGTGTGATAGTCAGAGCAAGCATTATACCAGGATCAAATTATTAACATAGTTCAAGACCAACATGCTCATCAGAAAATGGAATCATGGAAGTGGCAAAGTTCTTTAAAATGTGAATAGCTGAGAGCACAGGAACCCAGAGCAGGCTGTCTGATCACCCTCCCACCCATTATACTCTACAAATTTTATACTCTGGACCAGAGGTTCTCAACCTTCCTAATGCTGCAACTCTTTAATACAGCTCTTCATGTTGCGGTGATTCCCAACCATAAAATTATTTTCATTGCTGCCTCATAACTGTAATTTTGCTAGCTATGAATCGTGATGTAAATATCTGACGTGCAGGCCCTCCGATATTTAACCCTCCAAAGGGATTGAGACCCACAGGTTGAGAACTGCAGCCCTGTAACCTTTTGTCCCATAGTTTCCTTTAAAACTGCTTTCCAAAGCCACCAAAAAACCTCTAGACAGGTGACCCTCGTGCATTTCTTCTCTATGGTACTTCAAAGCCTCTGAAGCACCTGATTTGGACATTCTTCCTGGAGCCACATCTGCTCTAACAGACCTTTATAGTGCCCTTAGAAATGCCACACCTAATAAATCTTTAGTATTTAAAAGTTACGGGATTCTTTGCAAGGAAGAGAGTAGGGTAATCTCTGCCTTTGGAATGGACTTCTTATTGGAGACTGTGCTTGGGAAAGAGACATTTTTTTGTAATGGGATTTCCTAATCCATGGACAGAAATCCAAATGTATGTGCAGGGCCATGGTCAGGAATGCTGCTCTTCAGGTGTTGGCTGTTACTGTCAGCTAGCTGTATCTAAAGGCCTGTGTTTAAGCCTTTCCTCAGCTCCACATTAATTGGGCAATGTAAACTCCTTTTCCTAGTGAACTGTGACTGTCAGAAAAGCAGCTCACATATCTGGGCTCTCCTTAATTATCCTTCTTGCTCTTATGTAAATTTCTTTGGTGAATCCTCCATGTAAAATATAGTAAAATTATTGTACATAGTTTCTATTAAATGTTAAAGTGTTATGAAAATGTAAAAAAAAAAAGTCACATCTAGCCAATACTGTCACTTATTATATTTAGTAGGCACCTTAAGCTTAGCATTATGGAAAGCAGAAATTTGAATTTTTTTCAAGTTAATGAAAAATAATGTCTTACAGTCTCACAACCTAATGAATGAACAAAAAGGGCTCAAATCCTGTCCATTGTTCCGAAAGAAACATTAACACTACCTAATTTTAAACAAATGTCTTATTAAAAGTAACATAATAAAAATTATGCTTGTATTTCTAGGCTTTTGAAAGCTTGGTCCTACATTCAGATATAGCAGGTAACACACACACACAAGAATACAATATATCTGCAATCATCAAAGGAAAAAAGAAGATGAGAGACACAACAAAAAGGAAACTCACACTAAATTCATTGAAACAGTGTAGGAGACTGACATCAGCAATGCACCTGTAACAGACTAATTCCTTAAGAGTACTTCTGAATTGAGGCAATGGCAGATAGAGACAAAAGTGACATTACATTTTCACATTAAAAAGCATAAAAAACTGAGCTATATTTTTCTATCTTTCTTTCTTTGTTTTTGCTTCAAATTCATTAAAACAAAGTCAAGTCTTACCAATCTTGGGAGTGCCATGCCAGTAACTGAGCATACAAGTTTGACAGTTTGTCCATAATGGATGTAACCATCTCTAACTGTGAATTCCTCTCCTTCTGATTCATCATCATCCACTATAGTGGGTGCAAAAATAGACCAAATGGTTATCTTTTAAAATTCAGTATCACTTACGAAAATAACAACTTAATATATCTGTATGTTTTACTACCCCTAAAAGGAGAATATTATTTTCACACTAAAATATCAATGCACATCTTTATACTCACAGAGGTGAATGTAAAATGCTCCCCACTGTTGTGAACTGGCATGGAAATTTCCTCCCTCTACATGCAGGTATCTGGTACTAACTGTCTGGGATCGGAGTCTATTAAACAAAGCCACCTTTGTTCCTGAGGCAATGCACACTGCAAAGACAAGAGGATTCCCATTTATATGACTGGGGTAAGGGTCTTTTCACAAAAGAAGGGACTTCTGCTTGGCATATTATGAATATTTTACAATAATGCAAATAATGAACAGATTCTGGGGCAAGCATTTTAGTCTTCTAAGACAGGGGATAGGGAAAAAAAGATCAAGGTCTATCTCTTCACAATATTATCAAGATAATGACATAAGACAGATTTTAATTTTTTTATAATACTTTCATTAAAAAAAATGTGAAGAACTTTCTTGTACCCTTCACCCAGCATTCCCAGCTGTCAACATCTTACTTATGACTTATAGAAGAGTTACATAGTGCATTAAATGTAGTGATGATTATTAGATGAAAAATTACTTTAAAAACAACAAATGTCTAATGGCAGGAACTTGATTAAACTGACTGTAATAACATTCATCCATTTAAATTATTTACACATAAATTCCTGGAATATTACCAAATGGAAAGGGTGACTATGATGTTGCTCAGTGGTCTTAGGAGTAAATTAAACAAACTGGTAAACTTACTACAGTCTTAACATGACAAAAAGGAAGAGCAACCAGATATTCTGATTTCTAAACCAGTGAGAATGACCAGCGGGTTTTAAGTATTTAGTCACCAGGCCAAGAAGAAACTGAGGAAGAAGAACTTGGGACCAATCAAATCCAGAATATGGACATTCCACAGGATGTAAAATGACCCAGTTTCCTCAACAAATAATATCAAAGGGGACAGGGCGAGAAGAACAGAAAAACTATCATATTAAAACTTATGGGCCTGGGCTGGAAAGATGGCTCAGTGGTTAAGAGCATGTACTGTTCTTCCAGAGAACCTGAGTTCAATTTCCAGCACCCACATCAGGTGGCGCTCAGCCACCTGTAACTCCAGCACCAGGGGTTCCAGAGACATCTGGCCTATTTAGGAACCTGCACTCACATGCTAGAAAACACATAATTAAAAATAAAAATAAACCAAAATAAATCTAAAAAAAAATATGGGCCTTATTTAATTCTATATTTGAACAAGCCAACTATAAATGGAACAAAACATTATAGAAAAAAGACAATTGTGAGAAACTATGATTAATCTACTCTATGGAATAAATATATATGACATGAAAGGTCATATATATTTTGGGGTCAACTTTGTGAGATGACCCTTAAAAAACAAAGCCATGCATGAAGAGTCACTCTTATAGGCATTAGCTGAAAGGGCAGGATGTTGGAGCTTTCCATCAGCACACTGCAGCAGTTACAAAGGAAAAGGTGCTGCTGGTGGCCGCGGCCACAGAACAGAATTAATTAAACTGCTGAGGGCAGGGAGATTGCTACACCATGCTGTTTTCTTCCTTTCACAACAATTTCAAAGTTTACATGGTAAACAACTTAAGAGAAAGAGAACCAGCCAACTAACTTCAAATATGTTGAAATGTAGACTCACAGACAGTACACACACAGCCTTGGTAGTTTAACAATCTGACAATGAGCAGTTCCTGCCTCAGAGACCTTTAGACATTTGGTTTAGTGTCTTACCTGGATTTTCAGAGCACACTATAATGTTTTTTAAGTGGGTACTTCTGTCATTCTGAAAGAATTGGTTCTTTTGGAATGGGAACTACCTTGGACACTGCAGAATACTTAGCATCATGGCCCAAAGCATTATCTTCCTACCAATCACTGTGACAAAAGGGGAGAAAATCCCTGTACTTCCCCAATACCCTGGAAACAGTAAGAAAGCACTCTAAAGCAATCATAATGAATAACTGAGATTCTCAAAATACTGTGATTGAGAATCAATCAGTTCATTAGGTCAAACACTACCCATTTATACAAGTTTGTTTCATTAGTGTACTGTGAGAATTGGGCACAAATAAGAAACTCGAGCATACATACAGTCAGCATTTTTCAATGACTGCTTCTTTTTGGAAGGTTTGGAGATGACTTTTATCCGCTTGCTGAGAAACACGCCAATGTCATCACTGTTGCCATAGAACATCTTTACAGACAACATGAAGTGCTTTCTCTTGTCCGAATCAGATATGTACAATGTTTTGGCTGTGCAGTAGTTCTGTGGAAGAAAAGCAAAGTGGTAACAGCAGCAAACCCTGACAGTTACGCACCCTCAGCTCAAAATGCTGCAGCCGCATCTGATCAGGCCTGGATGACATCACACTTACAGTTCACCCAACAAATGGTTAACGCTGCTCTCAAAGAGAAACCTTTAGATGGATGACAGGCTCATGAAAGGCAGGCCTTTTCCTAATACAGAGATCCACAAGTACAGATAACACTCAGCTTAGTGCTAAGGGGAAGCTATATCCAGAAAGCTGGACTTGAGTCTAGCATCTCCTAGAGCCTTCTGGAGCTAGAATTAAACTTACACCTCAATGTTCAGCTGTGGGAGCCACAGCCATTAACAAAGCTGTCCTTAGGGTGGCTAGAAAACTATTACATCCATTATTCCAGTTCCTCAACTAGAATTTTTTCCAGAAAATTCAAGTCCACCTAGTACAGGAAGCAGAGGAAAAACACAGTGGGAAGTATTATCTAAGTCAACTCCAAAAAACCTGCACAAAAAAGAACCCAAAGCCAGGCATGGTGGCACACGCCTTTAATCCCAGCACTCGGGAGGCAGAGGCAGACAGATCTCTGTAAGTTCGAAGCCAGCCTGGTCTACAAGGCGAGTCCAGGCGAGTCCAGGACAGCCAGGGCTGTTACACAGAGAAAATGTGTCTTGAAAAACAAACAAAGAAACAAAATAATAATCTAAGTATCTAGGAGCCAAGCTCTGAGAGCTGTGGACAAAGCAGTGCTTGAGGGCTTGGTCTCCCCAAGTGTAACTGTGGGTGAGGATCCATGGTGCAAGATCTGGCTGGCTCCTAATAGTCTGTCTGGACAAACAGCAGCAGAACGCAACGCAGGCTGAGGTCCATCCAGGTGTCTACAGTTGCCTACAAGCAAAGTCATTAACTGAATTCCTTGAGTTTTAGTTATATACAGAATTGACTACAGCAACATTTACTTTAAAAGCCAACCCCTATGATCCAGACTTACTGTTTCCTTGTTTTATATAGTAATCACCGGTGTTACAGCAGCACTTAATTTTTGTAGTTATAAGAACAACTGATGACTATCTGCCATAAAGTAATAAGGTTATCACAATTTAATAGAATTCGGTGAAAAGCTTTTGGTTGTAGTTTTCAAAGTACAAAATAAAAAAGCATTTTAACAATACAGACTGTTAGTAGCAGATAAATATACTGCAATAATTTGTCTCTATAACAAAGTTACATAAGAAAATTTAAATGTGATCTTGAATAAATTTTGAAAGGTCTTGCTGTGAAGAAGGTAAAATATGACAACGGTAGTAAAAGCAAAATACAATAAATAGCCCTCTACAGTATGGTTCTGTTACATACTCAGATACGGCATCTTTGAGTACATATATGCTCACATTTTTTTTAATTACTAGCTAAAGGTCAAATCTGGAACTGTTCTGCTTTGGAACATAGGATAAAGTCAATGTACTAGAGCACACAATCACACAACAAAAAATGAGGTATGTGCATCTGTATCTAAACAAGGGAATTGCATGTTAATGGGAAAGCCTAAGATCAGATCACTTAATTTTGAGTGCTAACATTATTGGGTATAATCTGCACCAAGAAAGAGCAAGTACTACCTAGCATAATAAGACAAGCAAGGGCTGGTGGGCGCAGGGGCTGATTGAAGGCTTGGCAGCCAGTGCCTTTTATTGAACTGCCCCACCAGTACCATGGAAGGAGAGAAGAGACCCCTTGAGTAGTCCTTACCTCTTCATGTGCCTGTGCACTTGGACATTACCAACGTCCAGGACTCGTGTGACAAGTCTAATACAGGACAGATGGAAGGGTCTCATGCTGAGACAGCCCCCAAGGAGCTTAGTACTAGTATCCCAGGAAGGACATGATGCTATTGGTTGGTTGGTTGGTTAAGTATTACTTAACTGGAAGATGAAATGACTGAAAACTAGAATGGATTAAAATGAGAATAAAGTTCAGCCAACACAGTTATACATACTGGTAGCTAGATTCCTGGCTTTATTATTATTATTTTTTTGTTTTGTTTTGTTTTTCGAGACAGAGTTTCTCTGTTTAACAGCTCTGGCTGTCCC
Source organism: Lophiomys imhausi (assembly GCA_907164525.1). Lineage (NCBI taxonomy): Eukaryota > Metazoa > Chordata > Mammalia > Rodentia > Muridae > Lophiomys > Lophiomys imhausi. The sequence continues at coordinate 5,831,141 of CAJQZJ010009649.1, read as the reverse complement.
CAAGTGCTGGGATTAAAGGCATGCGCCACACCGCCCGGCTTCCTGGCTTTATTATTATTATTATTATTATTATTACTAAATGCCTAACCACTCATTACAGAACTGAATGTCTAAGTGTGCAGTATGCTGTATGTAACTCCAGAAATTAATGTAACAGGAGATAAATCAACCTGTCTGTAAATATTTTTTAAGTCTGCACTTCCTGTTTATTTAGATGTATTTATCCTTCTCAGGTCTCTGATGTGGTTGAAGACTAGATAGTTATAGTCTCAGTTAAGTTTTAAGTTGTTTAGGAATTAAAAGGATGTTTTATGTCTAAGAAGACTTTTTTAGTTGGTAATGCAAGTTAGGATGGAAACTGAGTTAGGCATAGAACTTTAAACTCATTGAGATAGATAGATAATAATATTAATATCAATTGCCAAATACATACAGACTGGACATTGGGAATGTATGTTATGCCCTATAATTTTCATAATTGTGGCCAGATTTTTCTTATTATTTTGTATTGTATTTATTGTTATAAGAAAAAGAGTCTTATTGGACTATAAGGGGGAGCTGTTGGGAGGAAAAAGATATATCCTAAATTTAAAAAAAAAAAAGCAGATAGGATGGTGAAGGGGAAGAGGGTAGGAGAGTGGGATCAGGAGGAGAGGGAGGATGGGGACTGTGATTGAGATGTAACTTGAAGAAATAAGTAAATGTTAAAAAAAAGAAAGAAAAAAATTTCAAGTTCAAGGTTCATAATATATAAGGTTTTTACTGTTCCATTTTCTTTTACAATAAGCATTCACTACTATAATAAACATTATACCAAAACTAATTTAAAGTTCATGGTCAACATAGCTTACTGACTAAAAAACTATAAAGACATAATGACAAACAAATATCCAGATTTGAAGGTTAGTTTCAAGGCTTCGTAGTACTTTCTGAACATGACTAAATGCAACTAAGAATGCTAATTTCTTGCTCACCACCCTCAACACTGTTGGCCATCCTATCCTAGTGTCAAAAACAAAATATAAACACCAAGATAGCAAACAAAGAGTTATTAAATACAGAAATTCCTTTTATATGAAACTTTAGATGGTAGGCAATCACTGAGATCAGAACCATTTTCTAAATTTTAATATTAAGGGAAAATACTGAATTAGTAAGTATAAAATAAATGAACAAACTATCTTCCTAAACTAAAGTAGTATACTGACTGTTACTGCTTTCTACATTCACAAAACTGTCACAAAGACACCAGTAGACAGACCATTCTGTGAGTAACTTGTTGTGCCCTGGTGTTGGTAAACCACCACCACTATACCCAGACCCATGCTCTATCATGTGCCAGCAACTACTTCTCAGCAAGGGATGAATATTAAAGGCCAGAGTAAACCAAAGCTGAGAGATGTATTTTCATTACTATCTTTACTATCTTGTGTATTACAAAGCTGCCAGGCAGAAAATGAGGGACTCTCCTAAACTATTGGCCTCCAACGGAAATCTGACTTACAGCTAAGGCAACCAGGAAGCTGGAGAAGCCTCCTGGTGCTGCCTTTAAATGCCAGTACTCTAGCTCTGTGAGTCAGCAGACCATAGCTGTCCTGACGTATACTTGTGATTCTGACATACACAGCTAAACAACTGTTGTTAAAAGCACTTAAAAAAAGTAAGTGCAATGAATATCAGTTGCCAAATACATACAGACTGGACATTGGGAATGTATGTTATACCTTATAATTTCCATCATTGTGGCCTAATTATTAAAAGAAAAAGAATTATGAGTTGTGGGGGGGAGGGGGACCGGGAGGGATGGAGGGAGGGGAGGGTGATGGAGATATAACTTGAAATAATAAATAAGCATTTCAGAAAAAAAAGTGCAATGAATACTAGTATTTAAAAAACAAAACAAACAAAAAAAAAAGCTAAGGGGCTGGAGAGATGGCTCAGCAGTTAAGAACACTGGCTGCTCTTCCAAAGGCCCTACTTTCAAATCCGAGCACCCACATGGCAGTACACAGCTGTCTAAATGCCAGGTGTGTTGGCATACGCCTTTAATCCCAGCACTTGGGAGGCAGAGGCAGGTGGATCTCAGTGAGTTCAAGGCCAGCCTGGTCTACAAAGCAAGTCCAGGGCAGCCATGGATACACAGAGAAACCCTATCTCAAAAAAACCTAAAAAAAAAAAAAATACACTAAAATAACTACTGTAAAAATGAATGCAGAATGTACACTTTGAATTTACCTTCCCTTCCAAGTTCAGCTGCTGCATTTCTTGGTCACTATTTCCTATTCCAATAAATGCACAGGGCTGAGACTCTTGTTCAGAACAACCATCTCGTTCCATCTGTTCTTTTTTTTTCTTCCAACCACTGCCCATAAGATACACACAAGGTGGAGGGCAAAAAAATCTGGAAAAAAATGGCAGGAAAAAATAAATTCAACATTATACTTCATTGTTTTTTTATTGTTTTTAATATATGCATTCAAAATCATACTTCAAGGTACTAAGTCGGTTCCTAACAAAGCATGTTGATCATGTATAAAGCAAATCATGTCAAAAGGACCAAAATGAAGACTTTCTTATCTGTTCTAATAAACTCTGGAGTTATACCTGCAATTAGATTAGTTCTGCTTTGAGCAGAACTTTGAATTCTCACAGCTCAAGGCTCTGAACTACTCTACTATACTTTGGCAAACACGAACCAGAAACACAGTAAATCAACCCATAATCTGTGATCACTAACTACATTTTAACCAAGACAACAGCATCACTAATTTTAATGCTATTCTTTGTACATGACATTTAACTTTATTTGGCAATTCGCTTGGAAAATAGCATTAAAGTAACACCTCAAGTAAGGCAACTAAGGAAAAAGAGAAAATAGGTTACTTGATATGAACTCTACAAAGAGTCCATGTTTTATGTACCTTAGCCCCTGAACACCTGGTATGCAGGACTAAGACATATCTTGGACCAAAAGATATGACCACTGTGTTCTTTCAGCTCATAGTACTAACAGATTTGTTCTGTGTGGCAAAACACACATTCCCAAGTTCTCTCCACATAATGACTTTGTCATTAACCTAATAGCCAAATTATGAGTTCATCCCTTATTCAGGACATAATGTGCTTGCCCAATGTAATATACCTTTGCCTAATGATACCCACTGATGTGTACTTAACTTAAAACATCTGTCCTGTTCCTTTAAGGGGCCTGAAAACTTAAATGACTATAGTAACCAGGCAAATAGTATAAATGAATGAACCAGGTATGTAATCAACACATAGGAATATCTTGCTTACTTCCCCTTTCTTAAAACAAAAGACCCTCATGGTAATTCCTAGTTTCTGTACAGTTATAAATATAGAAAAATGTTTCTTGATTCTGCTAATCTCACTATAAGCAAAACAGCCTAACGGTAACAATAATCAACCACCTGTGCCAAACTTCAATTAAAAAAAGGAACAAGGAATGGCCAAGCATGTGGATATGCAGCTACTCACATTACTCAACTATGAGCACATAGGCCTCCTGGCCAGTGACATCTTTTAATCAACTAACATGGGAATCAAATTTTACCTGAAACTCAGACTAAGTAAGTAAGTTAGTTAGTAAGTAAGTAAGTAAGTAAGTAAATAAATAAATAAATAAGAAATGTTGCTGGCAATAGTGACACATGCCTTTAATCCCAGCATTTGAAAGGCAGAGACAGGTAGATCTTTGTGAATTTGAGGCCAGTCTGGTCTATAGAGTGAGTTTCAGGACAATCAGAGCTATACTGTGAGACCCTGACTCAAAAAACAAAAACAAATAAGTATGTGTCTATGCATACAATCTCAAGTCTGTGGGGAGGTAAGCAGCTTGCTTTCCCTTCAGAAAATCAATGATAGCATGTACTGAACAGTCTCCAAGTGTACTCGCACCTTCTTTTCTCAACTCTAATCAGATGACTTTTCCAAGTAATTGACACATGTAACTGACAAGAAGTGATTATTATCAAGCTGAGATTACTCAGTATTTATCAGTTCTCCAAATTACTTTTTTCCCATGTACCGGGAATATAATATAGTAAGAAAAACAACAACAAAATCAAACAAAACTTTCTATCCTTGTGGAACTTATACTCTAATGTGGGGGGGGGTGAGTTTAAAAGTAGAAACTCTGGTAGTATATCTGTAACACCTGATCAACCAACACAGAGCAGGAGGAGCTTTCACACCTACAGGTACTGGGCCCAGGTCCATGTCAATACAAGTTTGAAAGGATGCCTAAACTGGCTGGGCATGTTTTGGATTGGTTTACATATATATTAGAAATCTTTGAGACTTTTAATGGGAGTGGTCATAGAAGACACACCTCAAATACCTAGGTTAATGCACTCTCAGGAACTTCATCCCATGTTAGTATTTTATTGGATGCTGAACTCCCATGAATACTCAAAATATTCATTCCTTCCTTTGTCATTTCAGTGTGCATATAGTCTTCAGATGTGAAATAAAAGCACATTTTGTGGTATTCATGGGAGTTCAGTAACAAAACTGGAAGCTAATGGCATGAAATTAGTTAAACAGAGTAAAAGTTCTTCCTATAAAATGCTGATCAAAACCAAGCATGGTAGCTGGGTGCGGTGGCTCACACCTTTAATTCCAGCACTTGGGAGGCAGAGACAGGTGGATCTTTGTGAGTTCAAGGCCAGCCAGGGCTATTACAGAGAAATCTCATCTCAGAAAAAAACAAAACAAAAAAACAACCACACGCGAACATCGTAGTAGGCAGAGGCATAGATCTCTGTGAGTTTGAGGCCAGCCTAGTCTATGAAATGAATTACAAAACAGCATTACTAACGCTATAGGGAGACCCTGTCTCAACAAAACAAAAAAAAAAAAACCACTGATCAAGATTCTACCTTAAAAGTTTTTCAACCATACAATAAATGTTGATTTTCAACCATACAATAAAAAAAAGAGATTCTTCAATAGCCCATGAACTAGCCCTGTATATTTTCCTATAGCCAGCCACTAGAATTATTCAAAATATGAACACAAGAGTAAATTCATCAGAACTGAAACTGATTCTTTCGTAAGGTGCAAATGAAATCGTATCTTTAATATCCCAAAACTATCACTCCTAAAAGTAAATTAACCAAAATTTTATCTCCACATAGTTCAGTAGTAATACAATAATCAAGGTCAATATAAATATACACAAAATGCAGATAAATTAAAGGGAGAATGGAATAAAAGCCTATATAATGATTAACCAGACAAAAATTAAAATGCATTTCTGTGTTTGAAACTGACTTTTAACAGCTGCTGAGCCCTGTGAAAGAAACAATGTTGCCTTTTATCCTTTTTCTTCTTTTTCAGCATCTCAACTGACAAGCAATGTTGTTCTCTCCCACTTGGTGGCGATATGTACACACTTAAGATTTTACTCATTTTAAAATTCAGTCAGTATTTTAATGAATTACTTAACAATTCTTTCCCCTCAAATCCTGTGAACACACATGGAAAAAACTTATAGATTCAAAAATGGCTTTTATTTAGCTATGTATGAAAATTAAATTTGGTTAGACAAAATCCAGACTGTCACCACTGAAGGAAAATCTGGGAGCTCCTGGCACATCATTTATCCCACTTAACACAGTCCTTGGTGTGACTTTAGAATCAGATTCTAAATTCCAACTAGAGAGGAACTGTTCCAAAAGCACCTCTTGTATAACTGCTTGCTCACCAAGAGACAGTTGAACATCAAAAGGCATATTATCAAAGCATCTAAAGAAAACAAGCTTTCTAGAAAGTTTTAACTTTTAAAAATCATACTGACCTTTATTTAATGAAAAAGTAAAATGGATTACTACCACCAATGTGTGAACTATGTATGAGGCACGAATGTTAATACCAAGAATAATTTCAGCTTTTTAAAAGAAATTTCCTAGCCAGATGTTTTTAGCATTATTCCCTGGAATTTTTTTTATGACAGAGACATGGCCAAAATGTCTGTGGTCATGTCCCCAAGTTACCTCATGTCTCACACCTCAGCAACTCTTTAAAAGAGCCTGAACCTGGATCAGCCAGGAAGACAAACCTTCCTTCCTCTTTCCAGAGAGTGGAGAGCAGAGCCATCACCTCTTTAAATCCAGAAGCCTCAGCTGAACTAGCCAGTCACAAGAAGGCATTAATGCCTACACACACACATACACACACAGACAGAGACACACACATACACATAAGCCAATACGGTTTTTCCTGTATTCTAAAGTAACACATTCACTTTCCCTTGGCAACATTTAATAAACATAATTCTTTAAAAGACAGGAGAATAATTTCATTCTTTTTTTGGAGTTCAAAAAATAAGATTCTTCAAGTATTTAACGGAGGTTATAGAGTGACTAAGCCATACCTAAATAATAGAAGATAAAAACAAGCTACTGCATCAAAGATAATCATTAAAATGTTTATGATACACTTTAATATATCATAATAATGCAGTCTTTTTTTCTTACAATGACTAAAAAACCCTTATTACTTCACTAGGTCTCAGTCATTCATCATAAAATTAAACACCACATAATTTTTATAGACCCTTTGAAACTAGCAACTAACAATTTTTAAAAAGAGAATAAATGAAGAAACCAATCTAACTGGTATGATGCTTTGTCCAAACACCAGTGAATGAAGAGCAGAGCCAGCACTACCCATGTTTGGAGGAAAGTGATTAACAGGTTTGCCCCGTGCTTCACCTATTCAATGGGAAGGATGAGATGAGACTGAGTGAATTTCACAAGGATTATGCTTTTTGAGGCCTCTTTAATTCCTCGACCCTGACATCCTGCTGTTGCTAACCTGTGGAAGGCAGTAAAATATGAGACAGTATAAACACTGAATCCAGGGCACAAGCATACTCCTTCAGTATTTCACTTAATGGGAAAATAAATTAATGATTTCTATTTTTTAAATTTTTTTTTAATTTTTTTTTTTTTTTTTTGGTTTTTCGAGACAGGGTTTCTCTGTGTAGCCCTGGCTGTCCTGGACTCACTTTGTAGACCAGGCTGGCCTCGAACTCGCAAAGATCCGCCTGCCTCTGCCTCCCAAGTGCTGGGATTAAAGGCGTGCTCCACCACTGCCCTGATTTCTATTTTTTAAAACTACAGAAATAAAGGCTGGAAAGATGGTTCAGCGCTTAAGAGCACTGGTTGTTCTTCCAAAGGACCCTGGTTCAAATCCCAGCACCAACATGGCAGGTGTGGTGGTTCACACCTTTAATCCCAGCACTCGGAAAGCAGAGGCAGGCAGATCTCTTGTGAGTTCAAGGCTAGCCTGCCTGGTCTACAATATAATCGAAGACAGCCAATGATACAGAGAAACCCTGACTCAAAAAACCAAAAACTACAGGAATAAAAGAATAAAAAAAAAAGAAACTGGCCAGGTGGTGGTGGCGCACGCCTTTTAATCCCAGCACTTGGGAGGCAGAGGTAGGCAGATCTCTGTGAGTTCGAGGCCAGCCTGGTCTACAAAAGTGAGTCCAGGACAGCCAGAGCTGTTATACAGAGAAACACTGTCCCGAAAAACAACAACAACAAAAAAAAAGAAACTGGAATTAGTTATAGGAATTCCAATTCTGGCACCAAGGATAACCAACCAACGGGAGCCAAGGCATGTTTAGAGTTCCTTATCTTCAATGCCCTTAAAATGTTTCACCCTACTACTGGTAGAGCACTTCTCTGGTTCAAGATCAGAGTTGCTAAGCAAGCTCTCTATTTCCCCTCAAAAAGCAGAAGTAGCCTTGCATAGCATTCTTCAGTGTGAGAAGCACGCCTCTGTTTTTCTTAGAATGGTTTATAAGTTGTTACTGACCAATGTGAACTCAAGTTCCCAGAAAAAGATCACCCTCCTATCAACAAGGCTGATTGACTGACTAGAATGCCACAATAGCGGAGAGTTGGGATGTTGCAGATTCAGGGCCAAATTCTGTGGGGCTATCTTCCCGACAGACACTCACTGCCCACCTGTGCCTGACTAAGAGCCCTGTGGCTACCATGTAAAATCCTCTGGAAGTATTAGCAGAACACAGGATTTTGCCAATCCAATGGCCAAGAATGTCATCAGACAACAATATAGCCCTTTGTTGGAACTCACTTCACCAAGGAAATTTTCTTGATTTATTTATGACTTTTTGTTCTGTAACCTCACAGACCATATTCACAGTAGAACATGGCACGTAGGCAACCTAAATAAATCTGTGTTTCTCAGCCATCACCATTCATGCTTGGCTCCAGAATTAAGGTAAGAGCTGTTGTATTAAAACACTACACCTACACAATACAATTCATTTAAAACCCCAAGCCTGAATTTCTAGGTCCAACTTTGTGAACAAAAGGGCAGTAAGCGTGAGCTGGTTATTCACATCAGCTTTTAGGCTTAGCTACAATCAGCACGCACGTTTCACATGTCAAGTCAAACAAAACGGGGCTGGGTTTGTGGTTCATCAGTCCACCCTATCCCACCCCAGTAGTGCACAGGCAGGAACTTTTTTAAAAGTTGATAATAATGCTATTTTATTATTATCTGAATAATAGCAACACTAGGGTGCATGGATCTTAAGTACTGTTTTTACTACTCATTGTCTTTGAGGATAATCATCAATTCAATAGCTTTACTTCCTTTTCAGCTCAGAGATCAAGGAAGAGACTTCCTGATTATCTTCTATATAAGTGATTTAATTACATATTTATAATTTCCCTACTTCTGCTCATATGTCATTTCCTTTGTCACAAGTTCTTTGATTCCTTTCATTCTTTTCAATCTAATCTGCAAACTCATCATTCCTTCTGGCCAATTCTCAAAAATTTTTGATGGACCCCCCATAAGCAGGCTATCTTTACCCATAAATATTTTCCAAAAATATGCCATTTGAAAGACAATGGCTTAAAGTAATTGGAATCAAGTGAAAACCACAGAGATGAGGCTCTGACCCAACACTGACCTGTCTAGCAGGAGCAGGACAGGATCTGCTCATCCATGCCTACTCTGTGGTAACTGCAGCTGATGGTGTTTGTGGGAGCTGAGGACCATGTGCACTGCGTATATGAAACTCAGGGTTTGAGCTCTAACACTGATTTTGAAGCAAAAGAAAACCCTGACCAACAAGAAGTCCCTAATTAAGCCAAACATGAGATATGAGTTTTCATGAAAAAGACTACAGAGAAACAACATTCATTCACTAATTATCTTTATACACATTACCATAGTTCCCAATAAGTTTGAGTATGAAGATTTGTCTTCCTTTTCCTTAGATGGATCTTGGAGTGAGGACCAGGAATTCTTGGGTTCAAGCAGTCCTCTTGACTTGTCCTCCAAAGCAGGTGGGAACAAGTGCACACAGCCATCATACTCAACTTATGAAACAGATAAACTTTCAAGTACAGGGTTCAGGCAGTTGGGAGCTCTTTACAATGTTTCCAAAGTTCAATTTAAACTGACCCCAAGACAGTTTTACAGTAAGAATTTTTAGCTTTTGCTTAAGTATTGTCTGTTCAACTTTGTACCTGCCCGCCCACCCGCCTACTGTGGCATTGGGGATTAAACCCAGAGCTCTGTGCACTCTGGCACACCTTCTGTCACTGCGCTATATACCCAGACTTTAAAATAAAAAAGATTTAATTTTACTTGTGTGTGTGTGTGTGTGTGTGTGTGTGTGTGTGTGTGTGTGTGTGTAAGCTACATGTGTATGGAGGCCAGAAGAGGATGACAGTTCCACTGGAGATGAAGTTATACCCAGTACAGATATGAGCACTGGGACTGAACTCAGAGGTCCCCTGGAAGAGCAGCCAGTGCTCTTAACCCTGAGCCATATCTCCAGCCCCATTTCCAGACATTTCTGAATCACAGTCAAAGTTGCTCACACTGGCCTTATGCTCACTCTGTAACCCAGAGAAGCTTTGAACTTGCCATCCTCCTGCCTCAGCCTATCCAGTAATGAGGATTACATAACTGTGTCACAACTGCCTCTTCCTTTTTAAAAGGGTGTGGGAGAGGGGGAGATGCAGCTGTTTATCAGATTACACTTTACCCCAAAAGGAAAGATGCTTTGTAAATGAGCTAATTATCACTGAGGTGCTTGGAACATAGCTCTAAAGAAAAGCAGGCTTAATTTTGTAAAATTTGGGATGTGGCCAGATGGTCTTCATTAAATTTTCTGACTTGACCATACCACAATTCACTGATTCTCCCCTTTAACAGATAAGACCCCTTTTAATTTTCTACTATGCAAATAAACCCAGAAATAGAAACAAGTCTCAGACAAAAATATAAATCATATGCAAACTGTGCGATACACACCTATTTGCTCCCAAATACCCAGTAATCTTACCGTTTTTCATTTCCATACGACTTCTGTGCAACTTTTGCATGAAGAATAAGTACTGTTTGATCCCCTCGTTCTTTTAAATAATTTCGCATAGCTTCCCTGTAATCAAATATAAATATTACTATTGTAAAGATGGCATTTTTGACTGGTATTATAGTAGTATTACTACTACTGGAGAGGTGGCATTTCTTTCACTCTATCTGATGAGAGGAATGCTTATGAACATTTTTTAAACAAGCAAACCTAAACATGGAAACAGAAACCAATACATGAGCTACCTTAAGAAATGCTGTGCAAAGGCCACTACAATCCCACTTTCACTCCGCATTTTGGTTGTTATTAAAATAAAACTAACATTTACACTTCTAATGTAATTAACTGACTTTCTCTACAGCTCATCTTGCTCCTTTATCCTTTCATGTCTTAAGTAACAACAAAACATCGAATCACCGAAACTTCTATTGCCTGATCCCAAACTAATAGTCCCATGTAAGGACTCAGAAAGTCCTGTTAGCCTCATATACAAACATACAGTTGACCAAAGGTTTTTGCTAAATATATTAAATTCGAAAGAGGCTAATTGAAATTGCTGAAAATTATATTAAACTTTCAAAAACTTCACCATTACATCAAATGAAAACTACCACATGCTTATTAAGCAAATGTTTTATAAAAATTTCAATGTATATTTGTTCACTCAGTCATGACAAATTAAATGTCACCCAGGAAAAAACCAAAAAACTCTGAAGGTTAAAGCAGAATCTCAATTCTTGTGATGTTTTACACACCACAAAATTAACATCAGGATAATCAAAATTATTTTTAATAAATTTAAATTATATTCTACTTACATTGTAAATAAAAACAAACACATCACAGAAATGGATATCCAAATGGTAGTAATAAGCTGTCAACTGTCATGAAGTTATGAAATGTAGAGTTACAGGTTTGTGTCATTTGTGCTGCACTGAAGTACCTGGGCAAACTGCACTGAGCCTCAGCTAGCTTTTGTTTCCGTATCTGAAAATTGGAGCTAACACAGCCCCCTAGCTTGGGGAAGCGAAAGAAGTCCAACGAGAAGAGCGGAGGGAGGAGGCTGTGATGGAGATGCAACTTGAAGGAATAAATAAATAAGTGTAATAATTTAAAAAAGAGGTCAAACGAGATAACCTAAATGACATTTTTTTCTTACTGAGAAAAATCTTTAAGTTGCAAGGCATGGCAAGTGACACCACAGTGTAGGCAAACAGAATGGACCCCTACCACTGAAGGGAACCGGCAAACAGAATGAAACATCGTACTGCTAGCAAAGGCGTGCACAGAGCACTGAAACATAGTATCTGTCAAGGTCAGGGAGTTGGGGATGAATGAGCATGTACTGGGTAAGATCTCAATTGACAAGGTACTGGACACACTGGCAATGGCAAAGGCTCTGAGATGTTCAGAGAGTAAGACGGGAGAAGTTCTTTAAAAATTTAAAAAGAGGGCTACAGACACGGCTCGGTGCTTAAAACCTTTATAAGAGGGCCCGATTCCCAGAACTCATCTAAATGTCAGATGACCAAGGTGACCATGGTGACCACATGTAATTCCATCCCTGAAGGCAGAGCCAGGAGATCCCTGAGCAAAACCAACTATACTGGCAAGTTCTGGGATTGATTAAAAGACCCTGGTTCAAAAGAACAAAGAGAGTCTAAAGAAAATTCCACAATGTACATGAAAAAAAGCACAGAAGCATTAATAAACAAAACAATTTATATACAAAAAGTCAAAAGAAAGCTAACACCCTGTCAAATTTGTACAAAAGTCTCAGGCATGGAACCTGAAAATCAGCTACATATTTGGAAAGTTTTAACTGCAAGCCTATTTTCCATATTAAATTCTGCTAGTATTTATGGACTCTGTTATGTCACTTAGTGATTATTTGCTTACATTTTACCAGGTTATGTGCTCACTTTTTTATCTTCCCAGACATGCTATAGAGGTTTCAAGTAAAAGAGCTAGAGCTCTTTCCACAAAGGTAGGTCCACTAGTAAAAGACTGAAACTGAGCAGTGGGGCTGTTAGTTATTTTTCTAAGCAAGTACATTAATATCACCAACAGCCTTGAGGCAACATATTTCCAAAAACAGTTTAGAAACAGGAACAAGCTAAATGACTTTCCTGAAATGATCCAGAAAAGCCAGGATTCAAAGATAGGTAGTTTAATGACCTCAAGGGCAAAGCTGTATTACTGGTAGTACAATGGGAGCCACAGCTTTGCTATGAAACAGAACAGGGTCTGAATATTAGCTCTGCCACTTTGTACCTGAGGTTTTTTTCTCCTTAGTGAAGCTACTGGGAAGGGGGGAAAACCACACCTCAAAGTAAGTTAGCCCTCACTGACAAGTGGTTTATTTATGTCAGCCAGTGATTTAGGTATCACTACTGTCTCCTTGTAAAAAGCCGTTCCAAGCTCTTAACTACACAGGCTGCAGAAGAAAATGGGATGTGGGCTTCTGTGGAAGCTCCGCAGACTTGCTGGATAAAGGACTGAGGGTGCATACTGACTTATGGTTTAACTTATGCATCAATGCACTGTGAGCAGGAATTTTTGGGAAGAAGCTGTCTGCACAGGCTGACTGAACCAAAAATATGGGGAGGTTGAAATTTTGCTGTTTTGTGGCTAATTACAATCTACTTGGCGTTATCTTTAGTCTACTAAATGGTAACATCCCCACCATCACCTCTGTGTCAGCCCCTGCTACTAGCCAGGCCTAGTATTAACTTAACAAAATCCCAGTTTTCCACCAATCAAAAGACTGCCAAGCAAGACACTGTTTCCTAAAGCAGAATCATTTCAGAGGAGAAACAGAAAAACACAATTTCAAAGAATTACATGGTACTAACTTTGGTATACAAATTAATAAGAAAGCAACCTAATTTCAAGCTCGGACTTAATAAAACTAATTTTACCACAAAATTGGTTACTGATTTTCAATTTGCATTTGCCATTAGATGGCTTTGGTAAGTTCTGCATAGGCAATGAAGACTTCTGTAGCTTGCTTTCTTATAAGAAAAATAAATTCTCCCATAGCAGACATGCCACTATCACAGGTTATCTATGTAAAAAGGTTACTACAATGTTAAGAGTTTTAATGAGATCTAATCGGCACCTCATATGGAGGTTTTAGCAAGACTTAGACCACCACAGGAACAAGAAGACATTCTTGAAGCTGTTTTCTGAGGTTCTGAAATCCTCTCTGCTTTTTCCCACTCCAGAAAAGTCACCTGCATCCTGTCAGTCAGAGCAGCTTGCATTTTCTAACTTGTGTATGCAGAGTTCAATCCTTTTTCAAGCTTCTGAGAAGAAATCTTTGTTCATATGGGATGTCAATCTATAATTGTATTTTCTCATGTTTTTAGCAGCATTTTGAGCATTTCCTTCTGTAACAGAGCAGCCTGTCCTCAGAATGAGCTAGGAACTAGATCCTATTTCCCAATTTTTAGAACGGTATCTAATGGTATTTTCTCCCTTAAGCACTCTGTAGAATTCAGTAATGAAGCCAACCTGCACTTTCTTTGTTGGAAGGCTTTTAATAATAAATTTTGTCTCTTTAGGCATAAGGCTATTTGAGTTACCAACTTCTTCCTGGACAAGTTTAGACACTTTGCTAGTTTCAAGGTACTTATGCCTTTCTTCAGAAGTTTTCTCAAGGACTAAGAGTTGTCTTTGGTGTCTGTAGGGTCTGTAGTGATGTCACATTTCCTGTTCTTGGACAGTGAGTTAGAATCAGTTTTCTATTCAATACTGTCTTTATGCTTGGAAGAATTTCTTTCAACGTTCTTCTGGTCTGTTTATGATGGATTCTTCGTTTTTAATGTTGTTTGAAGTCTGTATTTGCACATTCTTAAATACTGAGTTTCTTGGATCTGTGGTTCCAAAGCTTTCAACAAAATATTTTCAGGCATTATTTGTTCCTATAGTTTTTGCCATAACCTCCTCATAAATGACACTACTTAGACATATTTAATGATAATTGGACAAACGTCAGCATATTGATGTTCCCCCTACCCAGATTTCTTTCCTATTACTTTGGAGAGTTTATATTGCTATGCTCACCTCTCCAACCGTTCTGAAGTTGATCCAATCAACAGCCTTTTTTCCCCACTTTAATTATTGTTCTCATCTCTAAAAAAAAATCTGAACTGGGCCTGTGTTGTGTGTTAAATTTGAATCTTCTGTGCTTTATTACACTTGCCCTACCTTTCCTTTAGCTTAGGGTTTATAAATCATAGCTGTTAGGCAAATCAAACCCACTGCCTGTTAAATGCTTTATAGACAACAATTAGTTTGTAGTTGCTTTTGTGCTATAAAAGCCACGCTGCAGCAGAGGCTGTGTGGGCCAGGGTACCCAAACGGTTGACCATTTCCAGCTCTGAGTCTTAACTCCTCCAACAGACAGAACAATTCTGGGCTGGTTCTGTCTGGTTTTCCTCGCACTGAAGATCCTATCTGTACAGCTTCTCTCTGTGTCTAACTGAGCTCTGTTGCTCCGGGAGCACCACACATTTCTTACCACACATCTATACAGCTCATTTCTTACCACACATCTATACAGCTTCTCTCTGTGTCTAACTGAGCTCTGTTGCTCCGGGAGTACCACACATCAGCTGTGTGGCTGATGGAACTCAGATGGCCTCACTGTCTTTCTCCTCTATTCTTGAGCTTTGTTTTTTTTGGAAATGTTATTCAGTCTTTAACTCTATTCCATGATAGTTAGATGAAACTAAATCACAATTTGGTCTGGGCATAATTCTACATCAAAGCCAAACTTAATTTTTTTGTTGTTGTTGTTGTTATTCTGACTACCAAAAGCAGGCACAATTCATAGCCCTCCATAACTTTTAGATGTGGTTTGGTTCCAGTTTTCCCCTCAGCTGTAGACAGTTTCCTCACGTGTGTGTGTGCTGAAGACTAGAAAAGATTGCTCTGCATATCCGCACTGTTCTTCCACCCTCAGATCTTCAGGAAGAGATAGCTACTGCATTCTTCTTAAGAAGACATCTCCATGACCTTGTTAACTCCTCAGTAAAAACTCTGCAATACTTACATGAATATAAACACTGAGATAGCCAAACAACTACATCAATATAAATTATCTCTTTTCTGAAATTCTTAGAATCAGTGTATTTCTGGTTGTGAAGGCATTTACTGTTTTTATATTTTAGGACAGTTTCATAGGTGTTAATATTTGAGCATCCTAAATTCAAGTTCTAAGATCTGAAACTTTTTGAGCCATTATGTTGCCACTTAAAAATGGGTTCTAGGGCACACTTTGGATTTTCAGATTATGAATATTCATTGTACATATATTGATTCTAGAGTTTTAATATGTTGTATCATTTATTTGATTAGGATGTCCCACATTTGTCTTCAAATCATCTTTAGATGTGTTCATGATTCTTAAATATATTTTCTTCCTTTTCCTTTCCTTTCCTGCCTCCTTCCTTCCCCCCTTCTCTCTTTTGACAGGGTCTCACTGTGCAGCCTTGGATGGCCCAGGACTCTCACTATGTAGACCAGGTAGGCCTTGACTTACTGAAATCTGTTTCTGTCTCCTGAATATAGTACTGAATAAAGGTGTGCACACCATGTCCAGCCCACAATTGTTTTTAATAAATACTTTAATAGTAGTAATACTTTAATAAATATTTTAATAGTAATTATTTGGTAATAACCTAAGCGGTCATCAATGTGAACCAAGAAGAATGGGTATACAACAGAACACCACAGAGCTATTACAGAGAACTTTGAACATCTAAGGTAATATAATCATATTGTGGGGTTTAAAAATGCAGGACAATGGTAAAATGGGATCCCAGTTTAGGTTCAAAAGAAAAAGAACAAGAGAACACACACACACACAGACACGTACCCTCCTTCTTGAAACATTAATTTTCATAAAGGTCATCACTAAGGGCTAAAACTGCAAAACCACTGGGTTTATTTATTTTATAACCTGGCAAAAAAATTATGAATTTTTAAACTTACTTTTACATATATTAAGAATGTATGCTGTAAAATTAACTTACATAGTTAGAACACTTACATATTATCATGGAAGTGAATAAATCCTAGGTTTTCTTTTAAAATCTTAGGGGGAAAGTAGTATTTTAATATTCATTTCAAAAAGCACCTATCAAATCTCTCGTTTTTCCCTTACACATCTAAGTGTGACTGGCTAGACACAGTTGCAGCAATTATTTTTACAATCTAATACTTAAGATGAGATTCTGAAAATACTTCATTTTTAAAGTAAATCCTTTTACTCCTACCCCTGCTTTCTCCTTTAGGATAGATGGGAATGGAGGGCTGGGAATAAGCTCAAGATGGAGTTATCAATATCTGAATGATTTTCTAAGGACAGTTCATATTAGTGTCCAAAATGACAGGATCTATATGCAGTCGGTGTTTAAATGGCTAATAGAATACTTACCTAGTGAGCCGTTTAGGTGGAGGCCGCTCACCAAACTTCCTAGAAAAAAATTAAAGAACTGAAGTAAATAAGCGGTCAGATAAATACCACAGTAAGCTATAAAACATTAGAAGTGTCCCTTATGATTTGCCAATCTTAATGATGAATAGTGATGAGAGAAATCCCCCAGCAATCATCAGTACTCAAGAAATAACAAATATACAATATAAAGAATTCTTTTTTGTTTTGTTTTTTGAGACAGGGTTTCTCTGTGTGTCCTTGGCTGTCCGGGACTCACTCTGTAGACCAGGCTGGCCTTGAACTCAGAGATCCGCCTGCCTCTGCCTCCCAAGTGCTGGGATTAAAGACATGAGCCACCACACCTGGCTATACAAAGAATTCTTAAAACAAAAGCAATAGGACTGAAGAGATGGCTTGGCAGTTAAGACACCTGTCGCTCTTGTCACAGACAAGAATTCTATCCCTAGCACGTACACATTAACTCACAACCACCTATAACTCCAGTTCCAGGGGTCTGCCTTCTTCTGACCTCCTTGGGCACCAGGCATGAATGCCGTACACATACACACAGGCAAACACTCATACACATAAAACAAAATGTAAAAACAAAACTAAAGTCAAAAGCAGGCTTTAGATATCTGCTCTGAGTCAGCGGCACATGATCAGACAAGGATGGCAGACATCAAACTTCCAAAGTATCTCACAGAAAAACAACTCAGACCTGTGAGGTAGTTTAGTGGGTAAAGCACTTGCCTGAAGATCTGAATTCAATCCCCGGAACCCACTTGGTGGGGAAGAGAGAACCAACTCATATAAACTTTACACTGCAACCTCAAGATTTTATAAACAGAATTACTTTTGTGTTTAATATTCATTCTATAGTACCTCCCCCACAATGTTTTCCTGACATACCAAGGAACCCTAAGCTTAAGTACTTTAAAACATTCAGTTACTTCATTACTCGTGAATTACAGCTATAGAGTATAGAACAAACATCACTCCTGGATACTTGTCCAGAGGATTTTGTTGGTGGTGGGTTTTTGTTTGTTTGTTTTTTGACAATGGGTTTCTCTATATAGTCTTTGCTATCCTGGAACTCACTCTGTAGATCAGGCTAGCCTTGAACTCACAGAGATCCACCGGCTTCTGCCTCCAGAGTGCTGAGATTAAAGAAAGGCGTGTGCCACCACACCCGGCACAGAGATGTTTTTAAAAATCAAAGAAAGTGATCAAATGTACCAATAGAGGGGTCTGATTCAGACTGAGCATACCGCAAAAACCAAGGATTTTATATAATTTACAGAAACAAGTGAAGAATTACCAGTCTACTGGAGTATTAAAAGAGTAAAGAAAAAAAAACCCAAAAACAAAGACAATAACAAAACAACTTTTATACAAAGAGAAAAGGAGAATGAAATAAAACATTTCAATATCAACCATGTGACAAAACCAGCAAGCACTCTCTGGATCTAACAAAAGTTAATTATATGAATAATTTAGTAAGAGAGTAAGTATACTAAAAATTCTAGTACAATTTTTATTTCTAGGTACAATGTAATTCTGCCAAAATTAGACTAGCATATAAATATAACCCACCCCCCTCTATAAAAACTCATTAGATCAGGTCAATGACAATATAACATGCTGATACATCATGCCTGGCCCCATAGGAAATGTGGGCAAGATCATGAAATACAATTGCCTGCTGAATAATTGCTAACTATATTCTAAATGTTATACCCATAGATAAGTAGATATCATCTCTCAGACTTCTTTCTACAGTAACTGGAGACTACACAGAAAACCACATACAGAAATCAAAAGACTGTGGGGAGTGTAGCCCCAATGGGTACATCTACAGCACAGCTTCTGCATCTGTGGTTCAAGGAACATCTCAGAAGAGGGGGCAAAAGAACTCAAGAAACAGAATACCAGGAAGCCTGCTGTGAAAGTCTCACATAGAAAAGGCTGTATAACTAAGGCCTAAAGAATGGTAATATCAACACCAAAGAGGGGAAATCTTACGGATCACAGTTCTAGACAAGAAACTTCAAGCAACTGCTGACTGCTGACTGGGAGAATTAGCTTCCTAACTGGTTGTCCAATACAAAGTGACATACCCTGAGAATATATACACACCAACAACAAAACAATTCAGCACACTGTATTTATATATTTGTGCATACATTTGCATGCTTACATGTGTATATATGTGTGTAAAATAATAATCAGGGAAGAAGAGGCTATTAATTTGAGAGTAAAGAGATGGGATATGGAAGAAGCTGGAGAGAGGGGACTTGGAGGACTGGGGGGGGTGATGTAAAATACATTTTAATTAAAAATGTATTTTTAAAAACCCAATTGTGGGGCTGGAGAGATGGCTCAGCAGTTAAGAGGACTGACTGCTCTTCCAAAGGACCCAGGTTCAAATCCCAGCACCCACACGGCAGTTCATAGCTGTCTGTAATTGCCAGACATGGTGGTGCACGCCTTTAATCCCAGCACTCAGGAGGCAGAGGCAGGCAGATGCTTTTAACCACTGAGTCATCTCTCCAGGCCCAGAGAAGCCTTTCTTAAGGTAAATGGTAATTAACACCATGACCCAAAGAGTGAGAGAGACATGGGAGTACTCAGCCCTAAATGGAATGCTTATGAATTCTCCTCCCTTCAAGACTCAGGGATCTATGGTGAAGAAGAGATAAAGCCATTGTAAAAACCAGAGGCAGTAGGTGACTCCCAGGGAACAGCCTCCTCCACACAGCGTGACCAATACACACAGACTCAGAATGTAATGTCAGGCCTAAGACAAAATCCCAGCAAGCAGAAGGGGCAATACACACAAAGTGCTGTTTTGTTTTTTGTTTGTTTGCTGTTTATTTGTTTGTTTTTTGCATAGCCTCCAATCCATTGGAATTTCCAAAAGAGAAACTACATTTGTACATACTTCCTCTCTGCTGGGGAAAATTTGGTAAATTTTCCTCCCACACTAGACCCCGTTCATTTTTATATTCACCATTGTGTTAAGAAAATGTATGACCACAAATGTACAAGAAAGAGAAAGGTTATCAAATTTCAGCATCCTAACACTTTTCAGGCCAAAAGATAATTCCCATCTAAAAAATAAAAACAAGAGGGCTGGAGAGAAGGCTCAGTGGTTAAAAGCACTGGCTGTTCTTCCAAAGGTTCTGGGTTCAAATCCCAGCACCCACGTGGCAGTTTGAAACTGTCTGTAATGGCTAGGTATGGTGGCACAGGCCTTTAATCTCAGCCCTTGGGAGGTAGAGGCAGGCAGATCTCTGTGAGTTCAAGGCCAGCCTGGTCTACAGAGTGAGTTCCAGAACAGAGAGAACCCTGTCTTGAAAAATCTAAAACAAAAAATAAAAACAACCAATTCATATACTGAAACAAGAAGAGGGTGTGTAACCATAAGAAAAAATGCTATAAATACAGAACAATGTAGTAATCACACCACTAAGCCAAAGAGAAGTAAAGCCTCAAGCTACTTCTAATGAATTGAAAAATGGGCAAATCATAGGGGAATCTCTGTCAATGGGTCATAAAGCTTAAAGTAATTCTATTTCTCTTAATTTTACACATTTTCTGCATCATCTTGAAATGGGATTAAAAAGAATTCAAGGCAAGCAACACCAGTGTGCTATTTACAGGAGAAAGTAGAGAACACTAACAACCCAAACTTCTATAAACAGTATTTAACTATAAGAAATCATTGTGACTTCTCAACAATTACTTAAAGAAAAAGAAAGTGCTAGATGGAGAAGCCTAACTCTTACTTTCAAGACATTTATCACCAATATGAGAAACTGACATGATACACATCAGTGTACATTCTGTGAAACAAATGACTGCGAAGGTGCTTGGCATCTAATGGGAAACCACAGGAGGCTCACCATGGATACATGTAATGTTTGCAATATTTTTGGCCCTCACCGGTTACTTATTGAGCAGCTACTAGAAACCAAGATATGTCCAAACATCAATGAGTAAGAGGTACAAACCCGTGCTCTTATGGAACTTATGCACAATTAGGACAGATGGACAGAGAGATAAGTTAGTGTATTCATATTCATAATTTACAAAAATGAAAATTTTTAGAAAATTTTATCTATCTGAAAATAAGTTTTTATTATTGATACTGGGTTTTTTATTGTTGTGGTTTTTTGTCTTTTTGAGACAAGATCTCATGAATCCCAGGCTGGCCTCTGACTTACCAGGTAGTTGATAACCTTGAACTTTTGATCCTTCTGCTTATACCTCCAATCAACTTCATTTAGTCCTGGGGAATCAAGCCTGGGGCCTTGTGTATACTAATCATTTGCTTAGCACTCTACCAAGTAGGCGATATCCCCAGTTTTGAAACATACATTTTAAATAAATATGTAATTTATCTTTAAACAGTTTACTCATTTTCTATCTATGGGTGCAGAAACAGCCTATTAACTTACGCATTCTTTGAAAAAAACACACCATCAGGAGCTCAGTGGGAGAATGCTTACCCTGGGTATCCTAGGCTCCAACAAAAAGGACAGTATGTCAGCCTTTTCAATCTTATTTTGAACCAGGTCTTGCCTTAAAAGCCACATTTAAAAGCAATGGTGGTGCTGGGCATGGTGGCTCACCCCTTTAATCCTAGCACTCAGGAGGCAAAGGCAGGTGGATCTCTGTGAGCTCAAGGCCAGCCTGATCTACAAAATGAGTCCAGGACAGCTGGGGATACACAGAGAAACCCTGTCTGGGGAAAAAAAAAAAAAAACAACAACAACAAAAACAAAAAACAAATTTGGCTCAGTATAACTACTGATCCTGATGAATGCAACAAATATGATCAAGACAGTATGCTGTATCCTCCTGGAGGCACATTCCTAACACAGCAAACATCTCCTGGGGCTGATGTCAAAGACAGGCAGTAGAGCTCCAAAGATGCAGACATGTCCTCCCTTGTCATGCACACTGTGTAGAAACACTCGAAAAGCACCTTTTCTTAATTTTTAAAGCCCCTTCTATTTTTGCTCTTTGAATTTAAAATGAAAAAAAATCTTTTAACAATCTGTCAGCTATCTGTGTCAATGAGCAGGAGTAGAAAATTTTAAATTTTTCATAAAACTATAAATTACTCAGACCATCATCTTCAATTACACTCTGCAGCTGGCTTTTCAAGTATCTCTCTAAGAGGTTAGTGAAAGTTGTTTGGGGGAGGTTTAAAAGTATGGCCTCACAATGAAAATGTTTAAATCTGCCGCCTCAAAAAAAAGGTCTAATCAAAGTGTGGGCAAACTATGTTACTTGTGTATGTCTGTCAGTGAAAGAGGAAGAGTGTAGCTCAGCGGTAGAATGTGTGCTTAGCCAGCACGCATCATTCCTATAAACTAAGGCAAGAAAGACGGAATGGGACAGAGTTAAATCATACTTATACAGTACATTAAAACAGTGTCACTTCTATAATATTATGGTGATGATGTAGAACGTGAATCCAAACATGAGGAACACATTCAAATTTTGAAATAAACAAAATAAGAAACCAAGAAACTGACCCAGTTAAAGACACAAAAACAGGACCATGTGATATGGTTTAGAACATTTCAGCCCTTAGGATATTAACTGTATCTGCATAAAACAGATCAGATTAATTTTATTATCCTAATTTTGATTGCTGTTCTTACTTCTAGAAATACTCACTGAAGTGTTTAAAGAAAAATATGATGTTGGCATCTTACCTTCAAATGGTTCAACGATAAAAGATCATCTGTGTGTGCTCATTGTAAGTATGTGTAGAGAGATATATGCAGGAAAAATGCAAATGTGGTCAATGTTCTCACTTGAGGTATCTAGGTGACTATTCTAGAAACTGGCATCATAAAAGAACAAAAGGCCAGGCCCAGAGAATCAATCACCTCTTCATCAACATGTTGGCCTGACTCTGCTGAGTGCAGAACTTGGTGGTGAAAATTATCAGAAATCATTCATGGAGATGATACACAATAGGCCTTGTAGCCAGCAGCCTGGCACAGCTTTTATATTATTAGCTCAATTATGTGGTAATTGCTGTAGATTCAGAGCTTGTTCAGGGCTAGGATACATGCAAAGAAACAAACTGTCATACACTGTTAGGAGTTTTAATATGGGTAATCCTTTTTGAAAGACACCTTGGCAATGTCTATTCTAATTCAAGATGTGTTTCTCTTTGATGTAGTCTTTCAATGCTAGAATTTCAATTTATATACATACAGGTAGCTAATTTAGTCCATGTAAAGACATCCTTAAAGATGTTCAATGAAACATCATCTGTATCAATAAAAGAATCTCCAAACTACACGTATAATGAGGAATCCACTGATTACACAGCAGCTACCATGTATGACTGCACATACATACAATGCGGAACATTAATTCTGAAGGAAGTGCACATTTTTAAATCATTCTGCGAGTACAGACATAACACACCTACATACAACTTACAATTATCAGTGTCAAAGATAAAAATCCCATTTTGCTCTACAATGCATTACAGACTAAGATTTTTCCTTTCCTCTTTACTTCTTCTGTTAGAGCCTGACTAAATCCATCTTGGAAAAAAAGATTCCATCTCATATTAAGTTTGACTCAGAGCTGACCTCCAGTTCCAGAACAACAAAATGTACCTGACCTTGCATTCCAGGTATGTTCTTTCATCATCACCAGAGAGTTCACTCTGAGAAAGCACCCAAAAAATAGTCTAAACAAACTTTCTGGTGGTCAAACTGACCACAGCAAGTTGGTCAGAAACAACGAGCCCATCAGAAATGGACATGACTAGCTACCCAAATGTCATCCAATCCTATGGTAAAGAACCTGCTTCTTGCATTTTTGGAGTTTGGGGCTCTCAACTCGAATTGCTGTCATCTCACTTGTGAATCTCAAGTGAGCCTTGAGAGTCCAAGCTCTGAGCTTGCTCATGCATTTACATCAGAGTTGGCTCCTGGGTGGTCTTTGGGGTCTCAAGAACTGGGCAGAACACTTCAGTTTGGTGAAGGTATCCAACAAGATAAAACATACTGTGAAATCATCCTCAAGAGATCTGCCAGACTCAAAGAATAACATTCAAGTTCTTGTTTAAGGAAAACTTACACTTCCATTAAGTAGAAATACAATGCAATTTAAAAAACCATTAAAGAGGTTCTGATCATGACTTGTTAATAACAACTTCTTCAGAAACTTCATTTAATCTCATGCACTGTGTTTTTCCAAATTGTACAAATTGTTCCAAATTGTGCCTCTAAGTCCAAGAACCTAGCAGTTGTTCATGAGGCAGATGTACCAGCTGGTCGTCAGTATGTTAGAATCCCAAAGTAGGCTCTACTAGAAGTGAAGGGAGAGCAAGGGCAAGCAGAGAGCAAAAGCTTCTATCTTTATCCCTTCTGTATATAGACTGCTACACGAAGGTGTGGCCAGATTAAAGATGGTCTTATGAGCAAGTGATATACAGATGTGAGGTGGGTCTTCATTTAATTAACTAAAATCTCTCACAGGTATGTCCAGCAGCTTCCAGATGGAGTAAAACTGACAAGCAAGAACAGCCATCAAATAGGATTAACATAAGCCAGGTGCAGTGGCACACGTCTTTAATCCCAGCACACAGGAGGCAGAGGCAGGGGGATCTCTAGAGGCTAGCCTGGTCTACAAAGCGAGTCCAGGACAGCCAGGGATACACAGAGAAACCCTGTCTAGAAGGAATATATATGATAATTATCATATATATGATAATATATATTCCTCCATATATATTTATATATGATTAACATCCAAAATAAAAGAATCCCTATAACTTAACAAAAAGCCTAATGAAAAGAACATACAAACATTTCCTTATAAGATAAACAAATGAGTAATATACTATATGAAAATGTTTTAAAACACTAAGAAAAGAAATATAAATCAAAGCCACAATTAGATACTACATATCCATTAGGATGGCTAATTTAAAAAAAGACACCCAAGAATGTAAAATATCACAGCAGCTATACAAAACAATTTGACTTTTCAAAACATGAAACAGAATTAATACATGATCCATAATGCAATTCCATTTCCAGGCACATACTCAAAGTGAAAGCAAATACTAGGAGGGGTACATTAACTGCATAGCAGCATTATTCACAATAGCTTTAAAAGTGAAAAGAACCTACATACATCAACAATAAGGTGGACAAACAAAATAAGGTATTACTCAGCCTAAAGGAAGGTAATGCCAGTATATACTACATACATGAACCTTGAAGAAATGCCAAGTGAGATAAACCAGACATAAAAGTTAAGAAATAGTATTGAGATCCCTAGAGCAATAAAATTCATACAGACAGAAAGCAAAATTGTGATTGTAAGAACACATGTGCCTGTGGTCAGAAGACACTTCATAAATGTTTGATGAATATTTCTTAAATAGAATAGCTTCTGTAAAATACATCTTATGACAAACACTAAATCTCATCTGCACATTCATCACTGTAAATGAAGTACAGAGTACCCGTTTACTGGACACCACAGTTTTCTGTGATGCTCTGAATAAGAATGACCCCCATTGGCTCATATATTGAATGCTTAGTCATCGGGGATAGGCATTGTTTGAAAGTATTAAAAGGATTAGGAGGTATGTCACTGGGGATAGGCTGTAAGGTTCCAAAAGCTCAAGCCAGGCCCAGTCCCCCACCCCTGGATCAGGATGTAGCTCTTAGCAACTGCTCCAGCACCAAGTGTGCTGCTGTTCTCACCTGGATGATAACGATCTAACCCTCTGAAACTGTAAGCAAGCCCTCCAACTGTTTTCTTTTATAAAGGTCATGATGTCTCTTCACAGCAATATAACTAAGACACTTTCAAAAAATAGAATTCTGGTCTAAAGATAAGAAAACATAAAACAGAGCAAATTGGAATACTGGCCTAATTCCAGAGAGCTAAAAAGTTATAGGCAGAGGGCATGGTTCAAGTCTGGCTCCCAAACCAAGTGATATTCTCCACAGTTACAAACAAGTCCTAGGATAAAAGGTTAAGTTCTTTCAAGAAAAGCCTGAGTCTACTGAGAGAGATGTGGGATTCTTTTTTAGGACTTATAAAGAGGACACTGAATACAAAACAAAATGATGACAATCAAAGTCCTTACATTATTACTAAGCTTTTCCTGTGACTTTACTACATGAAAAGTAAGTCTTTAGTGTTAACACCCAAACAATACATTTGCTTTAAATTATACAGAATGAGACTTTCTGTTGTTACATGCCACATTATTAATGAACAAATCTACATTTGTGGTAAAGTAACACATGCGTGTGCACGCGCACACACACACAAAATAAGTAGTCTTAACCACAGTTCAAAGCTTAAAAACTGGCTTTCTGCCAAAGTGCATCTGAGGCATTAAGCTGTCAGTCTGCCTTCATGCACTATTCAGATAGCAGAGAGAGAGAGAGCCCAGAAACTCTTACTTGCCCATGCAAACCTCAGGTCATGGAGCTCTGAGGACAACACAAGCCAACAAAGAGCACACTTGTGGCTCAGGACGTAACAGCACGAGCCCTGACTACTAGCTGTCTCTCTCTGCACTGCTCCACCTTCCACAACTATCCAAACACCAGGGCCAGAGGTAGACTTGAGACCTGCTCCCTGGTCTGTATGCTTGGCTGCCCGAGGGGTAACTGGCACATTGCTCAACAGGAAAAAACAGGCTGAAGTGGCATAAAGGAAGATACAAATAAGGCCTCCTTAGTTCCAGACTTAACTTTTACAGTTTGATTAATTCCTGTTTTATCATTTACTTGGGTACTTTGTTGTCGAATAAATTTAAATTCTGCAAACTGCAAAGCTGTTGTTAGTTAGCCTAGCAGATTTATTTAATTAAAAAAAAAAAATCTTCAGAGCTAAGCTCCATTTTAGTCGCTTAATTCTGAATATTCCTTCTTTTACAGACTTGTACACACGTTTCCTAAGGACATGAGAAGCCTGTCTCCCCTACAATATTCAAGACCTCTTCTGTCATTGTTGGCAATTTGTTGACAAAGTTCTTTATCTCCATGCTTTGATGCCACAGGCTAGACAAAACTCTCCTTGTTATCTCTTCCCATGGTTTCCTAGCTTGGCCTCTTGCAGCACAGTAAATGGAAAGAAACACAGCAGAAAGAATCCATCTTTACATGTGCTCTCATTTAAGCGTCACGAGCAGTCTTCAAAGTTGGTAGCATTTTAAACTTCTAAGGCAAAGCTTTCCCCTACATTTTTTTTAAGATTTATTTTAAATTTATGAGTGTTTGTATCTGTGCATGTATGTGCACCATGTGAATCAGATGCCCAAAGAGGTCAGAAGAGGGCATCAAATCCCCCTGAAACTGGAGTTACAGGCAGTTGTCAGCCACCCCAATGTAGGTGCTGGAAACCAAACCTGTATGTTTCCAAAGAGCAGCAAGTACTCCTAACTGGTGAGTGAGGCATCTCTCCAGTCCAGTAATCCTCTAACTTATAATCACATACCAATCATGCTAAGACAATGAAAAAGGTCCATATAAAATCTGTTAAGGGTCCCCTATTCTTTGTATCTCCTTGCCTTCCTGCCTTAAAATGTCCTTTTCTTCTTTGTGATAATGCTCATTTGCTTTTCTCATTATACCAACCAGCTGGCATATCTTTTATCTTTCTGGGAAAAAAAGCTCTTCTTAACCAATAAAGTATTTATCAGTAAATGAAGTCTACATTCTCAGGTTTAAATATTATAGTAATCCAACCAGAAAATATAAAGACTGGCATTTGGTTAAATTAAAGAAAGAAAAACAAAAGATGACTGTGGTAATAGCTGTAAGGGTTGGTCAAATACAGATTCTAAACAATTGCAAGTAGTCTAGAAACAAAGACAATGCTAGCTGATTCCACAATGAGTCAAACTTGTACAATGGCTTTGTAGGCTATCCTTTTATGCTGGCCAAATTTTAATGGCAGACATGCACACTGAGACAAACTGACAGTTTAAGAAGGCTGTTTTAGCCACATTAAACATTGACTGAAATACATATAATGTCAAGACATCTAAAATGGACCAACATAACCCACTGGTGTCTTGGTGTGGTTCTGATATAGCTGAAGAATCAATCCTATTAGTCAAGAAGCCCTAGCCCATTTGTGTTCTCCCCATTCAAGCACAAATCAGGCATATGGGCTCCCAGGAGGCGAATTTCTCAGCTTCCTCTTTCTGTACAGTCCTGTGGCAGAAGACAGATAAAGATAGCCTGTGGCAAAGGAAGTACCAACAGGCCAACAAGCTCCTTATTCGGAAGGAGACATTTTGTCTTGAGTCAATCTTCTAGGAGTTAAGCTTTGTGGTGTTTTCCTAGCACCCTCATGACTGACTCTTGCTGATCTACTCACTTCTTGTTTGACCTGCCTGGTTCTGTGACACAGAGGCTGACCTCCATCAATGTTCACAGTATTAATCTACAGGAAGAAAAAGTCTATTTATTTAAATTGCAAAGGGGGGGGAGCAACGCAACAGAAGAAAGGAGAAAAAGACTTCTTTAGGGAGTGTCAGACCCACTAACTAAAAGGAAGGAGAAGAGTGATGTAGAGTCCAGTAGTCATAAAAGGGCAATTGTCCCCTCCTAATGAACCAAATCTGGTCAGTCCCAAATATGGAAATGTTTTAGTTCGATACAGCTTTTCTTCTGTGGGATGTGAAAAAAGATCACAATCAGTTTCCCTATAAATAACCGCACACTTGGCTATCTTTTCACCGCGAGGAAACGCTCCAGTTATTAAGTTAGCTACTTCCCAAAGTCCCTGTCTTCCCAGTGCTTCTCGGTTATTCTGTAACGTTAGTTTCCATGTGAAATAGGAATACAGGGTCAATGCAAAGCATGAGGTAATGAACGCAAAGCACTTAGCAAGGAGCACACCACTTTCTGCCAGTACAGTAACACACGAAAACCTTTCTAGCCTTTAGACAAGTGGTTCTCAGCCTTCCTAATGTTATGACTCTTTAATACCGTTCCCCATGTTGTGGTGATCCCCAACCATAAAATTATTTCATTGCTACTTCAGAGCTGTAATTGTGTTACTTTTATAAATCGTACATATCTGTGTCTTCTCACGGTCTTAGGTCTGAGGCCCTGTGAAAGGGTGGGTTCTTTGACCCCCAGGTTGAGAACTGCTCCTTTAGACCTGCCAGAATGTAACTCACAAGAGTAACATACTTGTAGAGACTGTTCCAAAAACAAGAAATCCTTTTTAATATTATCATTCTATTTGCAAATAAAACATCAACCAAATAAGACTATCAACTCTTATCTCTTGACAAGAGAGGTGTGTGTCTTAAAAACTTAAAAAAAATTCGTTCATTTTGTAAACACTTTTAAGTTTGGCAACCAAGGCTAGGATTAAAAACTTGCTTCTTTCAGAGGGAGCTAGTGAAAACTTCAAAGGTGAATGCTTTCTGTGGATCTACTTGCCCCATCTAACCCAGTTATGGACATGATTGGATGCGGTCTGACTCTATCATGTCACTAACGTCAGCTAGAATTCTTACCCATAGGTTTGTCCAAAGAATCTCAACACAAGAGTCTTAATAAAGGTAAATGGATACATATTTAGTCGGTTTAGTTGCTCAATTGCTACCATCAGTTTCATTACCACTAGTGCAATAGACAAAACACAAAAGCCCTCGAAGTAAATACTTTTCAGAGTCTATCTTGCCTTTCTGTCCCAGGATTCCCAGCTTATAACAATCATGAGTTTAGGGAGAAAAAGGGGGGAACTGTACTTTCCCTAACCACTGTTTTCCAATGCTGCATGCTTTCAGTCACAACTTTCAAAGATACTATATTAACACAAAAGTTGTTAAAGCAATGTCATGCATGTGATGCCGCACACAATTTCTATGCAGCTTCCCCACAATAGGCTAAAGAAAGAAACCCTCCCGGTGCTTGAGCCTCTGACTCAGTGTGAGAACTTGACTGCATCACTAGTGAAAACTGTGCTTCCTCATTTTAACTAGGACTTTGGCCCTGTGAAGATCACAAACACATCTTCCTGTCCACCTGTCCTTTCCTCATATTCAAAAGGTCAATTTTTCTCATTTCTCCATCTTCCTCACAGGAATTGAGCTAACCCAACATATTGGACCTTCTCAACTAGGTTCATACTTGAGATGCATTATGAAGTACTCTGTTTTTAGCTATCCCACATCCCATAAACATCCAAAATAGTACTATTTTTCAAAGTAATGAAATATAGCATAAAGTCAAAACTATGCTTAACGACAGTATCATCACTTGCTCAGAATACTTTAAAAGTTTTGTCACCTTAAAAAGAATTTTTAGGGGGCTGGAGAGATGGCTCAGCAGTTAAGAGCACTAACTAATGCTCTTCCAAAGGTCATGAGTTCAATTCCCAGCAACCACATGGTGGCTCACAACCATCCACAATGTGATTTGATGCCCTCTTCTGGCTTCAGGTGTACATGCAGATACAGCACTCATACATAAAATAAATAAATAAATCTTTTAAAAAAAGGCATTTTTAAGGTATTTTTAAAAGGTTTAAAAAAAATCCTTGCAGCAGCTAATTTTCATTTTTAGAGGATGATTCTGACTTTCTTTGTTTGTTTTTTTAGACAGGGTTTCTCTGTGTAGCCCTGGCTGACCTGGACTCACTTTGTAGACCAGGCTGGCCTTGAACTCAGAGATATGCCTGCCTCTGGGATGAAGGGGGTGAACCATCATGCCCAGCTCTGACTTTTTTAATCTGTCTGTTTTATTTTATGAGTGTTTTGCCTGCATGCATGCCTGTACACCTTATGCATGCCTGGTGTTCACAGAGGCCAAGAGAGGGCCTTTGATCCCATGAAACTGGGGTCAGAGCCAGTTTTGAGCTGAGAATCTAATGTGTCAGAAGAGTAGCCAGTGCTATTAATCAGTGAGCCATCTCTCCAGCCCCCTTACATATTTTTAATGAACAAAAATATACTGAAATCAAATCTAGTAATGACTGCCTTAACTTCCAACATGCTCTTTTTAATCTCAGAGGTGATGGAGTTCTGGCCACAGAATCCACTGAGCTAAGACTACACTTTCCTCAGTTGTGTGCTAGGGAGGAGAAAGTCACCAAGATAAGATAGGATGCTATTTATGATACCAAAGAAAAGGAACATAGCTCTGATAAAGCAAATCCCACAGCTCTCAGCAGCATGAAGCAGGACATGGGATGTTGAAAGTGGGTGAACATAGCAAAGGGGAACCAACCCTCTTCATGTTGAAAAGTTAAACAATGTTACTGAAAACAGAAAGAAGGAAGAAAAAAGGCATCACCTGGAGACAAGGGACAGTTGGAGATGGGGAGATTTTGAGGAAAGTAATAAAGAAACTGAACTCTTCCAAACCCCAAATCCACATGCTCTCACCATTCACCACTTCCATACTAACAACATACGTCCGCACACATCTGTATCGACAACAGCTGTGGAGATAATTAACAAACATCTCTTCCCGACAGGAACCAACAGTAAGTCATCCAAAGCTTGATTCTACCAAAGTCCAGCTTGGCAAACCAGTGAGTTTCTTGAGCGTGGGCAAGGGGTAATTTACAGCAATGAGTGACCCCAAAACAGCTGTTCCCGATATGACAGGCTTGGCTAACACCATCAAGAGCCACTGTTGCACTGTTTTCCCATTTTCTTCTACTCCCCACAGAATCATATATCTTACTTACATAACATATATATGTAAGGGGATTCCTACAGGCAATATAGAAGGTAAGGCATACATACCACTAAAAGCCACAAGCAGACAAACATACTCTGGTCACGTCTTTCCAGCAAAGCAAGACCATGCAAAATCAATACCACTCAAAAGGACTTTGTGACTATAAAAGAACACACTAAAGCTAAGAAAGACCACAAAGCCAGTAAGTGTGTATATAGTTTTTATTTTGACACTTTAAAATATGAAAATATAATTCTAAAAATATGAATAAGTTCTTTTCTTTATTCAGTGGACTCCTTATTTTTGCCTTTTTGTTTGTTTGTTTGTTTGTTTGTTTTTTGTTTTTCAAGACAGGGTTTGTCTGTGTAACAGCTCTGGACATCCTGGACTCACTTTGTAGTCAAATGTGACCTCTCAAACGCACAGAGATCTGCCTACCTGTGCCTCCTGAGTGCTAGGATTAAAGGTGTGTACCACCATGGCCAGCACCATATAATATTTTGTCAATGATAGTCATAACCTTTTGACTTTTTTGAACCACTAGTAGTATGAAATTCACAATTCAAAACACAGAACTTTAGAGACCACAGAAGTTATCCTAGCAAAGTAAGAACATCACAGATAAATTACCAGTCCCTAGTTTCAGAATGAAAGCACAAACTGAACATACCAATTATGGGTAGGAAGACCACTGGGAAAAGTGCAAGATTCAGGATAGGACAGAAAACTGTACCTCAAGAGTCCTGATTTCACATTTAATAATTATCACAGCCATTATCTGTCTACCATTGATTCTTACTGCCCAACCCTTCATAAGCATGCAGTCATTTATACGATATAGCTATATATACTTTTAATATATAAACTTGTGTTTTCCAGGTTATTTTTAAGACCTCCCAAGATAACAAAGAAATCTCATTATGAAATGTAGGAGAACAGACTCCAAAGTTCTTAAAGCCACAACTCTACCACCAAGATCAAAAACTGCCATCTTTGCCAGAGCACAAATCATCTCTGGACTTCAAACAAAACAATGGAGTCCGGAATGCAACCCAGAAATAAAACTTTAAATTGAAGTAGCCAATCTCATTAAACAACCTATTTTGAAAACATGTACTGAGCACCATTATGGGCCATCATGAGAGAAAACATATTTTTGGGAGGTAGATGGTACTATTTACCCTCAGACATGAACTTCATTCAGTTGAAATGAATAACTGCCTTGGCTTATAACCAAATGACTCTACCTTGGAACATGATTTGATCACTGCCACCACCAACTAGATTTTAATATGAAGCAGTTTTGTCCTGGCTTCAACAACTAAATCCCAGTGATAAGTTGGTTGCAAACACGCCAGAGAACCTTGCATACACAGCACAGTTAAATCGTGGCCTGGGTATCAGTGTGTTCCCATTCAACTTGTTCACCTGTGCTTTACACCATCATCTTTCCAACTCACTTCCCTGTAGTAGAGGTTTGGATTTCTTTGGAAACACACCTGTGTTGAATGAATATGTAAGGGTTGAGAGAACTCACGGAAAACAGACTCATAAAAGCAGCTACAAATCAGCCTGATGACTTGCACCTGTGGGGAACACCTTGGCAAACTCATGATCTTGGAACAGGTGAACCTCATGAGGAGGGGATAAGGTTGGCCAATGAGAAAACATCCTGTTGCATAATTAGAGGTAATATATAAAGGAAGGCATGGAAACTTGAGGGGCTTTTTGCTTGGCATTGCTTCTCAATGCTGCTCATTGCTGCCTCATTTTGAAAGACTTTACAACATTTTCCTGAAAAGTTGCTGGGGCTGAAACTTGCGGAATAAGTTAGGCAAAGCCTAGGTTGGCTGGAGCCCAAATGAAAAGTCATGACCCAGAAGCCTAGGCCAGCAGCAGAGGGCAGCACTTGCCCCCAAGCAAGCCTAGGAAGGCAGAAGAGGCCTCTGAATAATGACTGCCCCTGGAGATTTGGAAAAGCCAGAGGGACTTAAGAGACCACGGCTCCACTGCAGCTTCTGCTGATTGTGGTGTTCTTGTAGACAGATTGCAACTGCTCCTTTGTTCCCTTTGGCATTGGCTGCTTTGTATGGACTGCTGACCAGTTACCCCCTAGGACCTGCACCTGAGACTTGGTATCCTTTCTAAAGTGCCTAGGGTTTGTTGGAAGATGTTTAGAGATATTAATAAGTAATTTAAAGATATGTCAACATGTTCCTTTGTGTTGTAGGAATTGTAAGACAATTCTAAATTTGATAAAATATTGACAATCTCAGCGCTGCCCCCAAATTCCTTCACTGCTATATACAAAATTAACTAAGGAACAACCACAGCACAAAAAAAACTAGGTTCCAAGATTTCAAATGACATAAATTTTACATCATGCAAGTAAAATTTTATGAACGTAAAAACCAGAGATTTTTAATGGATAAGTAGGTATTACAGAGCCTAGAATTACCACTCCTAGCAACCACAACTAATTACAAGACTACATACTATGAACACATGTTATGATTAACTGCGTAATTACATCCACGAAATCACAATATTATTTATTTTAAACACTCATTTTCCTCTAAATGATTTTTTTTTCTTCCAGAGGACAATACTGTTCTACAAATGGCCCAAAGAACCATTTTATCCAGTTGTATCAATAGTCTAAATGAAGAACTTATACAACTGTTTTTGGTTCAAGCTACCATGAAATGACAGCACTGAGAGAACTAGTCTAACATACAAGCTATAGACTAATTATACACTAAGAAATAGCTAAGATTAGTTATGTAACCAGCACATCACTCACAAAAGGAGGGATGACCTCAACACTCCCCGCTAGCACCCCTCCAACACAGCTCTCCACAGTTTATGGCTTCTGGTGGGGGTTCAGGTAGAGAAAGAAAGACTCGCCTTCGGATGGTCACTAGGAGTTTGGTCATGTTCCAGTGAGTATATGGACAACATAAAATGGACATTTTTCTTTTTTCTTTTTTTGGTGGTAAAAGGTCTTACAGAGGCAGGCGGTGGGGCACTGTGGACATGGGAGGCCAGTGAGGTGAGTGTGATCAGAGTACATGATGTGAGAATCCCAAATAATCTGTTAAAAAAGAAGAGCTAAAAAATAAAAAAATAAAAAAAAAATTTATCTCTAAACTATCTGAAGGAAGAAATTATAGCATTTTACAATCATCCTAAGGTGAGCAGCTATCCTGTCTTCCACAAATTTATGTCAAAAGAGGGGGGGGGGAAAAAACTCGGTCATAAAGCTTGTGATTTTAACAAAAACCACACTCTATGCATAATCATACATGCGATCTAAAAAGAATTATTAAGTGTTGATTACATCCATGACCATAGGGTCACTGAGAGATTTCTAAAGTCATACCTTTTAATCCACGCCATGGCAGTTCAAGAACATGTTAAGGTAAGTCACAGCTTGGAACACTTCGAGCACCTCAAAACGCCTCAGCCAGTGTATCTGTATCATTCTCTTTTTCTTTTGAGACCATAATGGTCTCGAAGAACTATAATGCATCCATTTGAATTGACAGTCTCATAATTTCAATAACTTAAAAAAAAACAAAAAATATATCAGGACTAAATAAGTGTTGGTTTATTAAGGCTCTAGTGTGCTGTGTTAAGTGCTGCTAGGACTTAGGAAAACAAGGAGCCACTGCAGCTACCATGAAATACTGTCAGCACTTGCTTAACACAGATGCTTCTTCTATAACAAGCCCACAAGTTTGTCTTAATTGCTTCTTCTACCTATTGTCCTACTCATCTTTTCATCTGACTCATCAGTATTCTCTGTAAAATCCTTCATAATCAACCAGTGAGCAGTATTTAGTGTTGCCCACAGTCCTGTGAGATGCTCTTGCACATTAACAGAAATAAGGGGGGATTGTGGAAGCTCTTGCTCCACAGCCTAGGTATCAGAAGCACTTACTCCTCAGAATGGCTTCACTGTTGCTCTGTGCACCCTAGTACACATCTGGCCTTTCTCTTCACCCTGGCTCACTTTTTAAACACAAAAATGAAAAATATTTCATAATTAAGATATAGTAATAAATTCATATGCCGCAATTTTAACTCTACTAAGAACTCACACTCTTTGCTGCAAACTTAATACAGAAAGGATATTGTACAACATTGAAACTTGTATTGAACAAAACAGAAGTAATAACTTATCAATGTCTATATAGATTTATACTGTCATGAAGCAATTTAATTTACTTTAGGATGACATATCAAGAAACGTTTAATGAAGGCCATAAAGTAAGTTTCTAAAGGGAGTAAGTGAGAAAGGCTCTGAGACTCTGGGCATATGAAGGCCTGGTGAAGGATGGAACAGGGCAAAGTCTGTGCTAAGGAGAAAGTGAAAATATTTTCTGTTTGAAGTTTTCCAAGTTAAGTGTCAGATGATGACACTTTACTAAAATTTAGATTTTTGAGAAACACGGAGTATAATGTAGATTATTCTACAGAAAGCTGATAATAGTGACAGAACAACATAAGAAAGAGCTCGATGGCTGGGCGTGGTGGCACAGGCCTTTAATCCCAGCACTCAGGAGGCAGAGGCAGCTGGATCTCTGTGAGTTCAAGGCCTGCCTGGTCTACAGTGTGGATTCCAGGGCAGCCAAGGCTGTTATACAAAGAAACCCTGTCTCAAAAAATCTAAAAAAGAGCCTGATTGGGGTAAAAGAAACTAATGAAAAACAGAACCAAAGGACCTGGTCCAATGAAATTCCTGTCTGCAGCCACAGCATCTTTACAAACTAATGATTTTACCATATTAGTGGCCCCGTTCCCTCCTGGAAGAATGCTATATTGTTTCTTACACTATGATCTTGCAAATAAATTCACCTGCACTGGTTAGCAGGTGAATGCTCCTGGAACAATTCCTCTTCCATACAGCAGGAAAAAAAAATCCACTGTAAAGCCAGCAAAAATACAAGTACATTAGAGAACAAAGAATAAAAGAATAGGTCTATTAGACTTAGTCACTGCCTTTCAATTAGAAGAGAGCCCTGTTTTACAGGAGGCAGCATCTGTATTCCAATGACTGGCCTAAAGAAAACTCATGTAGTAAAACCAAAGAGCTAGAAATTATATTGGATCTTCTAGCTAGAATTTCAGAATGTTCCTAATACGAAACTGTTGTGCAATCATGCAGAGGGAGAACAACTCTAATGCTAGCATGTATTGTTCAGTGCAATGCTAAATGTTTCCTGGCATTCCACTCCATCCTGATACCACTTTTGACAGTTGAAAAAAGAATAGGACTCAGACAGATGTAAGTCAGCTGCTTGTTGTGATAGTGTTTATGAAAATACTTCTTGATCCCAAAGGCTGAACTTCTGAGGTCACAATTGAATGTTAATACTATACCTTGAGATCACGTAAGAATATGTACCTTGGCATTCAAAGATGTTTTTTTTTTTTTTTTTTTTTTGGTTTTTCGAGACAGGGTTTCTCTGAATATCTGTGGCTGTCCTGGACTCGCTTTGTAGACCAGGCTGGCCTTGAACTCACAAAGATACGCCTGCCTCTGCCTCCCAAGTGCTGGGATTAAAGGCGTGCGCCACCACCGCCCGGCTTCAAAGATGTTTTAACTTTAGATTTTTTTTTTTTTTATCGAGACATGTCAGCTCCTCATAGCACCCCCTATTCTACTCCAAGTAGAAGATGAGCTTCGAAGAATCTCCAGTGGGAAATGATTGAATTACTGGCAAGCCTATCTCTTGGCAAAAAAAAAAAAAGAACCCTTGCTTCAACTGTAGACAGAATGCTGTCCAAAAAGGATAAAACTTGGAAGTAGGTAAGTCAACAGCCTAGCTCTGCCAAGACAGGGTAGGCAAGTCCTTCATAATTCCTGCTCTACAATCAATGTCTGTCAGAGAAACGGGGCCAAAGGGCTGAAGATCGATGCTGTAATGTATGGAGAGAAAATGGGAACTGTCCAGGCAGCCACGGGTATGTCATTTCTTAGTTTTGGAAGCTGCGGGAACTGCACTTCCTACATAATCAGATATATTTATCCCTCTCAGGTCTCTGAGGTGGTTGAAGAATAGATAGCTGGAGTCTCATAGTTAAATTTTGAGTTGTTTAGGAATCAAGAGGGTGTTCTGGATCTAAGATGATGTTTTTAAAATTGTGATGCAAGTTAGTATGAAAGCTGAGTCAGATATAGAACTTTAAACTCATGGATATGGTTAGCTGGTAGAATGTTAAAGTCAGGTGCCAAATACATATGGACTGGACATTGGGAATGTATGCTAAGCCATATAACTCTCATAATTGTGGCCTATTTATTTCTGTTGTTTTGTATTGTATTTATAGTTATAAGAGAAAGAACCATTTGTTGGACTGAAAGGGGGGGAAAAAGATATACCTTAAACTTAAAAAAGGGGAAGAGGATGGGGGACTGAGGGAGAAGAAGGTGGGAGGGTGGGACTGGAGGGGGGAGTAGGGAGGAGATTGTGATTGAGATGTAACTTGAAGAAATTAAAAAAAAAAAACAATATGTACCTAACCTGCTATGCTCTGTACTCAGCTGCTTTAAATTTAAACTGCCTCTAAGAGAACCTTGCTATAGCCAAGCATGGTGACACACACCTTTAAACCCAGCACTCAGAAGGCAGAGCCAGAGAGATCTCTAGGAATTCAAGAACACACAGATATCCACCTGCCTCTGCCCCGAGTGCTGGGATTAAAGGTGTGTGTCACCACCACCTGGCCATTACAGCTGTGAACTGCCATATGGTGCTGGAATTTCAACCCGGGTCCTTTGGAAGAACAGCCAGTGCTCTTCAACACTGAGCCATCTCTCCAGCCCCCCTTCCCCCCTGATGAGGTAGTGTTAAGCATTCTAAATGTTAGTTAATTGGTCCTGTTTGCTCTCTGTTACTTATATTGACTCTTATTGGTTAAATAAAATGTTGAGGCCTGAGATTGGGAAAAGACAGAGAAAGGTGGGACTTCCTGAGATTAGAACAGGAAGCCTGTGCTTTAGACAGAAGAAAGCATTCCAGCCAGGAGCAGGAAGAAGGATTCCAGCCAGGAGCAGCAGGAAGGAGGATGCAAGCCATGGGTTAGAAAAAAGAACCTCATTCCACATGGCCAGGAACACTGGCATATCGTGGAGATTGGCAGTCCAAGGGGATGTATGTATATAGGGTCTTATTTGGGTAATAGACTTAAGAGCTAGCTTAGATGGGCCAGGATTGCACAACTCAGGCCAAGGCTTGTTAAAATCCAAGTGTCTGTGTGCTCATTTATAATTGCTGCTTAAAGATTAACAGCAGCAAATCAATTAACAATAATCTAAATACTAGTAAACAATTTAATTAGTCACATTTCTTTTTAACCCCCCCCCCCTTTTGTTTTTCGAGACCAGGTTTCTCTGTGTGGCCCTGGCTGTCCTAGACTTGCTCTGTATATCAGGCTGGCCTCCAACTCAGAGATCTGCCTGCTTGGGCTCATTCCAGATCAACTAATCCAATTGTGCTTTCACCCCATAATGCATCATCAGCACATTTTGGTGTTCTCCAACGTTATCTTTAATTTGTTAACCCACACAGTTGCTGAATCTTAGAAAAGACTAAAATAGTAGGACAGTCATTTGATCTGATGCCTAAATGTAAAACCTATCCTAGGATTGTATACCAATTTTTTTCCTAGAAATAACTAGAAGACATCAAGTTAAGCAAATACATTTATTTCTCAATATGGGTGATATGGTAATAACCTATAAATGCTCATCATGTTATGTAGGCTATGTTATACCAAGAGTCTGTATGAATACTTAGTGAGACACTAGAATGACAGCAACCATATTTAATGAAGTCAGAAACTTGGTGCCTACAAATGAAATCCAATTTTCTCATGAGGGTTAAACTATGTTGTTGGGACTAAAAAGTTGATTCAATGATTAAGGACACTTGTTACTCTTGCAGAGGATCTGGGTTTGATTTCCAGTAACCAAATGGCAGCTCACAACTGTAACTCCAGTCCCAAGGGAACTAAAGCCCTCTTCTGACCTCCACAGGCACAAGGCACACACAGTACACATACACAGATAGAGGCAAAACAATCATACATATAAAATAATAAATCTGAAAAAGTTTAAACCATGTAGCTTTTCCCAACATAAATTTTAGCTGTCAAAATGACCATGACCCCTCCCCCAACAAAAGAGGGGACCGTGAAGGGCTGATGTGCAGACACATTTCCTCAGCTTGTCTAATGGTCAAGTCCTGTCTTGCAAGGGAAATCAGGGTGAAAGTTTAAGCTATAATCTTTTTGGATTACACAGATGACAAGGTAGGGAGCAAACACAGAGCTTCAGAAACTAAAAGAACACACACACACTGGCAAAAAAAAAAAAAAAAAAAAAAACTCCCAAAATCCAGGAAACTCCTAAGCAATTTCATGATCTGAGCAGAACTACTTATTCCAAAACCACTAGCAGAGTAAAATATTGAACTATGTCCCTGTGATGACACAAACAAGAAACCAAGAACCCATCTCTTCAGAACAGCTGAAACAATCTTATAGAATTGTTACAATAGAGGGTTCAAAATCTGCTACAAGAAAATGGAAAGATCATTTTAAGATATCTTCCCCCAGGCTGACCTGGTGATAAACACATTTAATCCCAGCAGTCAGGAGACATAGGCAGAAGCAGGCAAATCTCTAAATTCCAGGCCAACCAGAGCTACATGGTTAGAACCTGTCTCAAAAAACAAAATATTTGACTAAAAACAGCATGTCTTAGGCAAAACTCACTCTAAAAACCTTAAGTCCAAAATAGCAGACAATAACAATAATGTTCATAAGAAATTCTCACCCTTCACTAAACACTTCGGTTGCAAAAATAATAAATATGAAAGAACCCATCCAAATATCTACATGACATTTCACTTCATCTTATTCTTTCAGTACAAGGGACAGAAATACATTACCATGCCAGTTTTACATCCTCCTTTTGGTTTTGTTCTCGTAAATTTGTTGTTTAACAAAGTCTAAAACACAGTAAGCAGTAATAAATACCAAGTGAAAATGTACCACACTCATTATCAACACATGAATGACAGCTAAACAATTCTGAGCATGTGTGACATGCTCTAAAACACAGTAGGCACACAAGTATCTCTTGAACAGCAGTGAAAATATGTACCAATGACTCTTTTAGAAGAGATAGGAAAATACTCATTGCCAAAAGATATTGACTCTAAAATGATAGCTGGCATATCAATTTTCATTTTTAAAAATTAACTCATTGGGGGGGGGGGTCCAAGATGGCGGCAGCCCGCACGGACACATTTTGAACTTGGGGAAAACAGCCATAAAAGCACAGAGTTGCAGGACGCTGTACAAAAATCTGAGGGACTAGACCCGCCGGGGTCTCACCTAGTTCCCAAGGGACCATTAAAAGTCCCTGGGCAAGGCTCTCCCCCCACCTCTCTCGGACACGCTGAATCCGGGAATCGGGAACTCCCACGGGGGGAGACGCCTGATAAGATCGACTCTAATACCCAGCAGGCAGATTCAGACCCCACACGGGATCACTCAATCACTCAACAGCCTACTAGGCACCCCACACTCCACGCGGACCTTATAGCTATTTAGAAAACGTTGCGGACCCATGGGAGTTTTAGCAATGGGCGGAGCGGCGCACACTGTGGGGGGGGGCACGGCAGCAGGGGATTGGGAGCCCACACACCACACGCAGACCTTTCACCTATTTAGAAAAGGTTGCAGACCCGTGGGAGTCCTAGCAGCGCGCTACAGCGGCACCGAAGGTAGCGGGGGAGAGGCACGTGCCTGCAGCGAAGCAGCAGGGCTAAGCGCGCACAGAGGCAGGAAGGACTCCAGGCACACAGAGGCTGAGGTTTCCAAAACGTGGAGGCCAGAAGCCAGGGGAACCACAGCTGTATCCTGGAAAGCCCAGATATATCAGGCGTGGAGTCGGGCCCTCTAAGAGTCCACAGAATCTGTGCCTGGGCAAACAGGCCCATACCACCAGAGCCACTGCAGGCTGAACAAGAGCAGACACCTAAAAACATCCATATGGTCAAAGGTCCAAGAAAAAACAGAAATCAAGGAAATATGACTCCAACAACGCAAAACTATCCAAGTTCATCCAATTATGACGACATCACCACAGCAGAAACACATGAAAACGATGACAATCCTACATTATGGAAAGTGATAGAGTCTCTTCAAGAAGAACTTATACCTAGGAAGGAATTCAAAGGAGCCACAATTTCACAAGCAAAAACAACGAATAACACCATTAAAGAGCTCCAAGCCAAGGTGACTCAACTTGAACAGGAAAAGGACAGGGCAATGAAAGATTTCCAGGCAAAGATAAGCAAACTGGAGCAGGAAATGTACAAAATGAATAAAACCATTCAAGATATGAAAATCGAAATGGAAATAATAAAGAAAACACAGTAAGAGTTAAAAGTGGAAATGAGAATCAAGGGAAGAGAACAGGAACTACAGATGTGAGTATCAAAAATAGGATGCAAGAGATGGAAGAAGGATCTCAGGCATGGAAGATTCAATGGAAGAAATCGGTACAACATCCAAAGAAAAGGAGAAAGCCAAAAAAATCTCTCACCCACAACATCCAAGAAATCAAGGACTCAATGAAAAGACGGAACCTAAGAATCATAGGCATACAGGAAAGACAAGACTCCGACTCCAAGGTCCAGGAAATATCTTCAACAAAATCATAGAAGAAAACTTCCCAAACCTGAAGAAAGAGATGCCAATAAAAATCCAAGAGGCTTACAGAACACAAAACAGATTAGATCAGAAAAGAAACTCCTCTCGCCACATAATTGAAATGCCAAATGTACAGAACAAAGAAAGAATATTAAAAGCTGTAAGAGAAAAAGGTCAAGTCACATACAATGGCAGACCCATCAGAATTACACCTGACTTCTCCTCAGAAACGTTAAAAGCTAGAAGGGCCTGGACAGATGTCCTACAAGCCCTGAGAGAACATAGGTGCCCAGCCAGACTACTATACCCAGCAAAACTCTCTATCAACATAGATGGAGAAAACAAGATATTCCATGACAAAATCAAATTTAAACAGTATCTACCCACAAACCCAGCCCTACAGAATATCCTAGAAGGAAAATTCCAACACATAGAAGAAAACTACACCCAAGAAAACAAAGGAAATAGAAAACTCCACAGCAACTAAACCAAAAGAGGCACAGGATGATCATCTATACCAAACTAATGGGAAATAACAACCCCTGGTCACTAATATCCATCAACATCAATGGACTCAACTCCCCAATAAAAAGACACAGGCTTACAGATTGGATCTGTAAACATGACCCGTCTTTTTGCTGCATACAAGAAACGCATCTCACTATCAAAGATAGACACTATCTCAGAGTAAAGGGCTGGGAAAAGGTTTTCCAAGCAAATGGACCCAGGAAGCAAGCTGGAGTAGCCATCCTAATATCAAACAAAATAGACTTCCAACTGAAGTTAATAAAAAAAGACAGAGCAGGGCATTACATACTCATTAAAGGGAATATTCATCAAGAGGACTTCTCAATATTGAACATCTATACCCCAAATACAAAGGCACCTATATTTGTAAAAGAAACGCTGCTAAAACTTAAATCGCACATCGATCACATTAGTAGTGGGAGACTTCAACACCCCACTCACAACAATAACAGATCATCAAGACAGAAGCCAAACAGAGAAATAGAGTCTAACAGAGATCATGAAACAAATGGACCTAACAGATATCTACAGAACGTTTCACCCAAACACAAAGGAATACACCTTCTTCTCAGCACGTCACGGAACCTTCTCCAAAATCGACCATATAGTTGGACACAAATATAGTCTCAACAGATACAAGAAATTTGAAATAACCCCTTGTATCTTATCAGTCCACCATGGAATAAAGCTGGACTTCAATAGCAAAAGAATCAACAGAAAGTCTACACTCACATGGAAATTGAACAACTCTTTACTAGAGGACCACTGGGTCAGGGAAGAAATAAAGAAGGAAATCAAAGACTTCTTAAAATCCAACGACAATGAAGGCACAACATACCCAAACCTATGGGACACAATGAAAGCTGTGCTACAAGGAAAGTTCATAGCACTAAGTGCCTTCAAAAAGAAAATTGTGACAGCTCATATTAGTGAATTAACAGCTAAGCTAGGTGAATTGGAAAAAAAAGAAACAAACACTCCCAAGAGGAGCAGAAGGCAGGAGATCATCAAACTTAGGGCTGAAATCAACAACTTAGAAACAAAAAGAACTATACAAAGAATCAATGAAACCAAGAGTTGGTTCTTCGAGAAAATCAACAAAATAGACAGGCCCTTACCCAAATTAACTAAAAGACAGAGGGAGAAAACCCAAATCAACAAAATCAGAAACGAAAAGGGAGAAATAACAACAGACATTGAGGAAATCCAGAGAATATTTGGATCCTACTTTAAAAATCTATACTCCACCAAATTTGAAAACTTAAGTGAAATGGACAATTTTCTTGATAGATTCCACC
Organism: Lophiomys imhausi; assembly: GCA_907164525.1. Taxonomy (NCBI): domain Eukaryota; kingdom Metazoa; phylum Chordata; class Mammalia; order Rodentia; family Muridae; genus Lophiomys; species Lophiomys imhausi. The sequence goes on along the minus strand of CAJQZJ010009649.1, from coordinate 5,787,017 downwards.
TACCGAAGCTAAATCAAGATCAGATAAACAGATTAAACAGCCCTATAACCCCTAAGGAAATAGAAACAGTCATTAAAAATCTCCCAACAAAAAAAGCCCAGGGCCAGATGGCTTTAGCATGGAATTCTACCGGACCTTCAAAGAGGAGCTAACACCAATACTTTTCAAACTCTTTCACCAAATAGAATCTGAAAGAACATTGCCAAACTCATTCTGTGAGGCCACAGTCACCCTGATTCCTAAACCACACAAAGACCCAACAAAGAAATAGAACTTCAGACCAATCTCCCTCATGAACATAGATGCAAAAATAATAAAATACTAGCAAACCGAATTCAAGAACACATCAAAAGTATCATACACCATGATCAAGTAGGCTTCATCCCAGGGATGCAGGGATGGTTCAACATACGAAAGTCTATCAACGTCATTCACCATATAAACAAGCTGAAAGAAAAAAACCACATGATAATCTCACTAGATGCAGAAAAAGCATTTGAAAAAATCCAACACCCCTTCATGCTAAAAGTTCTGGAGAGAACAGGCATACAAGGACCGTTCTAGAAATAATAAAGGCAATATACAGCAGGCCAGTGGCCAACATCAAATTAAATGGAGAGAAACTTGAAGCATTTCCTCTAAACTCAGGGACAAGACAAGGATGACCACTTTCACCATATCTCTTCAATATAGTACTTGAAGTTCTTGCTAGAGAAATAAGACAACTAAAGGAGATCAAGAGGATAAACATTGGAAACGAAGAAGTCAAATTATCCTTATTTGCAGATGATATGATAGTATACATAAGCGACCCCAAAAATTCCACCAGAGAACTCTTTCAGCTGATAAACACCTTCAGCAAAGAGGATGGATACAAAATTAATTCAAAAAAATCAGAAGCCCTTCTTTATACAACAAACAAAGGGGCTGAGAAAGAAATAAGGGAAACAACCCCCTTCACAATAGCCACAAACAACATAAAATACCTGAGGGTAACTCTAACCAAGCAAGTAAAGGACCTGTACAACAAGAACTTCAAGCCCTTGAAGAAAGAAATGGAAGAGGCCTTTAGAAGATGGAAAGATCTCCCATGCTCATGGATAGGTAGGATCAACATAATAAAAATGGCCATCTGACCAAAAGCAATATGTAGATTCAATGCAATTCCTATCAAAATACCAACACAATTTTTTATAGACTTGGAAAGAGCTATTCTCAGTTTCATATGGAACAACAAAAAGCCCAGAATAGCTAAATCAATCCTGTACAATAAAAAAACATCTGGAGCTATAACCATCCCAGATTTCAAGCTGTACTACAGAGCAATAGTTGTAAAAACAGCATGGTATTGGTATAGAAACAGACCAGTAGATCAATGGAATCGAATTGAAGATCCAGAAATAGACCCACACACTTATGGCCACCTAATTTTTGACAAAGAAGCCAAAACCGCACAATGGAAGGACAGCATCTTCAACAAATGGTGCTGGTCCAACTGGATGTCCACTTGCAAAAGAATGAAATTAGACCCATACTTATTACCTTGTACAAAACTTAAGTCCACGTGGATCAAAGACCTTAACGTAAGGCCGGACACACTAAATCTACTAGAAGAGAAAGTGGGGAAAACCCTCATACTCATTGGCACAGGTGACAACTTCATGAACAGAACACCAACAGCTCAGGACCTGAGACCAACAATCAATAAATGGGAGCTCATGAAATTGAAAAGCTTCTGTAAGGCAAAAGACACAATCATTCGAACAAAACAGCAGCCTACAGACTGGAAGAAAATCTTCACCAACCCCACATCTGACAGAGCACTAATATCCAAAATCTACAAAGAACTCAAGAAATTAAATGCCAAGAAACCAAATAATCCAATCAAAAAATGGGGGACAGAGCTAAATAGAGAATTCACAAAGGAGGAATCCCTAATGGCCTAGAGACACCTGAAGAAGTGCTCAACATCCTTAATCATCAGAGAAATGCAACTCAGGACGACTCTGAGATTCCATCTCACACCTGTCAGAATGGCTAAGATCAAAAGCTCAAATGACAGCACATGCTGGCAAGGGTGTGGAGAAAAGGGAACCTTCCTCCATTGCTGGTGGGAGTGCAGGCTTGTGCAACCACTACGGAGGTCAGTCTGGTGATATCTTAGAAATCTTGGAATAGCTTTGCCTCAGGAAACAGCCATACCACTTCTGGGTATACATCCAAATGACTCCTCACGGAAGGAAGTCTCTTTATCTATGTTCATATCAGCCTTATTTGTAATAGCTAGAAACTGGAAACAACCCAGATGTCCCTCAACCGAAGAATGGATTAAAAAACTGTGGTACATCTATACAATGGAATATTACTCAGCTATCAGACACAATGAAATTATGCAATCTGCAGCCAAATGGATGGAAGTAGAGAAGCTCATCCTGAGTGAGCTAACCCAGACTCAGAAGGATGCACATGGCATCTATTAGTAGGATTTTAGCTATGTAATACAGGATATCTGTACTACAACCAACACACCAAAGGGAACATAGACATAGACTTTTTATTTTTCTTTTTTTCTTTCTTGTTTTGTTGTTGTTTGTTTTTGTTGGCTTGTTTGTTGGTCTGTTTTTTAGTTTTCCCTCCCTAGCAATGAGACACTTTTCACTGGTGGTACTGCCAGTGTATGAAGAGGCTCTTGGCCCTCATATGACTTCTGAACTGGGGCGAGGGACTGTTATGTAGGGACACTCCACTCCAGAGGAGCAAGATGGAAGGGTTAGGGGGTAGAGGATAGGAGGGCGGGGCTGCGAATGGGGGAAAGAGGACAATATGATGGAGATGTAACCTGAAGCAACAAATAAATTTATTAATTTAAAAAAATTAACTCATTTGGGATACATATTTACAATGAACAACTTTGTGTATATTGGTATATGAAAGACATCCTGTGGTGAAAAGTATTAGGACAGCCAAATTCTAAAAAGAAAATTAGATCACTAAATAGGACAGCATTCACTCTTTTTTTTTTTGTTTTGTTTTAGTTTTTGTTGTTGTTTTTTTGAGACAGGGTTTCTCTGTGTAACAGCCCTAGCTGTCCGGGACTCACTTTGTAGACAAGGTTGGCCTTGAACTTGCAGAGATCCACCTGCCTCTGCCTCTGGAGTGCAGGGATGAAAGGCAGGTGCCACCATGCTCAACAGAACATCATTCTTGATAACTGAATTTTGGTTGGAACTGGTCCTCTGTATCTGAGGGTTCCATATCTACACATCTTTTATCCTGATAGGTTAGTTCTTATATTTTAGAATAGGCCTGGAAAAGCAGCTCAGGGATTAAGACCCAACTTTAACTTCCAGCACACACAGACAGCTCCAATTCCAAGGGATGCAGCACTCTAGCCTCAAAAGATACCTACGCTCATGTGCACGTGCCTGCACAAATACTTTGAAAAACAAAATCTTTTAAATACATGAAAAACATTTAGCCTGTATTTACTATATTCAGACTTGTCTTTTAAATCAATACAGTGTGGCAACACTTGATAGTTTACATTGTAGTAGGTGTTGTAAGTAATCTAGAAGTGGACCTGAAGTATGTAGCATATGTAGGTCAGTTGCAATTATACCAGTAACCATGAAGACTTTGTGCCTCCATGAATTCTAGTTTCTAAAAGAGATCCTGGAACCAATCCCTTAAGGATACCACAAGACAACTGTATTTTTGTTTGGTTTAGTTTTGACTACTGAATTTATAACACAATGATTTTGAAGACACAATATACATAGTGATTATGCAGACAATAAGCTACTGCTAAAACATAAATTTCACCCATCTGCGGCTGGAGAGATGGCTGAGCGGTTAAGAGCACTAGCTCCTCTTCCAAAGGACTGGGGTTCAAATCCCAGCCACTACATGGCAGTTCACAGCTGTCTGTAATTGCTGGGTGTTGTGGTATATACCTTTAATCCCAGCACTCCGGAGGCAGAGGCAGGTGGATCTTTGTGAGTTCGAGGTGTGCCATGGCTTGTTACACAGAGAAAACCCTGTCTTGAAAAAAAAATTTTCAGGCATCTAAGTAAAAGCAGATGTCAATCAAACATTTATGATTTCATCAAACCCCACATAGTAATCTAAAGACAACGGAAACATACTACGGTGTTCCATGTTCACCGCTATTGACTAGAATGGGCCTGGAAAATCCTGATCAGCAAAAGTGGATTGGTTAAATTATGGTACAACCATGATGAAGGTAGTTTTTAAGTAATAATGAGATCACCATGGCAACATGTTAAATACAAGGTTACTTGACTGTGTGTATATGTATGTGCATACACATTTAAATCCCACTTCATGTATATGTATACCTATCTGTCCAACACTCAGTCAGAAGATGTCCAAGTGGCAGTAATTTAGTAGTAAACTAAATCCCAGAACTTCACACAAGGCTGGGCAAGTGAATGAGCCTCTAGCACTTCAGCCACCTTTTATGGATCACACTTTATTCTTCTGAAAACTTGGGGTAACAGTAATGTTCACAGAGCAGCCGTGAGAAATGGGGTTACACAAAATGCATTATAAACACTACCTGGCACAGAAAGCGAGGGCCAGAGAACAGGGAAGGAAGGCAGGTCCTCAACTACTACAAGTGACTGGATAAAAGGCATGTGCTAACTCGTCTGGCCCAACTGAGTTGTTTTTAAATGCACGCAGAAGTTATATATTCTATACTGATAGACATTAGAATAGGATGTGGATTTATTTACAATGTATACTAAGAAGGTAGTAAAATTAAATTTCTTGTCCTTTTGATATTTTTCTTTGTAAAGAACAAGAACATTTAACCATTAAAGCAAGCAAGTATGGTCAGAAAATAACACACAACTAAGACCTTGACTCATTTCTATTTTTTTTTTTTGTTCTTTCAAATTTTATTCTTTACTCTTCAACCACCATGAATCTCAAAATAAAACATTCTCTAGAGCCCATTAAAAGGGGACAGAGCTGGGCACAGTGGTACTAACTATAATTTCAGCAACAGGGGAGTTGAGACAAGAAGTGTAGGTTACATAGCAAATACATGTATACTACACCTCCCCTCCAAAGTAATACAGACATCACATGATAAAAAGTAAAATAAGAATGCCTGTCCTTTGAGATCTCAAAATATATACACTAAAGGTTTGTTTAGCTCCAAAATATCAAAATAATTTCTTCTTTAATCCGGATTGAAAGGTAATACTTTATATATTATCAAAAAA
>CAJQZJ010009649.1:5761281-5781365 GCA_907164525.1 Lophiomys imhausi | reverse complement strand
CTCCAAGTAGAAGATGAGCATCGAAGAATCTCCAGTGGGAGATGATTGAATTGGTGGTAAGCCGTTCTCTTGGCAAGAAAAACCCCTTGCTTCAACTGTAGACAGACTTCTGTCCAAAAAGGACAAAACTTGGAAGCAGATAAGTCGACAGCCTAGCTCTGCCAAGACAGGGTAGGTAAGTCCTTCATAATTCCTGCTCTACAACCAAAGTCTGTCAGAGAAATGGGGCCAAATGGCTGAAGAGTGATGCTATAATGTATGGAGAGAAAATGGGAACTGTCCAGGCAGCCATTGGTATGTCATTTTTTAGTTTTGGAAGCTGTAGGCCCTGCACTTCCTATATAATCAGATATATTTATCCCTCTCAGGTCTCTGAGGTGGTTGAAGAATAGATAGCTAGAGTCTCATAGTTAAATTTTGAGTTGTTTAGGAATCAAGAGGGTGTTCTGGATCTAAGAAGATATTTTTAAAATTATGAGGCAAGTTAGTATGAAAGCTGAGTTAGATATAGAACTTTAAACTCATGGAGATGGTTAGATAGTAGAATGTTAAAGTCAGGTGCCAAATACATATGGACTGGACATTGGGAATGTATGCTAAGCCATATAACTCTCATAATTGTGGCCTATTTATTTCTGTTGTTTTGTATTGTATTTATAGTTATAAGAAAAAGAACCAGCCGGGCGTTGGTGGCGCACGCCTTTAATCCCAGCACTTGGGAGGCAGAGGTAGGCGGATCTCTGTGAGTTCTAGGCCAGCCTGGTCTACAAAGTGAGTCTAGGACAGCCAGAGCTGTTATACAGAGAAACCCTGTCTCGAAAAACCAAAAAAAAAAAGAAAAAGAACCATTTTTTTAACTGAAAAGGAGAGCTGTTGGGGGGAAAAAAGAAATACCTTAAACTAAAAAAAAAAAAAAAGGAAGGGAAGAGGATGGAGGGGTTGAGGGGGAGGAGGGTGGAAGGGTGGGATTGGAGGGGGGAGTAGGGAGGGGATTGTGATTGAGATGTAACTTGAAGAAATAAAAAATAAATTATTAAAAAATAAAAATAAAAATAAAATTTTATTCTTTACTCTTCAACTACCATGAATCTCAAAATAAAACATTCTCTGGAGCCCATTAAAAGGGGACAGAGCTGGGCACAGTGGCACTAACTATAATTTCAGCAACAGGGGAGTTGAGACAAGAAGTGTAGGTTACATAGCAAATACATGTATACTACACCTCCCCTCCAAAGTAATACAGACATCACGTGATAAAAAGTAAAATAAGAATGCCTGTAATCTTGGCACTCCGAAGGTAATCCCTTAAGTTCAAAGCTAGCCTGGGCTACTGAGACACTATCTCAAAAAAAAAAAAAAATCAAAACCAAACACACAAAAAGGGGGTTTCTAAATCTCCCCAATGCCCCAATGTAGTGCTAGGGACTGAATCTGGGGCACACTAAGTAGGTTCTCTGTCACTGAGCTGTATCTCCAGTCTTCTTTTTAAAAACTTTCAAATCAAGGTCTCAGTAAACTGTTGAGGCTGGCCTTAAACTCTTCTGTAGTCCAGGAAAGCCTCGAACTTGCAATCTTCCAGACTCTCAAGTAGCTGGGGATCAGGCCTACACCCCCAGACCTAGTTGGCGCCTTCTTTAGAGCTTAATTATCTGGAGGACACCCAGCTGATGTTTGCAATAGAATCACCATAAACTTGGATGAAGGGAAAGAAATCCCACACATTTTTGGGTTGATTTAATTTTCCACTGTAGTCTATAGGCTAACTTAATATTATTGCATATTCAACTAAACAATAAAGACAAGTTCACCTAATATAGTAACCAAAATACCCGTCTCAAACCTATGTCGAATTGTTTATTTTTTGATAGAGGGTTTCTCTGTGTAGCCCTGCTGTCCTCGAAATCAAGAGATCCACCTGCCTCTGTCTCCCAGGTGCTGGGATTAAAGTTGTGCACCACCACTTCCCCAGAAACAATCATTTTTTTTTTCAGAAACAATCATTTTAACAGGTAACATTTATGGAATGTTTCCCACAAGCTAAACTTCACATTTCAAAGATCTAGTGCCTTCCATTAGCTTACAATGAAGCTGAGAGAAATTTTAGAAAGCTGTGGTAGAGCTATTTTAAATGCCTCCAGAGGCTTCTTTTCATGTGTTGTTTAATTTCCAATTATCTTTCTTCACACTTATTTTGTGTTCTCTAATGCTTTTCAACTTTCCATTGCCAATTCTCAAAAATGTTGGTACACAGCAGCATTTTGTGGGCATGTATTACCAGGAAAAAAACAGTATCAAGAAAAATCTTATCCTAAGTCCAAAAATACAACCCATTTTCTGAGATGGGATGGTATTAAGCACACTGGCAGAAGTCAGTCTCAGCTCTAGGTACAATTCTGACTCGGCCTATCACAACTTCATAGCTTTTGTCCTCCACACTCAGAGCCATCACTGTTTACTTCACAAATTACACCACAGTTCCCACCGTTTTACCACAACTGTCCTGCTAAGTAAGTTCCTGGAGGTGCTAAATCTGATGGACTTGGGTTTCTCACCTGCCGTATCTGACTCAATGACCAGGTCTTTCTTCTGTTCATTTCTGGAAGGCTGGACTGCTGAAGGTCTAAGGCCTTGTCCTGCTGTGCTTATCAGCAGTTTCTACCACCACCAAGCTCTACTCACTCCTTACATGCAGGTACTTGCCAACTGTTTCTGCTTAGGATCTTAGCCTAATTACCACCTATTAGTCTTCAAGTGTGCTTTTCAAATCTTGACCTCTTGAGCTGGAATCCCATAACTGGTCACTGAATATCTTCACCTACCTCTATTGAATCAGCCTTTAACTCAACTCAAGCTCTTGGTCAACTGACCAACACTTTTCCCGACATTAACTGAACTCCTCCTCTACTGTTTATTTATGTCAGTGCACCTCCCCTCAATAAATGATACCAATGTTCCCTTGGAATACATGTAAAACATCAGAATTCTTCCCCTTCTAGACAAATTTCAGAGTTCTTTTACTCACTCTTAGAACTAGCCCAATTCGTTATGTCAGAGAAATAAAACCTTACCCTCTCTTCCCAAAATACAACTCATCTCTCTCTGTACTTTCTCAAAATGTCACTGGATTGTTTTTAGATATCATCAAGAAAGGACTTTAAAGTAGACTGAAATTTTCTTGCTAGTTCAACTATCGAGTCTACAAAGTTTTTGGAATCTTACTAAATGATTTTTTTAAGAGCACAAATATGAATGGATATCATCTCAAGTTTCTGGTTTTTTCTTTTTTAATTTTCCCAAAGGAGAAGAAACTTAAGCACACTGAAAACTAAGGAAAGTCGGAGTGGCAGAACATGCCTTTAATCCCAGCACTCAGGAGGCAGAGGCAGGAGGATCTCTATCAATTCAAAGCTAGCCTGGTCTACAAAGTGACTCCATGACAGACAGGGATATACAGAGAAACCCTGTCTCAAAAAAACCAAAAAGATGACTGGAGAGGAAAAAAAAATCCTGGGATTAAGAAGAGTATTCATCCATTAAATGAAGAAGTTTGAGCATGATTAAGCATACACAACTCCAACTGTGGGAAGCATGCATCTACATTATATTCTATTATCAGGCATAATCATTCCAAAGTACGCTGAGCTGGTATGACTGGGAACTCACCCAACACAAACATGAACTTCAGGAGGTACTTCTCAGGAACAGCAATAGGAAAGCCATCTGCTTGATGGAAATAGTATTTCAGCTTCCCTGGTGAGCTCAGGGTATCAACCATAACAGCACATCCTAAATGCTCCAAAAGTTTTAATTATTCATAAACAGGTCCCGAAATTAAAGTTAAAAGTTACACACAGGGATCTCTACTAATATTTTCTGGCTAATTCTCATTGCTAGTCTAGAGTAGCACTGTTAAAATTTGATAATGAATCAGAAGTAATTCACTGGGAATGCTTTTGTACCTAAAGTTATGATTAATAACTACAATTCACAGAAATTGTTCTTTTTATAAGGAATAAAAAAAAATCCTTCTAGAAACAAGTCCCACACTAAACACTTTAACTATTAGAAAAGATAAAATTAACAATTTTTTACTCATTTAAAAAGAAAGAAAAGGGAGAAGGGTTAAAGGTGCAGCTTAATGACAAAGAGTGCTTGCCTCGCATGTGCAAATACTAGGTTCAAGGCCAAGCATACCAAAAATTAAGTTAGATATTTAGGTAATTATAGTTTTCAGAATATGTTCGGTACTGAATGTTTTAAGGTATGAAATCATGTTAAGTACTGACTTTACATATGGTCTGAAACTTTCACAAAAAGCAAACACAGTCCTTCCCTTGCATTCGTGGGTGGATGTGTATTTTCTATAAGGGTGGACAGTATGGCAGCACGTCCAGCACTCTAGAGGCGGGACAGGGATAGATCTCTGTAAATTCAAAGCCTGCCTGGTCTACATAAGTGAGTTCCAGGCCAGCCAGGAGTATAATGAGGCTCTGTCTCAAAAATAGACAGAGATAACAGACAGACACACAACACATATATCAATATAAACATAGATAACAGATAAAATAAATCCCAGGATTCTTTTTTGTTTGTTTTGTTTTTCAAAACAAGGTTTCTGTGTAGCCCTGGCTGTCCTGGAACTCACTCTGTAGATCAGGCTGGCCTCAAACCCAGAGATCCACCTGTCTCAGCCCCCTGAGTGATGGATCTTTTTTAATTTGGGAACAGTGTCTTCTATTTTAACATAATATATATAATGTCAATAATGTTACTTTGATTTAAAAAAATCTTGGTGAAATTCCAATCTTTCAATCTCTGAGATACAAACAAGTTATTTTAGCCATTACAGTGATTTTTTTTAAAATAGAAAAATACTCAGTTAAAAACAACTCAATGTTTATAGCTTTGCACAGTAGTCAGAGCTCATGTGACATCCACAATGCTGTCACCCACAGCAGCTGAGTACCACTATTAGATGACAGAAACTATCCCCATAAAATGTCTGAAGTGTACAACTGGCCTTCACATGTCAGAATACACACACCTGGAAAATGTCTGAAGTGTACAACTGGCCTTCACATGTCAGAATACACACACCTGGAAAATGTCTGAAGTGTACAACTGGCCTTCACATGTCAGAATACACACACCTGGAGAGAAAAAACAAGCACTAAAACATTCATGCAAATGTGCCAAATTCCTTCAAAGACAAAGAAAGGAACACCATCAGAAACTCTCACTCCATTTGTGTCCCCCCACCTCAAAAACCACCCGCTCAGCCAGCATGCCCCCCAGCTGTGGCTTTGTAAAGACCTTTCAGGGTTCCACAAAGGCTTATCACTATAGGGGCTCATCAGTTTTAGGCCACATACACAGCTGCTGTCTTGTTAACCAAATTCAACAGCAAAGACTTAATGACATCTGTGGAGTGCGAAGGAGGAACAGTAGCATAAGTGGGCGCTCCAAAGACTGTCTCAGTAAAAAGGTGAAAATGGGGTTTGGGGATGGAGAAAGCAGGAAGGAGTTACTGGCTTAATGTCTTAGCCATCTAGAGAAGGCAGACCAGACTTCTAGGGCACAAACCTGTCTACAGCATGGACAGCCTCTTCTGGAGGGCTGCGGAAGCACACAGGCAGAGCCCGACACAGAACGTGTAATGTAAGTCAAGGTTTGCATTTCTGGCAAGTTTCTAGATGATCCTGATCTAGAAATGCTGTATACTTGATTCTCTTCTTTAAAAGAAGTTAAATCCTACATCTTGAAATACCCACCTAAATAAACCAACCAATCAATGCCTCCCCAAACAGTTTAAAGGGATAAATTTCTTTAATTTGTGGAAGAGCGTGGGGGGAGGGGGTATAAGAATGCTTAAGAATGCTTTCATAGCCAGGTATGATGGCGCACACCTTTAATGCCAGAGCTCAGGAGGCAGAGGCAGGGGGAATCTCTGTGAGTTTGAGGACAGCCTGGTCTACAAAATGAGTCCAGGACAGTCAGGGGTCTGTTACACAGAGAAACTCTGTCTCAAAAAAAAACAAAGAATGTTTTCATAATCCTAGGTGAAACACAGAAATTCTGACTACATAAAAATCTTCTGTTCAGCCGGGCGTGGTGGCACACGCCTTTAATCCCAGCACTTGGGAGGCAGAGGCAGGCGGATCTCTGTGAGTTCGAGGCCAGCCTGGTGTACAAAGCAAGTCCAGGACAGCCAGGGCTGTTACACAGAGAAACCCTGTCTCGAAAAAAAAAAAAAAATCTTCTGTTCAACAAAAGTAAAATCAATTAAGCAAAAACAAAATTAAGAGAAGTCAGGTGGGCAGTGATGATTCACACCTTTAAAGTCAGGAAACAAAGGAAGGTTAATCTCTGAGTTCAAGGCCAGTCTGGTCTACAGATCAAGTTCTAGGACAACCAGTGTTATACAGAGAAACCCTGACTGGAAAAACCAATCAACCAATCAACCAGCCAACCAACCATTACCACCACCACCACCACCACCACCAACAAAAAAGCCCTAAGAGAAAATATCTAATATAGAGGATTGGTCCAAGAACAATTGTGATTGGAAAAATAAAAAGTACTTATGCAAACTAAGAAAAAAGACTTCAACAGAAAAATACATTTGTAAATGTATTTCATAAATAAAATGTAAATGGACAATAACTTCGGCTGAAAAACAGAAATTCCACCTTAAAATATCCACACTTTTCATTTTCACACCTGCAGAGATATATTAACACCATCAGTTTGAAGAAATAAGATAGCTGGAAAGAACCGCCAAGTAGTCACTAAGAATAAAGGACAACCACAACTCCCAGACACCCATAGCAACACATGGAATACTGCTTAACGACTCACGTGGAAGAACAACAGGCTGCTTAATTAACATTGTCCAATTCATGCAACAGCAGTGAGGACTAACAGAACAATAATCTGAGAAGATCACCTCCATATGTCAAAGTCCAGAAGACTGCTTCCTCAGACTGTAAACAAGCACTGTCCACAGGGCAGAGGCGGCTCCACAACTCCATTCACTTTTCAGTACATGTGTTACTTGGAGGAGCCTGGATGTAAATGCTTTACGTTTAAGCGGATACATACATATGTAAATGTTACTTGTGTTTAGTCTAGGATTATGGACTTTTTTGTTTTGTTTTTTGTTAGTTTTGTAGTATTATGAATACCAGATATGTTGGATTAATTAAACACACACACAAGTTTACCAAATCTCTAAGAGGGGAAGGACTGATGTCAGTTCAAAGCCATTCTAGAAAAACCATTAGCTTCAGCTCAGCCTCAGCCAGAGGAGGATCCTGTCTCAAAGCTAATAATAATCATAATCATAATAATAACTAGACACATAAAATAATTTCCAGGTTGGAAAGAAACCTATCCCACTGACATTTAGCATATTATCTCTGAGTGTTGGAACTTACACATGTAGAGAAACGATACATTTCACCATTTCACAGCAACTTGGTTTATAGTTAATATGTATGTCTGCTGATGCCTTTTTAAGAACTCAAAACAGCCAGCATAGTGGTGTACATCTTTAATCTTAGCACTGGGAGGCAGAGGTAGATGGATGGATCCACAGACACAATTTACAACAAAACTAAGTTACCAAGTATCAGTATAACCCCCAAAATGCTAACAAAGGACAAACTACCAAAAGCCACAGACTACAGAATAACTTGGGGTGGCAGTAGGGGGAGTGGGGGTAGTTAAGAAAGTGACAAAGAGTCCATTAAGGAAGGAGAAAAATGCTCAGACAAGAGTAAGACACCTGGAAGAATAAGCAAAGAATAAGAATAGAAGGAAGTGAAGGTCACACAAACACAATAGCCAGCAGAGAATGCTTCCAGGGAGCAGTTCTGGGGGGAAGGGGTGCAGTCAGGACAGCAGCACTATTTTCAGGTATGGAGCTTACTAGATGGTGGATGTGAATGCATGCAGTGTATACTGCAAACTCATTTTGCAGAGCAGACAGCAGGAGTGTTAGAAATACAGATCTAACACCAAAAGTAACAACAGACACAAAGTAAGCAATACCGCAAAGAGGAGACAAGAGAAATTAACAAACAATATTTTTGACAATAGAGGAATATCAAAGGAAAGAACATGTACCAGCAATAAAGTCTGCTGCAGTCAGTCAACCATATAAAGACATTGTATTGTAGCTAATAAGAGTAACCAACACACACCCCATGGATTTTGACACCTAACAAGTAGGAAACCAAGTTGTATGGTACAGAAAGGAGAGAACAGCAGCTCTTGCAGTTGAAATAAGAGGTGAAAAGAAGATGGACATCAGCAATTCCATAGGGTCAGCCTCATGCTGCGGGCCCTTTACAATGTGTTTAGTCCTTGCAAGAACTCTGTCCATTTCCCAAAGGGGAAATTTAAGTTGCAAAGCAAGTCAGTCACTCCTATCTAAGGCCATCCTATACACAATAATTAAAAGACCTGAAATTGGTCTGTAGGCAAAAAATGAATTATTTGGGGACTTCCGGGGAGGGGATGAATTTGAAAACAAAGTAGAAAAGCATTATCTAATGAATCAACATGTGGAGAGTGCCTGACATTGTCATCTTAATTTTTTGTGGGAGGGGGAGTTTTCAAGACAGGGTCTCTCTGTATGGCCCTGGCTGTCCTGGAACTCCCTCTGTAGACCAGGCTGGCCTCAAACTCAAAGATCCACCTGCCTCTGCCTCCTGAGTGCTGGGATTAAAGATGTGCGCCATCATGTCAAAAATTTAAAGATAAACTCTGTTACTTAAGGACCTTTTGCATATAAACACTAACCTGATCAAGTATAATTTTAAATGCATTTCTAGAAAGGTTTACTTTTACAGCGGTCTAACAGAACAGAATACTATCGCCCTTCCTTAGGGTATTCTATCACATGGAAAGACAAATAAATACAAAGCCAGTCAGTACAAGGTGGGGAAATACAATCTAACTGCAGAAGCAGAGCAGTGTGTGAAGTTAAACTCTGGTCTTCAACTTTCCATGAGACAGAGATAGTTGTCACTTGTATTTAAGGAACTGTGTCAACTCTCTGCTCTTTTTGTTACTACTGTTTTATTGCACTGTATGGGTGGTTTGCCTGCAGGTATGTGTGTGTGCCACTTGTACCTGGTGCAAATGAAGGCCACAAGAGGGCATTGACTTCTGGAACTGGATTTTACAGATGTTTGTGATGCTAGGAATCAAACCCAAGTCCAAAGCAATAGCAAGTGCTCTTAACCACTGAGCCTTCTCTCCAGTGCACCCATCTTTTTAATATTGCTGGCTACCTGCTGACATTTTTAATATAAAATAAAATGTTAGAATTTGCATTTATAAAAAATTGAAGAATATACTCACAAATATTAACAAGTTATTTCTTGCTACGTAACTACAATGGCTCACTTTATAGATACATTTATATAAGTTTTTAATATTTTTAAAAATCTCTCCAATAGGAAAAGAATCAAGTACCTGATGTGATATTAGTCCTTAAGAAAAACCTGCAGGAGTGGCCTGTACAAAAGCTTGCCTCAAATGCACAAGACCAGAAGTTTGAAAGAAAAAGAAAGGTTCAGTTACACAAAGAAACTACAGAAAGAGCCAAGGCACAAGTAACAGAAAAATCTAGGTTTAAATTCAGCCAGGCAATGATGAATAAATAATACAGTGGCGCACACCTTTAATCCCAGCACTCAGAAAGCAGAGGCAGGTGGATCTCTGAGTTCAGGCCAACCTGGTCTAAAGACAATTTCCAGGAAGTAAAACTAAGAAACGATAGGTTTAAATAAATTTCACTAAAATGTTTGTGCAAAATAAACACTGCATAAATAGAGAAGGCCAGGTTAAAGAATGAACTGCCAAGGCAGAGGCAGGCAGATCTCTGTGAGTTCAAGGACAGCCTGGTCTACAAAGCAAGTCCAGGATAGCCAGGGCTACACAGAGAGACAATGTTTTGAAAAGCCAATGGCCTGATAATACTCATGAAACAACCCTTGCAAGGGACAGCTACCCCAAGTTTGCTTGTTAGTTTAAAAAAAAAAAAGTTACACCAGTGAACCAGCAATCTATGTAATCAAATAGCAGCATTCATTATTAAGCTGTAAGTGAATTATCAAATCCTATCGCCAGTATCTTTGAATGTCAAAACGAATTTAATTCACTTCCTTGACATCTGCATAAGCAGAGACGACAGACACAAAAGATTCAATAACTCCATAATTAAGAGTATTGCGTTAGCATATACACCAGGATTATGGCTTCGTAGTCATTATTTTATAAATCAGTCAGTTTTTCAGCATAAAATTTAAAGTTGAACCATTTTTTTTCCACGTGCAAAATTCTTTTCTTTTTTTTTTTCTGTTTTGGTTTGGTTTTGTTTGTTGTTGTTTCGAGACAGGGTTTCTCTGTGTAACCCTCGCTGTCCTGGACTTGCTTTGTAGACCAGACTGGCCTCAAACTCAGAGATTCACCTGCTTCTGCCTCTGCTGGGCTTAAAGGTGTGCACCACCAACCCCAGCTCAAAAATCTTTCTTTCATCCTCTGCCTGTCCGTCTTCCTCTAGGGACAGCCAGTGATTAAGGAAGATAGTAGAGAGGGGGAATGAGGCAGGAGTAACTGTCCTCAGTGGGTAGGAAGGTATGCAATAAGGAGGCCATGCTCCTAGGAGGCCACTTTAGCCAGTCCCAAGTAGAAAATGCTAGTAAGTAGTATCAGGACTAGAAGATTTCAGTTGGATGCAGTGATTCATGCCTATAAACCCACTACTGGGGAAACTAAGCCGAAGGATATGTTAGAGACTGTGCACAGTAGCAATTCATGGCCAGCCAAAGCTACATTGTAAATTGCTGTCTCCAATACAAAAAACTGAGGCATGGAGGTACATGACTGCAATCCTAGCAAGGAGGCTGAGGTAGGCGGACTGCTGTGAACTGGAGGCAGCCTGGGCTAAATAATCAATTCAAGGCCAACTTGGACTATACACTGAGACCCTGTTTCAAAAAACATTAAATAAAAATAGGATGACAGCAAGGATGACCTGACAATTGCACAACAACGCTGGCAGTGGCACTCCACTGGGCCTAGGGGGCTAGAGAACTTGCTTGCACTCCTGGTCCACACAAATAAAGGACCTGACACAGTCACAGACTGTCCAGTGGCATAAATAAAAGAGTAAAAATAAAAGCACAAGCATATATATACCAACCTCCAAACAAGAAAGACCTCTAGGTCTAACCACTGAACCTGCCTGCCTGATAAAATGATGACGGATTTTGGAACATGAAATTAGTAAGATCTTTTCCAGCTCCTAAGTTTCTTGAATCTAATAGATTCTATATACAATGTATACATCTCAGGATACAGTTACCACCAGGTGGCATATTACTGAACATCACAGAGACTAGAACAGTAATGACAATACAGAACTAGAGGTAAGAAGGTCAAAAAAAATCATACTCCATTGTCAGGGTAGACCATATTTTATCACCCTTCAACAAATTCTCTAAGAAACACACTGACATGCTACAGTCTCTTCCTCTAAATCCACAGTCTTACCAACAAAAAAGCCTCCTACAATAAAGACTGTATCTACGGGACACAGTCGAATGCTGCTCAGTTTTCCATTTTTTAACACTCGGGCTTTCTACTTGCTATGTTTCACATTCCACTTCAAACAGTCCAGTCCAGAAATGCAGAATGGTGACATAATACAAGAGTCAGCTTCTATATGGTAGAAAATCAACTCTATGCAGAATGACAGCTTTATCACTTAGAGCAAGTGCCACCTAGTGGCAAGTGTTACATATTAAATATTTTTTCACACTCAGCCATTCATACAGCAGCTAGTAATCTGGGACATGGTCTACATAATTATTAGAGACAAATAAAATGGCTCTAGTCCTCTGGAAGGTCACAGAAAGATTAGGCAAATAGATAATACAGACAGATCTACAACTGCAGAACAATGATAATTGTCATAGCAGAGGTATGCATAAGTAAATATTTTGATATTTATTAAATAACAAACATTTTGATATGTAGGTTCTCTTAAATGTATTCACTTTATTCAGATTCTTCCACTTCTGATTCAGTTTCAAAGATTTAGGTTTTTTCCTCCCTTTCTTTCCATATCACCCTCTTATTATCTGAAAATTCCACAGTACAAAAAGAGGAAAATTAAACTATTTCTTAAGGATCTACTTCCAAAACTGGCAAAGTATTTTATATCCTGTACCATATTCAATTCTCACATCAACACCATGAAGACTTAAATTAACTAACATGCTCATTACCACAGTTCTATATAGTGATAAACACCACACTAGTTCCACAGTTCCTTATATTTTGATGCCTCAGAAAAAGGCTGTTTTGCCTTTCCATTCCTAGCTCTACCCCTAAAATGAGCCTCTATTATGTATCTCTTATGATCACCATCAATTCTAATCTACTTTACAGTTTACAACCAGCCTTGGATCAACTAAAACCTGTACTATTCTATGCAGCCCTGACTTAGCTTGACAAGTTTCTCCAAAGAGCCCAAATCACATTTCTGGCTTAATTAAAACTCCCTATTGCCATTCATCTTTACTATAAACTCCCCTCCAATTAAACATAATCAATGGCACCATTGTCCCTAACTAGACTACATGCATCTCATCATTTATCACAACTTCTCTCCAACTGTAACTACCTGGACACTTCCCACTAAATCATGTCCAACACACCATGCTGGACATTTTTAGGAAACTGTCACAATGGAATACTCTCTTAGAAGTGCTCATCCTACAATTAATCTCTTTACTACATATTGTTAATGGCTATTAGGGGAGGCCAGCCTCATTTCTCTGAACTTACTCTTCATGTCTTGGGACCTCCATGTTTCTGCTTACTCCAATTAGTGTAAGGATTAGGAACTTGATACAGAATTAGCTGGTTTTTGGCACGGAAACTATCCTCACAACTAGAACCAAAAATGTAATTTGAACCGGTATGCCTGCAGAAGACCTTCATGAGTTTGCAGGAAAAAAAGGACAATACCTTTGTTCCAATGCAAACCAGTCTAAAACTAGTATGTTTGTGATTTACAAGCCCCTATAACAATGATTATATACTTCATAATGCAGTCTGCTTCCAATACATTCTCTAACACATTCACAAAGAAACACTTTTATAGGACACTTTTATGAGAAACTATTCTAGCAATTTAGACTATCATCTAATTAACAATGCAAATTAGCTCTACTACCAACCAAACATACTAAAGGGATATAGAAATCTTGACAATAATTTTCTTTCTTTCTTTTTTTTGGTTTTGAGGTAGGGTTTCTCTGTGTAACAGCTCTGGTTGTCCTGGTCTCGCTTTTGTAGACCAGGCTGGCCTCGAACTCAGAGATCCGCCTGCCTCTGCCTCTGCCTCCTAAATGCTGGGATTAAAGGCGTGCGCCACCACCGCCCGGCTGACAATAATTTTCTATTAAGTGTATTCTATCTCATATCCATCAGATGCAGACAGCACTTTCAGTTCAAATCTGCAATTTACATTTCATAAGAAATGGTTTCTCAGTGGGCAGGCATTGTGGCACACGCCTTTAATCCCAGCACTAGGGAGGCAGAGGCAGGTGGATCTCTGTGAGTTCAAGGCTAGCCTGGTCTACAGAATGAGTCCAGGATAGCCAGAGATACAGAGAAACCCTGTCTTGAAAAAAACAAGACAAAACAAAAAGAAGTGGTTTGTCTTTTCTTTTTATATATAAGCTTAAAATAGTTTAACTATTCCCAATATTGCCTGAGACCACACCAATCTGAACAAAGGCTGTACCTCTGTGCATTTTCTCAACCCAACTAATTTACAAATATTTATGCAGATAGACAATTGTCTCCACTTATAATCTTCCCCCCATTCCCATAAATCTGTTAAGTATGCTTGAAAAAATACATTTTTCAGACCATTAGACTATCATTTATTTCATTCACCAAAACAGCAGCAGGCCTAATGAGGCATAAGCAACATCCTGATGTAATGCCAGACTCTAAGAGGCATCCAGAACTCCTGACCGAGTGTCTGAAAGATAGCAGCAGCTGGGCAGTCAACATTTCTTTATTGCTGTGGTTGTCCAAGCAGATCTACAAGCAGCAAGTAGTAAACCCTTCAATGACAGCATCCCTGGTGAATCAGTAATTTACCAAACATGCCTGTTCAAAGCATGTATCTGAAGAGCTGCGGTCCTATGTGCTAAACGCACTGCTGCCTTCCTACAACAGGACCAACGAACCACAGGATGCAATAAAAAAAGTGTATCTTGAGTCTTGTGCATGAAACGTTACCAAGGAAACTGACTCAGTAAAACAACCCCATATTTTACTATTTACAAATACCTTGTTTTATTGACCTTTGTAATTTCACATGTAAAACAGTGACACTGTGTCTGGCAGATAAATACAATGAAAACAGATTATAATTCCCTATTTTTCAGAAGTAGAATCTGATGAAGAAATTACAAGTAAGTAATCTTTCCTAAAGATAAGTTTCGCTGTAGATAATTAATTTGATTCTGTGGCAGGAATTAAAAACCAAGCAGTGGGGCTGGAGAGATGGCTCGGCAATTAAGAGCACTGGCTACTCTTCCAAACGACCTGGGTTCGAATCCCAGCACCCACGTGGCAGTTCACAACTGTTAATAACGACCAGGCTTGGTGGTATACATGCCCTAATCCCAGCACTCAGAAACAAGTGGATCTCTTTGAGTTCAGTTCAAGGCCAGCCTGGTCTACAAAGTGAGTCCAGGATAGCCAGGGCTGTTAAACAGAGAAACCCTGTCTTGAAAAACCTAAATTTAAAAACAAAACAAAAAAAGGCAGTACACAGTCCCCTAAGGTTTTTGTTTTTGTTTTTTAATGCATCCAAGAAGTAATGAAACACTTAAAAATAATGGAACCAGTGGTAACATCTCTATAACCTCAGCACTCTGGAAGATCATGAGTTTGAGGTCAGCCTGGGCTATGGGAGATGGGTGTGTCTTCCTAAGTATAAATATATGAGAAGATCAAAGGACAACTTGTATCATTCTTCAGGCACTGTCTCCCCCACCCCCCTTTTTTGAGACGGGGTCTCTCTCTGGCCTGAAACTCTCACCAAGGCGACTAGGATGACTGGTCAGTAAGGCTCCAAGGATCCTCTGTCTCAACCTCCCCAGGGTTGAGATACCAGCAATTGGGACTCAAATTCATATCCTAAGCACTAAAATCTAAGCTATTTCCCAGGCCAAAAAAATCTTGTCTTTGAATAAATAAATAGCCACTTAGAGCTACTTGATAATCAACCACATAAAATCACAATGTGAAATTTACACTTGTCATTCTTGGACAATTTACTGCAGTGTTTTCTATCACCTAAAAGATACTTTCATGAGTGAGCAGCACATGTTTTCTAATACTATGTGACAGCCTGAGGCTGAAAACATCAATTCCTTTAGGAATAGCAAGAACAGTTTCCTAACAGAATCATCATAAATGAGAGATATATGAGTATCTTAATACAAGAGAAACTCATATATACTAAAAATACTAAGTTCAGACTATACAGTCATGTTACATTTATGTTTCAAAGTACTGTAAATTTTCTGTTTAACATATTTTTCTGGAGCTGAGCGTAGTGGCCCACTTTCCTTAATCCCAACATTGGGGAGGCAGAGAAAGGCAGATCTCTGTGAGTTCGAGGACAGCCTGGTCTATAGAGAGAGTTCCAGGACAGGCAAAGCTGTTACAAAAGGAAACAGTGTCTCTGAAAAAGAAAAAAAAAAATCTGCTGACTCCCTATCAAGTACTGGGCATATCTATGAGTATAATATATAAATGATTAAGAGGAAATGGTATCTTTTACCAAGTAACTAACAGTTTTGAGTATAATAATTACACTACAACTTAGGAACATACTTCCAAAAGAATTACACCAATCATTTAATGATACATAGCAGGGGTAAGGAACTTATCCTGATATATCTGATTAGACTATTCTCTGATTTCAGTCTCAAAGAATAACTACTTTTTCAAATTCGGGGAGGCATTAAACTGCTGGGTCTATGTAGGGACTTAAGTATGTTCTTAAGTATGAGCATGAAGATGAAGGAAGAGCAATTTAGTTGAAGAAGGTATCTATGAAATATTTATGAAGAAACTGCTATGAAACACTAGCAAAGATTATTCTTAAGCACTAAATATGTGCCTTGAATTCTATTAAACACTTTGACCTATTATTTCATTTAACTCTAACAATCCTTTGAATTAGGAATAATTACCATGTAATTGATAGGAAAGGAAATGCTAGGCCAGCTTGTAATACTACAGAGATTTAAGTAGGAAGAAAAACAGAACTGGAACCCAGCACAGAGTAAATCTTAAGACTTCAAAGTCCTCAAGTCAGCTGCCTCTCCTAGTGAAGGCTGTAGGGGGAGCCATTGGAAGCTTTTAAAACAAGAGTGATTGATTTCATTGTTCTGGAACACTGCTGTTAGCATGAGAAAGCTAGAGAATCTAGAGGTGAATCTAGAAGGGGAGAGAGGCTGTGGTAAAACAGGTGAGAAGTCATGTCAGCATGCATTGTGGCATTAAGGGTGAAGGCATATTAAAGCAGTTGTTTAGGAGGTGAAACTATCAGTTCTTAGTAATTAGGAGAAAAGTAAAGGCTCAGTTATGTGCACACATGTAATCCTAGCACTGAGAGGCTTAGGCATGTATATCTTAAGTACCAGGCCAGCCTAGGCTGCATGGTGCAACCTTGTCTCAACATTTCAGAAGGAAAGGGTTAATGAGAGAGGAAGCCTAAAACATTAACTGGAGAACCAAATGACACCTGACTACCAGCACGATGGGTTTCATCAATAAGGGTCTACAGAATGTTCCAAGTGCAAAAAAAAACAAAACAAAAACCAAAAAAACCCTTTCCCTAAAACCAAGACCCCAAGTCTAAAATTGTGTCCTAGTGGTCAGAAAATACATTCAAAGCATATGACAAAAAATCAAATAATAAGGCAGATATAAAAGTTTTCATTACTATTAACAGGTTTGGCTAAGAGTGCAAGGAAAACAATTTGTAGTCTTTTAAAAGGTATTAATTCATGCAGAAGTCAATAAAGGGCATCCCATAATTTTACAAGGTGTCATTACACTTCAGTTTGATAGATCTTCAATCTCTTACACAAGTTTGTTTTGTCTGACCCTCTTCCTCTAAATTTGTATCTTTTATACAAACTACAAAACATAACTGGTTTTTTCTTTCATTCCACTGTCACTCTTAACTTGCCAAGGACTTAGTTCATAACCTCCTACTTGACTTCCTACAAAATACGGCCTAGGTGTGATTTCAATAACAGTTCCTAGACCTTAAGCACACTGTTCATCCAAGGGGGCTCTGCAAACCCTAGGGTGCACCTCTGCAGATGTGGTAAATTATTCCATCCCATTCTACAGTTAGGAAGCTGGCAGAGGAAACAGAGTAACTTGGAAATAATCACAAAGCCAAACGCCAAAAATAACAACTTTTAGTCAATCCATGAGAAAATACTGCCCCTAGCTGAAATAACATGAATTTAGTATTAGGAGGAAGCAAAATGCAAAATACTGCTTTCAAGCCAAATCTTATTTCTAAAAATGAGTGAACCTCAGAATTAAAACATGTAAGAGCTTCCAAACATAATCATTTCTTCTAATGCCAAAGATTATCAAATGAATTACATCTGGCAATACACCCTCCTTGTTTATTTTACCCATACTGAGAAATCTGTGAGTATACATCAAGAAGTTAACTTTTACATAAATTTAACTGTTTAAAACTGAATGCCTAAAAATATGTAATAGAACAAATCTAAAAAATACTACAAGCCAGACTCATAGTTTCCCTACAAATACGGGGATCATAAACTTAAAGCTGGAATAGTCAATACTCGGAAAGTTTCCCGGCCACAGTTCATTTATACTTCCAAATACGATGCTAAGTTAAGGCAGTTTTTACTTCATGAAAATTCTTACATGATCACTCCTCAGCCTTTTGGCTAAAGTATAAAAGTCTCACATGCTCACAGCTAAAGTTGTAAAGCTCACTTTATGGTGTCTTTGTGAGCATTCTTAAATGCACAAATCACAGCAAACTACATTCCATTATTAAGCAGTATTTACATTGTGCTACGATCAGAGCCAGTGGGTGCCGAATTTTAACCTCGAGTTACCTACACACTAAGTATGAGACAAATGCAAATAATCACAAAAAAACTCCATGTTATTCATAAAAATGTGGTTTCCACTGAAAATACTCAGCCTATTAATTCTAATCACCACGTTTTAAAAAATCTTTCCAAAGTGCCAACATTCCTTAGATCTCATCTTTTATGTCCTCATCAACAGCCCTTTGTGCACAACTTTATTATAGAGATGAAGCTGAATATGATTTTATGGGTAATGTATCTCCCAAGAGTAGTGATCAACTAGTACAAAAAATTTCTCAAACAATATATTCAGTATTAACAACCCTGATACGTTATTTCTAACACAATAAATAATTCAGGCCATTAATACACAATGCCCTACACCACACCCCCAGCCATCACCCAAGCTTTTAACATTACCATAACAAAAGAGCTGAAAACAGCGCTCCTGTAACATAAGGAAGTACCTTTAAGATAACCAAACTAAAACCTATCACTGTTTTCTGACTGTCTGTAATTAATGGATTCCACAAAGATCCTAAAAGCAGCATTCATCAAATCAAACCTGCGCTCAGCCCTTGGGCACCTGATCCCAACCTCGGAACACAAGCTGCCACTCATCAGCAGTAGAAGCACAAGCTGAAATTCAAACAATTATAAGTGGTAGTTAACTCGTTTAAATTATTAAGGAGCGAGCCATTTATCAAATTCCCAAACCAGATGTCTCCTCCCTATAAAGCAGTAGAAAAGTAATTAAACTGTAAATCTAAATTCCAGAAAAATGATAAAATTCTCCACCCCAACACTCACAGGTTTTCAACATCAAAATTCAGTCATCTCCTACTCACAACAAATGAATATCCCCTGTGAATATCTGAAACCATTGTCCAACACCAACAGAAAAAAAAAAAAGAGTACCTTTGCGCCTACTTCTAATAGTCGTACAATCTAAACTCCTATTAACCCTCAGGTAACCAGGTGCAAAGCTCCCGCCGATGCCCTTGGCCTGGGCAGTCAGAAGCCAGTGACAGGAGAGAATTGACTACCCAAGAAACCTAGATCTTTTTCCAATGTTGCTGTCACCAAGCAAAACCATCACGGGCCCAGAAAGATGGCAAAGAAAACTGGAGTCGTTTCAATCCCAAGAGAAAGGCGCATGGGGGTGGGGTCAGGGGTGCGATCCCGAGAGAACGGGGTGCGGAGGAAAGGAGGAGCACGGAGGAGCAAACTTAAGTACCCCAAGCATCTTCTAGACTCAAACAGACAAAAGCAAAGCGCAGAGTGTGTGCGCCCTAAGAAGCACCAGATGGAGTCCCCGGGCCGAGACAGTTCAACAGACTGACGCGGCGGGCAGTGGATAAATAAGGCAAGCAAGCAGTGACGCGAGGGGAAGGGGCTGCTAAGAGAGTGAGCCACTAGATAAGGGAGACAAGGCCTCTGGGGGAGACGAGGGATCAAAGAGAGAAAAAGGTGGGAGAGGACACGCAAGGGAAAGACAATGGAAGAAAGAACGAGAAAGGCAGGCAGGAATCTGGTGCCAGGGCCGTGGCAGGTCACCCGGCTACTGAGGAGAGGGACACAACAAAGGGGCACGAAAGGAGGAAGGACAGCGGAGCGGGAGGCAGCCGGGATGCGGGTCTCGCAGCGGCCCCCACGCAGCGCCTAAGGCGGCGAAACAAAGGGCCGGGGGGCAGAGTCGCGGGGGGCAGCGCGTAAAGAGACAAAGCGCCCGGGCGCCGGGGGCAGCGGCGGGGCGGACAGGCGACGCGGGCCGCCAGGAACAAAGCTGCGCAGGGCGCTGGAGCCCCGGGCCAGGCCCGCCGAGGGTGCGCGCGGCGGGCACGGCGCCCACGGGCCCCGCGCGACGGCCGCACGGGG
>CAJQZJ010009649.1:5722899-5747266 GCA_907164525.1 Lophiomys imhausi | reverse complement strand
AAGAAAGAAAGAAAGAAAGAAAGAAAGAAAGAAAGAAAGAAAGAAAGAAAGAAAGAAAGGAGGCAGAGGGAGGGAGGGAAGAGGAAGAAAAAAAGAGAAAAGGGAAGGCCCCTGGTAATTTCCAATTGAACATGGATAAGTCATGAGCACAGACATCCCCTGGTATGCTTGAAAAGCTTCAGCTACATCTAATGATGTGCTCATTGGAAAATGCATTAGCGAATCGATATAAAAGAATCTTTAAGGACTGTGTTAGGATTTATAACTAGTATGGCCCTATGTAATTTTGCTGCTTAAATGATTATTTAAGTTTTATCATGATTAGCATCCTGTAAAAGGTAAAATGAATTATACTGGTGTTGAAGGAATATTCCACTAGTGGAAAAAACATTTCTTAAACTCGTAACTACAAATTGCCTCCCTTCTAAGTACTTTGGAAAGATTTGGAAATTTATTCATGCCTTTTTTTTTTCTTCCAGTTTTCCAAACACGTGGCCTAAACTCTACCCTCAGAATTACTTTTGACTTCACTGAGAGTTATAAATTACTGTCTGGGAAAAGCATTTGGCTCCTATTTTCCAATGTACTTTCAATCTCTCCAGAAATGTTCTTATGAAATGCAAATCTGGTGTTCATCAAGTAGTTATACCTACAGAGAGCATCATATTTTCCTTCACCAGCAAATCTAAGTCTTTTATTTTTAACTAGCATAGCTATATCTATATTTGCATGGTACTTTCCAAGTTCCTGAAATAAGCAATAATCATAGAATCTAGGCAAAAAGAGAAGGACGAAAAAGCCGAAAGATAACTTCTGAAGAACAGGTTACATGCACAAGTATTTTTGTTTTATGCAGTAGAGGGTTTCCGTAAGGATGTGTGCCAACCCGCGACTGCTTTCTGTTCTAGGAGATGCTAGGTCGGGGTGTGTGGCTGGGTGGTGGTAGAGCGCTTGCCTAGGTATTTTTAAGTCCCTGGGCTCAGTCCCCAGAACTGCAGTAAAAACTGAGTGCATGCTGGGATGTATAATTTGTGAATTCAATAAATATCATTGCATCTTCATTGTCCCAGGCCCTCTCGGGGACACCAATCACCTCAGTCAATCCCCAGGACAATGCTGAGAATAAGAAACTTTCTCCATTTTCACAGGTTGCGCTCAGAAAAGATGATTCATGCTCGTTTTGCTCTTAGAAGTGGAATCTATAATTCAGACTGTTCTTTATTTAGGAACTATAGCTATGCACATTATTTTTCATTATAAACTAGTAGGAACATTTAATGCCAATATTTTATTATCAGAATATAATATCTATTTATTGCTATGTGTCTACCCGTGTGCACAGGTACACATGTACCACAGTGAACTTGTGGAGGTCAGAGGATGCTTTTCAGAAGTTAGTTAGTGCTCTCCTCCCACCCTGTTTTTTGAGGTGAGGTCTCTGTTATTGTTTCTGCTGCACTGTGTACTCTAGGGTAGCTGGCCCATGAGCTTCCAAGTGATTTTCCTGTCTCCATCTCTCACCTCCCTGTAGGAGTTCTGGGACTGTGGGTACACGCCACTGCATCCAGCTTGTTACGTGGACATCAGGGTTGAAAACAGGTCATCGGGTCTGTAGGCAATTACTTTTTCATGCTGAGCCATCTCACCAGCCCCAAACTATAATTTTAACAAATTATATACAGAAAGAAGTGCAAATGATAAGGGAGGCAGGAAATGCCTATTTTTTTTCCTTTATTTTTTTATTTCTTCAAGTTACATCTCAATCGCAGTCCCCTCCCTATTCCCCCTCCAATCCCACCCTCCCACCCTCAACCCTTCATCCTCTTCCCTTTTTTTTTTCTTTTAAGTTTAAGGTATATCTTATTTCCCCCTACAGTTTCTCCTTTCAGTCCAACAAATGGCTCTTTCTCTTATAATAATAAATACAATACAGTACAACAGAGGTAATTAGGCCACAGTTATGAGGGTTATATGGCTTAACGTACATTCCCAATGACAGTCCATATGTATTTGGTACCTGACTTTAACATTCTACTATCTAAACATCTCCATGAGTTTAAAGGTCTATATCTGACTCAACATTCATACTAATTGCAACACAATTTTAAAAGTATCCTCTTAGATCTATAACACTCTCTTGACTCCTAAACAACTCAAGATTTAATTATGAGACTTTATCTATCTGTTCTTCAATCACCTCAGAGACCTGAGAGGGATAAATATATCTGATTTTATAGGAAGTACAGAGTCTGCAGCTTCCCAAACTAAGAAATGACATACCAGTGGCTGCCTGGACAGTTTCCATTTTCTCTCCATACATTACAGCATCGCTCTTCAGTCGTTTGGCCCCGCTTCTCTGACAGACATTGATTGTAGAGCAGGGGTTATGAAGGACTTACCTACCCTGTCTTGGCAGAGCTAGGCTAGGGCCAAATAGAAAGACATGCTGTATCCAAGGATCACAAAATGGTGTCATCCGGGTGGCAACATTCACCAGACTGAGCTTCAGGTTCAATGCAATCCTAAACCTGTGCCTTGCAGAAGTTGACAAGGAAATGGAAACTTGAGAACCCACAAAAAACAATCTTGAAAAAGAAAAGTTAGAAGACTGACGTGATCTCATTTCAAACTTACAACAAAACTACAGTAATTGAGTCTATGTGGCCTGGGATGAGAACTGGCATAAGGACCAATGAAAGAAAATCAGAAGTCCAGAAGTGAGCCCCTGCATCTGCGTTCATTTGATCTTGAGAAAGACTTCAATGAGAGAAAACATGGCCCTGGGATAAATGTGTATCTACATACAAAGAGTAAAACTGGGGGTGTGAGATGGTTCAACTGTTGAGGAGGACCAAGTTCAATTCCTAGCTCTCATGTTGGATGATGGCTCACAACATATAGACGTAAATAAAAATATTTTAAATACGGATCATATGTGAACACAAAATCACAAATTCCAACTCATAGAAGAAAGTGTGAAGAAAATCCTCAGGATTCTGGATTAGCAGTATTTTCATAGCTATGGTGTGAAAATGTGTAAACAACAAAGCAGGGAATGATGGCACACACTTGAAATCCCAGAATTTAGCAGGTAGGCAAAGAGAAATCAGGAGTTTAAGGCCAACCTGGGCTACATAACATATAGCCAACCTTTGTTATGTAAGAACATACCTCAAAAACAAAAAGCAAGCAATAACAATGAAAAACAAAAGTAGCCGGGCGGTGGTGGCTCACGCCTTTAATCCCAGCACTTGGGAGGCAGAGGCAGGCGGATCTCTGTGAGTTCGAGGCCAGCCTGGTCTACAGAGTGAGTCCAGGACAGCCAGAGCTGTTATACAGAGAAACTCTGTCTCGAAAAACCAAAAAAAAAGAAAGAAAGAAAGAAAGAAAAACAAAAGTAAATTGGATTTCATCCAAGTTAAAAACTTTTGTGCTGGGCTGGAGTGATGACTCAGTGGTTAAGAGCACTGACTGCTCTTCCAAAGGACCCTGGTTCATATCCCAGCACCCACATGGCAGTTCACAGCTGTCTGTAATTGCCGGGCGGTGGTGGCGCACGCATTTGATCCCAGAACTCGGGAGGTTGAGGCAGACAGATCTCTGTGAGTTCAAGGCCAGCCTGGTCTACAAATTGAGTCCAGGACAGCCAGGGCTACACAGAGAAACCCTGTCTCAAAAACAAACAAACAAATCCAAAATCTTTTGTGCTTCAAAGGGCACTCTCAAGACAGTAAAAAGAGAGTTAGGTGGACGACTCTGTGTGTAAAGTCCTTCCCATGGCAAGCGTGAAGACCTGACTCCAGGCTTGACACACATGTGAAAAGCCAGGAGTCTGGAATCCTAGCATAGGAGGGAGGGGGGGAAGGGGGAACACGTTGATTCTGAGGGCTCACTGGCCAGCCAGTCTAGCTGAAAACAGCAACCTCCAATTTCAGTGAAAGCCTGTCCAAAACCTAAGGTGGAAGCTACACTCATGAAATCTCATCATGTCTAAGCAAGAGATGAACGAGGATGACATTAGTAGACATGATAACACAGAAAGGGGTGCGCTCCTGAAGCCTCAATCCTAGACAAAGAACTCCAAGCAAGTAAGGGTGCTGAGATCAGGAGAAATAGTCTTCCCCACAGAAGAATCCTTACACTGATTACCTAATACCAAGTAGTCAGCTCTGAAATCATATGCACACAAATATATGGACTGAACAGAATCAGGTGGTATTTATATATTTAGGAGTTCGTGTGTGTGTGTGTGTGTGTGTGTGTGTGTGTGTGTGTGTGTGTGTTAACAGAAAAAGAGGCCGTGAATTTGAGAGAGAGAAGAGTAAATGGGAGATGTTGGAGGGAGGAAAGGAAAGAGGGGGGGAACAGTGTTTTAAAAAATTGCAATACAGGCCTGGAGAGATGGCTCAGAGGTTAAGAGCAGTGGCTGTTCTTCCAAAGTACCCTGGTTCAAATCCCAGCACCCACATGGCAGTTCACAGCTGTCTGTAATTGCCAGGCATGGTGGTGCACACCTTTAATCCCAGCACTTGGGAGGCAGAGGCAGGCGGATCTCTGTGAGTTCAAGGCCAGCCTGGTCTACAAAGTGAGTTCCAGGACAGCTAGGACTGTTACACAGAGAAACCCTGTCTCAGAAAAAAAAAAAAAAGTATAATTCAAATGAATTTTTAAAACCCTCAGATATATAGTATGTCAAAATAACACCAGTGTTATCTCTTCAAGTTTTACTCTAAGAACTATGCCAGCACAAAATAAATATATCAACATTTTGTTACACCTTAAGGAAAAAAAAGTGGAGTGAGATTGAAGACACACGACATTCTCTGGGCTTCCCACACTAGTGTATGGAGTACGTATGGGTGGGTATGCATATGTATTTACTGCACACAAAATGAATTCAAAATAAAAAGAAAATGAAAAGCACAGCTCACAGAATGGAGGAAGATATTTGTAAACCATTCATTTGATGAGCCTAGAATAGATTTTGTTTTTTTTGAAACAAGGTTTCTCTGTGTAATACCCTTGGCTGTCCTGGACTTCCTTGTAGACCAGGCTGACTTTGAACTCACCAAGATCCTACTGCTTCTGCCTCCCAACTGCTGGTATTAAAGGTGTGTGCCACCATGCCAGGCTAAGTAAAAAATTCTTAAAACTGAATACTAAAAAGACAAAAAACTCAAACTGGTAAGATATCCCGGTGAGTAAAGGCACCTGGCTCCCAGCCTGAAGATCTGAATTCAATTTTCAGTGCTCCCGTGGTAGAATAAGTGACTGATTCCCTCAATCTGTCCTCTGACCTCTACATTTTTGCTGTGTACACACACTTTAATGATTTAAAGTGCATGTTCAGGGCTGGGATGTAGCTCAGTGTTAGAGTTCTCACTCAGCATGCACAAATCTTAGCACTGCATAAACTCGGTTGGTGGCACATGGCTATAATCCCAAGACTCTGAAGATGGAGGATCAGGAGTTTTTGAAGGAAAAAACTTACACACTCACCTACACACGTGTTTGCGCACACAAAAACACTTTTAAAAGACAATCGAATTTTAAAATGGGTAAAGATGGTCTAAGGTTTGGGTTTTAAGCTCTATACAGAAGAAGGAGGAAGCGGAGGAGAAAAGGAAAAAGAAGGAATAAGGTCAGCTGGAGGCCTGACTGGAGATAGAACTCTTGCTTAGTGTGTGCAAAGCCTTGAGTTCAATTCCTAGCACCTCAAAAAACAAAAGGATGTGGTTAGATATTCTTCCCCCCAGAATATGTGAATAAACCATTAAACATATTTTTTAAAATGTTCAGTGGCATCAGCAGTATCATTAGTGAGATAGAAATCAAAACCACACCCACTTCTTTGTAGGTATGAACCTACTAAGAAGGCAACAATGAAAAAGAGATAATGACAAAGACCAAAGCCTGACAAGGACTGAAACCCCCCACACTCAGCTGACAGGGATGTAGAGTGATGCAGCCATTTTGAAAAAACACTAGCAGTTCCTCAAAAGGCTAAGACAGACTTTCTAAATGACTCATGGAGTTCACGCTCAGGTATGTAACCAAGGAGAACTGAAAACATGAAATATATGCCCATGCAAAAGCATAAATGTTCATGGAGGCACTGTTGATAATATCTAGAAATAAGAAACTGTAAATGCATACCAACTGATGGAATGTGGTATGTCCAGAAAATGGATTATTAGACTATTTTTAAAAGTAAATTGCTGATAGTCATTACAAACGTCTAAAACTATGCTATATGTAAGAACCAAATTATAAGAAGATACTTTATAGTTTGACTCTAATGTCCAGAAGATAAAAGTTTGTACAGAGAGTGGAGACTGGTCGTCTAGACCTGAGGTATGTATATATAGATGGTATCTGCCAAATGGTACAGGGCTTGAGTCGGGGTGACGAAAGTTGACTGTAGTGACAAGTGTACAACTGTGTGAACATACTAAAAATCACTGAATGTGCATTTGGTTTGGTTTGTCTTGTAAAACATTGTTTCACGAGTTCCCAGCTGGCCGGAACCTGACTTGAACTCCTGATCCTCCATCTTCAGAGTCTTGGGATTATAACCATGTGCCACCAACCCAGTTTATGCAGCGCTAAGATTTGTGCATGCTGAGTGAGAACTCTTCCACTGAGCTACACCCTAGCCCTGAACATGCACTTTAAATCATTAAATTGTATAGCTTGGGAAACATATCTCACTAAAGTTGATGAGAGTACAGGAAAAACGCCGGGCGTAGTGGTGCACGCCTTTAATCCCAGCACTTGGGAGGCAGAGGCAGGCGGATCATTGTGAGTCCAGGACAGCCAGAGCTGTTACACAGAGAAACCCTGTCTGTCTGGAAAAACCAAAAACAAACAAACAAACAAATAAATAAATAAATAAATAAATGTCCAAGTAGAGACAATAAACAGTGGAATGAACTCCACAGAAAACCCATGAACAGACATCATTTTGTTGATCAATTCCTGATTCTCACACTAAAATTGAGATTATTTTTTAGACAGCTTCTATTGAGATTATTTTTCAGACCGCTTCTTTAACACTTCTTACATGACATAATCTTTTTGTTTGTTTTCTTTCTTTCTTTTTTTTTGAGACAAGATTTCTCTGTTTAGACCTGGCTGTCCTGGACTCACTTTGTAAAACAGGCTGGCCTTGAACTCACAGAGATCTGTCTGCCTCTATCTCCCGAGTGCTGGGACTAAAGGGGTGCACCACCACGCCCAGCAATTACAGAGAGCTGTGAACTGCCATGTGGGTGCTGGGATTTGATCCCGGGTCCTTGGGAAGAACAGTCAGTGCTGTTAACCACTAAGCCATCTCTCCAGCCCACGTGGCATAATCTTATTTGTGTGTGTGTGCGTGTACATACATGTACAGGTGGAGCTGGGGGTTGACCTCAGGCATCTTCCTGAATCATTCTCTAGCAATTTTCAGGGATCAGTGAGAGGGATCCTCCCAATCCTGGAACTACAGGTGTGGGCCACGCTCCATGGTACCTTGCTTTTTTATCTGGGTTCTTGGGATAGAATTTGAGTCCTCAGCTTTCTTGGCAAACATTTTCTTGACTGACCCATCTCCCCAGCTTATCTGAAGAAAAAATTAATTGATTATTATGCACCAATTTAATTCAGGTGATTTTAATCGACATGATCTTTGTGACTCTGTCTTTATCCCTAAGACTTCTGTGCTCCCTTTTAAGGAAGTTATAGCTCAGAGAAATTAAGGAAGGAAGCTATGACCCAGAGAAATTAAGTAACTTTCCTAAACTTGCTCAAATGGTTCCCTATAGTTCCAGCTCGAATGATGTGTACCACCCTAGCCTTTCTCTATACCCTGCCCAAAGGGTGGCCGGATGCTGCCCTTCTCTCTTTCCCACCTTTTATTATAGCCCAGAGGACTTGGAGGTGTGGGGGGGTATTTGAAAAGCATTTACATATCAGTGTGCTGTTACCTTGAAAACCATGTCCAGGCCACTCTTGAGAGTGGGTGTTTCTGAAAATCAGGGAACTAAAAGGAATAGCACCCCGGAAACGGAATGGGAAATAGAACTCTGCCTCCCGGATGCTGGGATTAAAGGCATGCGCCACCACGCCCAGCCATTACAGACAGCTGTGAACTGCCATATGGTGCTGGGATTTGAACCTTTGGAAGAACAGCTAGTGCTCTTAACCACTGAGCCATCTCTCCAGACTGAACTCTCTTATTTTTAAATGTGGAAGGTAGGAAGGGAAAGATGGAGTGAACTGTGTGTGCATTTAAGGTTCTACCTGGAACTTAAGATATCTTGGAATACAGAGACCTTCGTCTTCCTTTCTTGACATAGCCTTACCCCAGGCCCACAGAGAACTCTGAGAGTTTCACTGACTACACTTTCCCCAGGAGGTATATTTTTCAACTTTCTGCTTTTTGCAATACCCTCCACTAATGTCTTTCAACGTCATCTTTGCAAACTTAATCCTGTAATCTTGTTTTTTAAACTATCCTTTAGATTCAGCACATTCCAATGAGTTCTAGTCCTATGCCAAAGTTGCTTCTAACAATGCTACAGTTACAGGGAAAAAAAACTTTATTTTTTAAAATTTCAATTACATTTTAAATGGGCAATATGTGATATGTCCATATAGGACAAAAATTTAAATTTGTAGAAGAGAATATTCCTATTTGCTAGGTCTAACAAATCAAAGTACAAGACATACATTTGAATTTCAGTGAACATCATGTGCACCTTCGGTGGGGTGTTTGTTTTGTTCTGTTTTGTTTTTATCTCCAGAGCAAGATCAACCAGCCTAGTTCAGATCAAAGACATTTTCTTTGATTTGGTAATAATTGGGATTATAACGCAGGAAAACACAGATTCAAGCCCACTTTAAAATGTGTCTGCAGCTTTCCAAAACGATGGCAGAGCTTCTGCCTGCTGTAAGTCATAAAGGATGTCACTATGTCACTTGCTGTTGAGGTGTTCTTGTTGCTGTCAGAAGCTAAGCTGTCTTCTAAGAAAGGGATTGAACCTGGTTTTAGATTTTGAGGCGTTGGGGATCGGGTTCCTTGTTTAGGTGGTCTGCAGAGGCTAACAACATTTCAAGGGTCAGCTGGCATGCAACGAGTTATCCATAGCCCTGTTCAAAGGTTCATGTGCAGAGAAGCCTGGGATCTGGTTAACAATGGCTTCCCAACTTCATTTCAAGTGCCCAGAAGCAATGTTATTCCATTTTTAATTATTTCTCCTTGATAGTATATGTTTGTCCCATGTGTTATCTGGGATATACTTACACTAAAATTGTTTGCTGTTTGTCTCACATAATTTATTTACTTATTTATTTGTGCATTTAACAACCAAGAATTAAACTTAGGGCCTCACATATTGGTCAAGTACTCCACCACTGAGCTACATCTCCCAACAGTTGGAATGAAAGTTAATATTGTCCTTTATCTGGGAACACTCCATCCACAGTAAAGTCAGACTCGCTCTAGCTATGTTCTGCCTCAGTAAAAGAAATCCTGTATCAGTTTTATGAGTGCCATTCCCAGAATATTTTTTTCTCTTGTTTTTTTCTCTGTGCAGCCCAGACTGTTCTGGAATTCCCTCTGCAGACCAGGCTGGCCTTGAGCTCAGAGATTTGCCTGCCTCTGCCTCCTGAGTGTTGGGATTAGAGGTGTAAGACACCACGCCAGGCTTCCAGGAATATTCTATAAGCAACTTTGGTTTCTAGCCATCAAAGTTATCAGTCCCAGGACAGAATAAACAACTCTCACTTACTTATAGCAATCAAAGAATCTGAAGGAGAAAAATAGAGTGATGTTGCTTTTAGCCACCAAATGTAACCCAACAGAAGATTGTGGTGCAGAGAAAGAAGGCCAGATTTTATTTGGTGCCAGGTGGGAACTTTACACACACACACACACGCACACACGCACACACGCACGCACGCACGCACGCACGCACGCACGCACGCACGCACGCGCACCTTAACTTCTGAGATCACCTGTAAATCGGGTTATTAACAGTGATACTCAGTTCATGTATCTGATACAAAGCTGATATGTGTAGATTCGTGTAGCCCTGGCCATCCTGGAACTCTTTCTGTGGGCCAAGCCTGTACACATCAGTATATCATGATCCGTTTCTGTCAGGATGCTTTAGCATGACTTTTTTTTAAAGGTTGTTGGTGAAGATCTCTGCCTAGGACCATAAGCCAGATAAACTCACTGTATCTCAAAACAACCTCCTGAATTTGCCATCAAGCAGTTTTACCAAATACTCGCCTCACCTACATGATGGCCTCATTAATTTACCACCTTTTCATCTTATTGAAAATTTCCCTGTCATGTATTGACTCAAAAAATAATATTTACTAAATATCTACTATGAGACAAGAACTGGAAGACAGGGCTGAACTGGACTGGAGGTGGGGCTGTCCTTGGGGAACTTGCATTAAGAATTCAAATATGGGCGTGGTGGCACCCGCCTTTAATCCCAGTATGCGGAAGCCAGAGGTCACATACTAGTGAATTTGATTCAGTTAAAATGATCAACGTACTTTAAGTCTGCATTCCAACAGGAAGGTTGTCAGATACAGAAGCAGAAAAAAACCAAAACACTCTCAGTCCCCAGTTCACTTGGTAAACGCCAGCACTGGGTAGATACTGTGTGCTTTCAGAAGTATATAGGGAGAGGTGGAAGGAGGGCACTGTGATGGAGATATAACTTGAAGTAATAAAAAAAAGTATATAGGTTCAGATATATCACTGTTCTTTGGTGAAAGCTATGTGGAAAAAGGAAAGAAATGCAGTGTGCCTCAATACCAACCATTAGCTTTTGTATTACAGACTCCCTTGAATGTGCACACACACCCTGCTCTGCAAACACTGGGTGCTTTTTAACCCTATTTGAAAGCTAAAATGAGAATCCAATATTCAACTGATTTGCCCCAGGATACCCAGGTCAGATGCAGATGAAGTCATGGCTGGAGATGTACAATGGCTCCCTGTGGAACTAGCTCCTCAGTACGGGATTGGGTCCCGGTTTCAAGCTCCAGGAATTCAGAGAGGAGAGAAGGGAGAGGGAAGGTCAGAGACAGAGACATTAAATTTGAAACCATCTTCTCCCTGAGCCCCAACCCTTTTGTACCATTTCCACTGCTCCCCAAATCCTGCCTTTGCATTGTAGAATAGATATAAAAAGAAGTTTAAGAAACACAGCCCAAGGAGTTGGCTATGTGAAGGAACTTGGACACAACTGCTCCACCATGGTTCATATTGCCTCTCAGGTCACACACATCATCAGAGGTGATGTCTGAAGATAATTATCAATCCATTTTAGGGATGAGTATCATCAGACCATGCTAAAGGAACCTTGGCTCAGTCTTCTGAGAAGCTGCTCACTGCTTCCCACTTGTGCCAGGTAAGCTTCACAGAGCTCCTAAGAAGAGTCTCTGCTTTCCTTTGCCCCCCCAATGATATGATACATTTTCATGATGATTAAAACCCAAACAGCCTACGAGGCTATATTAGTCCACCAAGGCTTCTCAGAATCCTGTGCTAAAATCAAAACTGAAACATCACGGGGGTGTGAAGGTCGACTCACAAACCGTTCATTAGAGTGGGTGATCATGTCAGTTCCTGATGAGCTATTCTGAGTGTTGATGCTATTGAAAATAAACAAGAGATTCAGAGTGAATCTCTAGGTAATGCTGTTCTTCTAAACAAATTTTGAAGAACCGGAGAAGTCATAGGCCATTAAAATTTACTGAAGGCTAAAATGAGAAATCACAAGATGTCCTCATGTTAAACTTTGCTACAGGGTAAGGAGGTAAGAGCCATTTTGAAATGACTCTGGCTTCTCAATTGTTCATCCCTCTCATGCAAACTTTGTGTGTGTGTGTGTGTGTGTGTGTGTGTGTAAAAGAACTTTAGTGGCACTTTCTTTTTCAGTTCTTTTCTGGGATAGCGATGAACTGTTCACATAGGATAGTGTCCACAGTAGGAGGTTCTCTACAGCTTCCTCATTCTACCTTTCCTCCTTGAAGCCTGACCCTGCAGCACACAACTGGACTCCATCCTTAGATTCATCTTCAGCACCTGCCCCACTGAATGCTGGCTGATGGGCTCTCCCTGACTCTGCTGGTGACCCTGCTTCCAAAGTTGGATGTTCCTGATTCACTGATGTAATAAGATTGTCTGTGGTCCTCGCTCCAACATGTTCTACCCTGAGTCTCTCGCCTCTGTTATGCTAAAGATCAGGCGGTAGGTATCCAACTTTGGGTCTGGGGCTCAGTGGTAGGATGTTTACCTAGCACATATAAGGCCCCTAGAATGAGTTTCACACACACACACACCCGCCTCCCCCCCCACACCCCGCAACAGGCACAGCACTGCTTCCAACAAAGAGGATCTTTTTAATAACCCTGCTTCACTGTCAAGGGATTGTTTTCTTCTGGAGACACTCAACCGATGTGGAATTTAGCTCTGCCCATCTATAAATACCCTATAGGGTTTGTGAAACAGAAAGCCATAATCCCCTCATGAAAACACTCACTGGCTATTTGGGCTCATGCTTGGTCCAAATATGACAATTGTTTCTGGATTCCTGCCACATTCCTCTCTAGATGGTCATTTGGGAGAATTTGTTTATAATGTGTGTTTTGAATGAAATTTTAAAATTCCAGGACCACAGGATGTAAGACTCAATTGTGGGTTAAACTTCATTTTGTATTTTTCCCCCAAAGAGGCCCTACTTACAACAGTGAACAGTGAATAGAAAACAGGGGAAAGGTATGTTTTTGTTTTTGTTTCAAGGATCAGTATTTGAACGAATATGGGAAGCACATGCTACCTTTAATGATTAAGGAAAGTTGTTTCAAAATGGCCTGTAGCATTCAGTTGTTGGTTCAGGTGACTTAAAATATTAAGTGGGTTTATGGTAACCAGAACAAAGAGTTTTAGTGCTTGTGTGAATTGTGATGTTAAAATCACTGACAAACCCTTAAACTCTAAGATTGCATCTCCCTCCTCACACAAAGTCAAGTCCATTAAAATGAGCAGTGGAGCACAACTTTTTTAGAAGTTTAAATAAAAATTAGAGTATAAAAGCTTTTATAGGACTTTTCTTTCTACGAAATTCTAGGCTTTTCCCTTAAGGTCTTTGTTTATTTTCTAAGCTGATGCTAATTTGGGAACCCTGAGATTTTATGGGGAAAAGTGAACTTTTAAATATAAATTAAGGTTTCTTGTGGTTAAGTACAACTTCAAGATTTTTTAACGTTATGAATGACAGACAATAACTGGTGTGTCTGGCTTTCATGATTTTTCTGCCCGGGCATCTCAGCCTTTAATACTTGGATCTATTATTTACTTTCTGCTACTTATGAAGTAGATAGTAGACGCTTGGAAGTGAAGGCCAGCAGCATCCCTGAAGAACACCTTGGCCACCACTTGCTGGTGGATTTCTCCGCAAGCTCTTTCCGTTTACTTTCTCTCCATAAATCGTACGCACATTCGCACGCGCACACCAGCGTTTTCTATGACATAGCTTTTCTGGAATTCCATAAACACAGGATATCCAACATGGG
Organism: Lophiomys imhausi; assembly: GCA_907164525.1. Lineage (NCBI taxonomy): Eukaryota > Metazoa > Chordata > Mammalia > Rodentia > Muridae > Lophiomys > Lophiomys imhausi. The sequence goes on along the minus strand of CAJQZJ010009649.1, from coordinate 5,733,682 downwards.
CTAACCACTTGTCTAGGAAAGAAAATAAGCAGAAGGTTGCCCACAGAACATATCTTACATTCGGCAGCAGAGTCTGCCAAGAAAGCAACTGCGTTGAGTCTCTGCCTGAGTAATACCCAACCTGGAAAGTGCTAGAGCTCTTTGCAGTGGCTGTTTCTTGTTAACAAGAATAAGTTACAGCCTCCAAATTAAGGGTTTATATTTTGTTGTTGACCTTGATCATCAGAGAGGGTGTGGTACGGAACCAACTACAAATACCGTTTATCTTAGGTACAAAGGAAAATACTTAGAAAAAAAAAACTTAGGATGAAAACATTAACAAAATACCATTTGCTATCAGATGGAGACATGTAGTTGTTCATCTATGACAAGTCTCCTTAAAGCTCTTATGAAATATTAGGAAATAAATACTACCCTATTTTGCTAAACTGTTGACTAGTTTGGTGCAAATAAGAACACCACCTAGAACTCTAGGCTTAGCATCTAGCTTCAACAGTGGAGTTTTTATACTAAAGTCTCTTCTCAGCTACTTAATGATGTTTAAAAGGGGGAGGGCACTGACAGCTGGAAGTAGGTAGAACATGACAGTCTTGCATTCCTGTAACTACAGTGGGAGGTCACTATGCTAAATATTGCTAAATATTACTCACATTTTCTGCTGTAAAGGTGGAGTTACTGAAACTGCCGATTCTAGGGCTCAAACAGTTCCTGTAAACCCAACTTTCAGCACATAGGAAGGAAAGTCTTCCTCGGAGGAAGGAGCATTGTCTCTAACTTTCTGGACTTACTGGGCTCATTAACTCAGGTGCTCTGATAATGGTTCTAAGTGGGAGAACCCATTTCCTCAATTATCCTGGTCTGATAAGCACTGTGGAAGTGAAAAGAGCTGCTGCTATTATAATATAACTTTAAGCCATCCCTCTAGTTTCACCCCATGAACAATCTACAGCATCACAACTTGAGTATAGACCTAGTAGAGGGACCCTGGCAATTCCAGTATACTGGTCTAAGTCTCTTCTAGTTTACTTCTCAGTCAGTCTTTAATAGTGCATCTGATTGTGTTTGCTAGCTTTCTGGTCTTTTGGAGACAGGATCTTACTCGTCACCCAGACTAGCCTGAGACTCACAATTTTCCTGCTTTAACTTCCCAGTTTAAAGTTTAACCTCCTAGCTCACCAGGACACCTTGAACAATCTTTTAAAAATGTAAGTCAGACCCATCATGATGGCACACACCTTTAATCCCAGCACTCCTGAGGCCAAAGGCAGGCGATTGAGTTCAAGGCCAATCTGATCTACAGAGTGAGTTCCAGGACAGCCAGCCCTGTTACATGAAGAAGCCTTGTCTCAAAAGAAAAGAAAGAAAGAATCACACCTCACTACCACTCCCTGTCTGACAGAAAGACACATCTTCTCATGTCATTCAGTTCTCTTCCAAGTTCAGAGTAACAGATTTGTCCAGAATGGTAGCTGGTCACCAGGAGCTATTGTGACCATCAGTGACCGTTAGTTGATCTCAATTGCATGGTATAATATTCTAGTGTGATTGCACCCATGGTGAGTATAATGGTACAGCCAAGGCTGAGAATAAGAAGTCTATCGTCCAGACATGTCAGCTCCTGACAGCACCCCCTATTCTACTCCAAGTAGAAGATGAGCATCAAAGAATCTCCAGTGGGAGATGATTGAATTGGTGGTAAGCCTTTCTCTTGGCAAGAAAAACCCCTTGCGGGGGCTGGAGAGATGGCTCAGTGGTTAAGAGCACTGCCTAGTGCTCTTCCAAAGGTCCTGAGTTCAATTCCCAGCAACCACATGGTGGCTCACAACCATCCACAATGTGATCTGGTGCCCTCTTCTGGAATGCAGGTGTACATGCAGACAGAGCACTCATATGCATAAAATAAATAAAATAAATCTTTAAAAAAAAAAAAAAAGAAAAACCCCTTGCTTCAACTGTAGACAGACTTCTGTCCAAAAAGGACAAAACTTGGAAGCAGATAAGTCAACAGCCTAGCTCTGCCAAGACAGGGTAGGTAAGTCCTTCATAACCCCTGCTCTACAATCAATGTCTGTCAGAGAAATGGGGCCAAATGGCTGAAGATTGATGCTGTAATGTATGGAGAGAAAATGGAAACTGTCCAGGCAGCCACTGGTATGTCATTTCTTAGTTTTGGAGATGCAGGCCCTGCACTTCCTATATAATCAGATATATTTATCCCTCTCAGGTCTCTGAGGTGGTTGAAGAATAGATAGCTAGAGTCTCATAGTTAAATTTTGAGTTGTTTAGGAATCAAGAAGGTGTTCTGGATCTAAGAAGATATTTTTAAAATTGTGAGGCAAATTAGTATGAAAGCTGAGTTAGATATAGAACTTTAAACTCATGGAGATGATTAGATAGTAGAATGTTAAAGTCAGGTGCCAAATACATATGGACTGGACATTGGGAATGTATGCTAAGCCATATAACTCTCATAATTGTGGCCTATTTATTTCTGTTGTTTTGTATTGTATTTATAGTTATAAGAAAAAGAACCATTTTTTGGACTGAAAGGGAGAGCTGTTGGGGGGAAAAAGAAATACCTTAAACTAAAAAAAAAAAAAAGAGGGAAGAGGTTGGGGGGTTGAGGGGGAGGGGGGTTGAGGGGGAGGAGGGTGGAAGGGTGGGACTGGAGGGGGGAGTAGGGAGGGGATTGTGATTGAGATGGAACTTGAAGAAACAATAAATAAATTATTTAAAAAAAAGAAGTCTATCGTCCATGGAAAACATATTCATCTTTAAGAAGACCCTACCTTCAGCAAATGGGAGGACAGAAGTGTTGAATACGTTGGGGAATCTCTAGCATTTACTACAACAGAGAAGGCTGGGCTCACTTTAAAGGGTGAAGCCAACGGTCTCTCGTTTCTGCCCCTAAATGATGTCCGTATTTGAGATGAATGTGAGTCGTGGTCACCAACAGTGCTTTTTGCACCACCAATTGCTTAGCACTCCCAGTCAGTCATCCATGGAAATTTTAGCATCGGGGAATTCATGACCATGGTCCAGGATATCACTGCCCTTAGAAGATACAGGTAGCTCTGTGGAAATGACTAGAATGTCACCCTGGAGGCTGCTGACACTGACTAGACTGTGGGCCAGGTGATGCCTGAGCTCCACATTTAGTTAACCCATTGGTGTGACCAGCCATGTGTCTGCTCTGAATGGGCCACTTGTGGGTCTGCCCTGACATCTGGACAAAGCTTTCAAAGCAGGTAGTGAAGTGGCTGGAGTGGTAACCTAGAACATAAGAGCACTGGCTGCTCTTCCAGAGGACCTGGGTTTGGTTCCCAGCACCCAATGGTGACTCACAACCATCTGTAGCTCCAGTTCTGGGAAATCTGATGCTGTCTTCTAGCCTCCTTGAACACCAGACATGCATGTAGTGCCCATACATATAAGCAAGACTCATATGCACGTAAAATAATAATCTTTGAGAAAAAAAAAAAAGGTAGTAAGACAGCATGGAAATGCCTCCTAAAGGAGACACTGGTCTACCCCAGGTTGTGTCCTGAGAACTTACAAGTGACATCCACTCTTCTGCTTTTGATGTTGGGACTGGTATTGCCCTTAATGAAGCTATCTCACCGGGAGTGGTGGTGCACACCTTTAATCCCAGCACTTGGGAAGCAGAGGCACTGTGAATTCAAGGCCAGCCTGGTCTACAAAGTGAGTCCAGGACAGCCAGAGCTGTCACACAGAGAAACCCTGTCTTGAAAAAAACAAAAAAACAAAACTATCTCAAACATGTTTCCAGATTTGACAATGAATTTGGTACACCATAGGGCAGTAGAGTTTATGGTTCGTATGGCCTCCAAAGAGTTATACTGCCTGGACCACCAGCCAAGGTGGTCCAAAAAGCTTGAAAGGAGAGATGTCCTCAGCTGTAGTGATTCCCTGCTCCACCTGAGAGGCCCTCAACATTCGAGAATCTCCCTTCCCTTCTGTTTCTACCCCAGAAACAAAGGGCTTAGGGAATGCCTGATTTCTCAGATTGCACAGTAAAGTTTTACACACACATACAAAATGAGAAAGAGAGAGAGAGTAAGAGAGGTCAGAATCATGTTACTCTTAAATTTAAAACTTCCCAATATGCATGTCTATTATTTTTGTCATCTCTCAAGCATTGTGCCATCATAATTAGCATTGAAAATCTGCTAAAAAAAAAAAAAAGGCCATGTGCAATCTTACAGGAAACAAAGAGCCCAGGAGCCCAGGGCACATTTCCAGATGCCAGAGACAGGGTGGATCATGACAGCTGGCTAAGAGGAAACTGAGCAGCCTGGGCATCTGTGGCCAAGGAAGAAATGAGACTGTACAGACCTGACTGGTGGCTAGGGCCCTGCAGAAGAACTGTGGAGGGCCTGTGAAGCCCCTTCACAGGTGTGGCTTCTGGCCACCTCTTCAGCCCCTGGTTTCTCTTTCACTCTTCTCCTTGTAGCTTATGCTCCAACTCCACCCAGATATTTGGAAGCGTGTTCAAATGTGCCGTGTGCAATAGGATCCCTCTTCCCTATTGCTAACTGTGTATTCCAAGGAAACAAAACCAGTATTTCACAATTTTTTTTTTTTTCCGAGAGAGGATTTCTCTGTGTAACAGCTCTGGCTGTCCTGGACTTGCTTTGTAGACCAGGTTGGCCTTGAACTCACAGAGATCCACCTGCCTCTGCCTCCCAAGTGCTGGGATTAAAGGGTGGGCCACCACGCCCAGTTTAAAACCAGTATAAAAAGGGCCAGCAGCCCATCTGCATTCACTGCTGTATAGTCCACAGTAGTCAAAGACATAGGAACAGCTTTGTTGGAGAATAGAGAAAGGAATTGTGCCATAGGGACTGCAGATGCGGCTAATGGGAGAGAGCTTACCTAAAGCACATGAAACCGTGGGTTCAACTGGGCTATGAGGCCATGAATTTGAAGGACAGAGGGTTGAAGTGGGAAAGTGGGAATGGGTGGATGGAGGAGTGGGTATATATGGGAGGATTTGGAGCCGGAAAGGGAATAAAGAAATGCTTTAATTAAATTTAATTAAATTACAATCTCAAAGATAAAGCAAAAACCAAAACAACACAGCATGGCTTTTGCAAACATGAACTCAGGGCAGTGGTGGTTACTATACAAGAACCGCACAAGACTGAGCCCCTCAACACTCCATCCTGGATGGAGGAAGGGATCACGATGCTCTACCCCTCCTTGAAGAGCTATAGGTAATTAATGGTCTAAGAGTTGCTAGATCAGGCTTATTGGTCTAGTCACTGGCTAAGTCACCCTTGATCAAATAAGTAACCTCACCCCATGCTCAGCAACCCTAGAGTTAAATACACTGGGGCACAAAACAAACAAGTGAGAGGTTAATGCAGGTATTTGATCAAAGTACATTATACACATGAATGAAGTTGGGAGAGAATAAATAATCTTTTTAAGAAATCACATTGAGCCAGGCGGTGGTGGTGCACGCTTTTAATCCCAGCACTTGGGAGGCAGAGACAGGCGGACCTCTGTGAGTCTGAGGCCAGCCTGGTCTACAAAGCGAGTCCAGGACAGCCAGAGATACACAGAGAAACCCTGTCTCGAAAACCAAAAAAAAAAAAGAAAGAAAGAAATCACATTGAACAAGTCTGCTAGCAGTACACCAACCCACAGCCCAGACAAGAATTGGAATAGTGTGCCTACCCACATCAGCTTCTCTACCCTGATGCTTCTGGACTGTGGATTACTCCAGAAAGATTCACATTCATTGTCTACCTTTTCCATATGCATTCACTTGTTTCTCTGCAACACTTCTCAACCATGTTATCATCATACAAGTAATAAGCAGAATGCGAAGCATTTTAAGCAAATACTTATTTGCTCAAGACAAATAGCATTCAAGGGGGATGCCTTCTGTTTGCTTTTTTTTTTTTTTTTTTTTTAATAAAGGACCATTTTCCTTACTATCTCTTTTGGAAAAAGACACCAACTGGCCTGACACAGAAATAAGAGCTACCAGTATTCTAGTTTTTCACTTGAAATTCTATTCTGAACAAAGGAGATTCCAAAAATAAATAGGAACATTTGTAGTCACTATAATATCTAAATGAAAATATATTAAATCATCTACTTTCAGGGACTATCTAGGGTATACTTTTTGGCGCACTGGAGAGAAAATGACAGAATGTGGGTGCCTCAGAGAGGACATATTGTTTCTGGAGCTAAATTTGAGTTCTTTCATGGCAGAACGGGGCAGCTGTTTGCACCTGCCTTCCCTTTATCTATTCCAGGATCCTATAACACGTGACAGAAAGCTTTAGTTTCAAGTAATCACTAGTACAGAAGCTTGGATAGGTTTGAAATTCCTTTAAAGGGGAAAAAGTTGGCCAAGGCTTTAGCAAAATATTGCTTCTCACAGCGGGTCAACATAGTATAAAGTAAAAGGACATATAGATGTTTCATTCATAGATTTGCAAAATCATAGCACATATACATATGTATATATATGAATTTTTGTGGATCAACTTATAATTTGACATTTGCTTATAACTAATCTTCCTTGCTCTGTGAGAGCAGATATCCAAAGTCCTCAATTAAAGGGGTGTTATAGAACCTTTGAATTGAGATTGCTGATAGAGAATGCCAAGTTAAATGTAATAGTTTGTCCAAGGGCTCTTTGTTATCTGGAATGGTCCAGCAGATAGATTAACCACTCATTCAGAGCTGTATCCTCTCCAAATATTTCTCAATTTAGAAAGCAATTAGAAAACAAGGGACCCAGGCTATTTTTCCTCACAATCTCTTGCTCAAACTTATCCACCAAATTATAGGTAAAGCGCATCATCCGTGTCAATATTCAGAATTGGTATGAGACCGTCCTCAGTAGGAAGCCTGACTGAATATACTGACCACAAGGTCAAACGCCATTATCGCTGTGCTGAGCCCTGTCATGAGCTTCCTGTTAACTCTGGATCCAGGAAAGGACAGTATGCTGCTCATGCTTATAAGAAATGTTGCATGCCTTTAACCCCAGCACTTGGGAGACAGAGGCAGGCCAATCTCTGTGAGTTCGAGGCTAGCCTAGTCTACAGAGTGCGTTCCAGGACAGTTAACCAGAGATGCACAGAGAAACACTGTCTCTTAAAAAACAAAGAAACAAGCAACAAGAAGTGAAATCCCTGGCACCTGTGGCTACTTTTTTCTCCACCTTCACAGCCAGAAAACATAGAACCAAATTCATGGCCAAGCATCAACTCTGCTGCCTGGAAGCTCTTCCCATTTCTTACTTAACAGCCTATAAACTGTTCCAAGTACTTTTAGAGCAGTGTTCTCAGCTCTCCTGGTGTTTCAACTTTTAATACAATTCCTCATGTTGTAGGGACCCCCCAACCAAAAATCATAAATTATTCTTTCCTTCTCTGTCTCTCTCTCTCTCTTTGATTCTTTGAGACAGAGTTTCCCTGTGTATCCCTGGCTGTCCTGGACTCACTTTGTAGACCAGGCTAGCCTTGAAGTCACAGAAATCCACCTGCCTCTGCCTCCCAAGTGCTGAGATCGAAGGCGTGAGTGACTGTGCAGGGTCATAAATTATTTTCAATGCTACTTTATAACTGCAATTTTGCAACAGTTATGAATCATAAGTAAATACCTAATATGTGACTCCCGAAAGGGGGTCACAACTCACAGGTTGAGAATCACTGTTTAGAAGGTGAAAATAGCCGGGCGGTGGTGGTGCATGGCTTTAATCCCAGCACTTGGGAGGCAGAGGCAAGTGGATCTTTGCCAGTTCGAGGCCAGCCTGGTCTACAAAGTGAGTCCAGGACAGCCAGGGCTACACAGAGAAACCCTGTCTCAAAAAAACAAACAAAAAAGAAGGTGAAAATACAAATTCAAATTAATAAGTCAGATGTAGAGGTTCTTACCTACAAGCCAACATTTGGGAAGCCGAGTTTGTCAGATGCCACAAATTTCAGGCTGTCGAAGACTATGTAGTAAATTCCAAGTCTGCCTGGGCTACAGAGTGAGACCTTGTCTCAAGAAACAACCTATTGAATACTTTGACAAAAGTCACCTGATCCCATTTCCTCTTTCTAAGTGGAGATGTTAATGCCATGGATTCCTTAAGTAGGGAAATAATGGCTGAGCAGGATTGCACCAGAATTGTTTGTTAGTGCCTGTCATTCCTTCCACACTATGCTGTAGGACTGAATGATGTAAACAATGCACACAATGGGGGGGGGGGGGGTTACATTCACAAACTCTTTCATACTGTGATGTGGAAGTGCCAAACCCTTAACTCCTCAAGTTCGGTCATGGTGTTTTTATCATAGCAATACAAAGTGAACTAGGATGAGAGGCAGAAGGCTGTAATCCAGCTACTTATAAAACTGAGGCAGGAGGCTTGCAAATTTCTGGTTGGCACAGAGTAGAGAGAACCACCTCTCTCACAAGCTGTCCTGTGATCATCACATGCATAACACACACACACACACACACACACACACACACACACACACTAAAATGTACCAAAAAAAAAAAATCTATGGGTAAAAGCAAATCTCTTAAAAGAAGAAAAAGAGAAGCCCAGTGTGGTGGCGCATGGCTTCAATCCCAGCACTCGGGAGGCAGAGGCAGGCGGATCTCTGCAAGTCTGAGGCTAGCCTGGTCTACAAAGAGAGTCCAGGACAGCTGTTAAAGAGAAACCCTGTCTCGGAAAAGAAAAAGAAGGAGGAGGAGGAGAAGGAGGAGGTAGAAAGGGCAGTGGTAACACACACCTTTAATCTCAGCAATCTGGAGACAGAGGCCGGTGACGCCCAGAATAATTTATTTGAATTGAAAATGTGTCACTCCCCTCTATCTCTCACCTTTATTTTTTATAAGATGATTTTTTTTAAATCAAACCTACGTTTCCATACTAAATTTTAAGGTAAACTTAAAATTCAAGTGTGACTTCAGTGGCAGGAGGATTTTGATCCAGGATCAAAAGTTTAATCTAGAAGAAATAAACTCACCAGACTGAGACATGTTCCTTCTCAAGGCTTTCTTTCTCTCAGTGATGTGACCCTCCAGTCCATTGAAAACTCCTTCTTAGATGATTCATAGGTAGAAATTCCATTGTGAAGTAAGGGGAAAGGAAGATTAGGATGAAGATAATTATTTACATCTTGTAGAACTCTTTTTTGATGAAAGGGTGTATAAAGTTTGCATAAACGCCCGTGGGTGGGGGCTGGGGAGATGACTAATCTGTTAAGGTATTTGCCTTCAAGCCTGACTACCCAAATTTGATGCCCAGAATCCACAAGGTAGAAGGAGACATTATCCTCATCTCACCCATCACCTCAGACAGTATCCTCTGACTCAGCTTACATGAGCATGCATGTGCCTCATGCTCTCTCTCTCTCTCTCTTGTTTTAGTTTTTCTTTCTTTCTTTCTTTTTTTTTTTTTTTTTCGAGACAGGGTTTCTCTGTGTAGCTCTGGCTGTCCTGGACTCGCTTTGTAGACCAGGCTGGCCTCGAACTCACAGAGATCCGCCTGCCTCTGCCTCCCAAGTGCTGGGATTAAAGGCGTGCGCCACCACTGCCCGGCTTTTTTTTTTGGTTTTTTGAGACAGGGTTTCTCTGTGTAACAGCTCTGGCTGTCCTGAACTCACAGTGATCTGCCTGCCTCTGCCTCCCAAGTGCTGGGATTAGCCACCACACCTGGCATACACACACTTTTTAAAAGGAGAACACTGTGCCTCACACAGATGACCTGCTTCCAAGGACTGGTGTGGTGTCCCTAGAACTGGAGTTCTATTGTGACATTATATACTGATCCCACACTCCAAATTTCCTGGATTTATTTATTTATTTATTTATTTATTTATTTATTTATTTATTTATTTCTCTCTCTCTCTCTCTCTCTCTCTCTGTCTCTTTCTTTCTGTTTTGTTTTAAACTGACTGACAAGAATGGAGTGGAATTTTCTCTTTGTAAAGCTCTTCAGAAAAATTAACCAAGACTTAGAAAAAGATCCTAGAAAACCTTGAATGTCCCTTAGTGGAGCCACAGGTGCTACGGGTCAGGTGTCCTGGGCACTGTTTGATTCTATGAAGGTGTGCCCTTTGGTTGCCTTATGTAGGCTGCCGTATTTCTATAATTTTCAGGGATGAAAATTAAATTATGAAAACTATGAACAGTGCAGACATGTCCTGCCCGTAGCAATTCCTATGACTCTTGTTCTGGAAGCGCACATGCATTTCATCTCATTGTTTTGGGTAGATGATCTGAAACGTCACCGGTTTCTCTCTGCATGCTTTTAGCCAAGATTTCATATATCACTATAATTCCTGTCAGCATCATGGATTTCATGCCTATACATCTATTCTTCACAAGGTCTCCAGAATCTCTGGATTCCTCATGAATTAATTGAGTTGAATACGCTCTTTTGTGCTAGTTCATCTTAATATTTAGTGTGAAAGTTCTGATTTTACTGTTTGAAAATTATATTTAGCACCCTGTCTTTAGAGAAAAAAACTGAAGAAGAATCAGAAGCTGTGAAGCATAAATGATAAAATAACGTAGAAAGTCAAGGCAGCAGGAGAGGGTAAACAGAAGTCCTATTTAGAATGCTGACGTTATGACAGACTCATTCATTATGTTATATCCAGTCCCTAGCATGCAATAGGTGCTCATCAGATATTCTGCAAAGGAACTCTGTTGGAAACCAAGACAGATAGACAAACTCAGACAGATAGACACACACACACACACACACACACACACACACACACACACACACACA
>CAJQZJ010009649.1:5696442-5722889 GCA_907164525.1 Lophiomys imhausi | reverse complement strand
CACACACACACACACACACACACACACACACACACACACACACACACCAGTCCTCGCTGACAAATAAGCAGGAGTTAGGGGGGAAAATGTGAAGATAACTTGGAAATTTACCACAGACGCTGACTCCAACTTTTAAAGGCATGATGGAAGCCTTTGGGGAAAAGAACACACTTAAAGGACTAATGATGCCTGCAAAAGCCTTCCTCTGGGCCTTGGGAACAAGGGTCAGGAGGCCATGTCCCTGAGGGGAGAAGCAAGAACTCGTAAGGATAAACATACCAATATTGCCTAGTGCATCCTCCATCACTGCCGTCCAGGTAGCATTACTTCCTGTGGAGGAGGACAGGCCTCCTGTGTCCTTAAAGACTGCATATGCTCACACCTCACATTTTCCATGTGTGGGCCTGACTTTCTTGGGAACTCATGGCTTAGCCAGGCTGGCAATTGACCTTCACAACTCCCAGGGGAAGCCCACAGAGGCCAGCTATTAAAGAGTCCTGGCCCACAGCCCTCAGGCTTAAAGCCCAGGGACTGGTCCCAGGGGAGGAGAGAGGCTCGTGTCTGGTTGGGTTAGGCAGCCTGGCAGAAAGTACTAAATCGTACACTTTTCAATTCCATCAGGGTTGGGTTTTCATGAGTGTGAACATTACAGAGAAGGACTAGAACAAAGTTTTGTCAAGTATGGCTTCTTATAGAAGTTGATGTACCAACAAAAACAGGATGCCAACTAGGAAAGATAAATCATACCCAGTTTCATAGACTGAAGAAGAACAGAATCATTAGACGACTTTCAACACAAACAAAAAGAGGTTTTCTTTAAAGGCACAACAGAGACACCAAGCCTAACATCTTGTTTGCATATTAAAGTTTTGTTGTTGTTATTTTGTTTTGGGGGCTAGAGACATGGGTCAGCGGTTGAGAACATTGACTGCTTTTCCAAAGGACCTGGGTTCAAATTCCAGCACCCACATGGCAGCTCACAACTGTCTGTAACTCCAAAATCTCACACCCTCACACAGACATACACGCAGGCAAAATACCAATGCACATAAAATAAAAATAAATAATTTTTTTAAAGAAATTTGTTATTCTGTTTTTGTTTTGTTTTTTTTTTTTCTTTTGGTTTTTTGAGACAAGGGTTCTCTGTGTAGCCCTGGCTGTCCTGGACTCACTTTGTAGACCAGGCTGATCTTGAGCCCACAGAGATCTGTCTGCCTCTGCCTCCTGAGTGCTGGGATTAAAGGCGTGGGACAACATGCTCGGCTGTTTTTTGTTTTTTTAATATGTATGTATGTATGTATGTATTTATTTATTTATTTATTTATTTATTTATTTATTTATTTATTTATTATGTATAGTATTATTCTGCTGGCATGTCTGCCTTCAGAACAGAAGAGGGCATCAGATCTCAGTATAGATGGTTACAAGCCATCATGTGGTTGCTGGGAATTGAACTCAGGACCTCTGGAAAATAACCTCTGAGCTATCTCTCCAGGCCCCCCCCCTCTTTTTTTTGTTGTTGTTTTTTGGTTTTGGGGTTTTTTTTTTTTTTTTTTTGGTTTTTCGAGACAGAGTTTCTCTGTGTAATAGCTCTGGCTGTCCTGGACTCACTTTGTAGACCAGGCTGGCCTCGAACTCACAGTGATCCACCTGCCTCTGCCTCCCCCAAGTGCTGGGATTAAAGGCGTGTGCCACCACGCCCAGTGTTTTTTGTTTTTTAACTAGAGTTTCATATAGAACAACTGGTCTTAAACTTGCTATATAAATAAGCCAGGATGACCTCGAACTTGTGATTCTCCTGCCTTCACCTCTACAGTGCTGGGATCATAGATACATACCACCATATAAAGTTTATGGGGTACTATGGATGGAACCCAGGTACTAGTGCATACTAGGCAAGCACTCTACTAACTGAGCTACATCTGGAGTTTCAAGTTCTTCCTCCTCCTTTAGTACAGTGTGCTCAATGTTCTATTGCCGTGAAGAGACACCATGACCATGGCAACTTTTATAAAGCAAAGTATTTAATTGGGGCTGGCTTACACTTTCAGAGGCTTAGTCCATTATCAGAATGTTAGGAAGCATAGCAGTGTGCAGGCAGACATGGTGCTGGAGAAAGCTGAGAATTGTATATCTGAATCCTCACACAGCAGGAAGAGAGAGAGCTACTGGGCCTGGCTTGGGCTTCTGAAACCCCAGAGCCCACCCCTAATGATGCACTTCCTCCAAAAAGGACACACCTACTCTAATAAGGCCACACCTCCAAACCCTTTCAAATAGTGCCATTCCTTTTAAATGATGGCCAAATATTTAAACCTATGAGCCTTTGGGGACTATTCTCATTTAAACCACCAGATCAATAAACATCACTCAAATGCTTACTGTATATATGAAGTTATGGTGAGGCAAAGATGAGCATTTTTTTTCATTAAATTATTCTATTTCTCCTAATTAGTCAGCCCATGATAGGTGGGTGGGGGGATCAACAAAGTTTCAACATATTAAAAGTAAAGCAAGTGTGAATCTTGTGAACCCCAAGTCACAGTAGGCTTCCCATAGATTTCTAGTCTTTTTTTTTTTTTTTTGGTTTTTTCGAGACAGGGTTTCTCTGTGTAACAGCTCTGGCTGTCCTGGACTCACTTTGTAGACCAGGCTGGCCTTGAACTCACAGTGATCTGCCTGCCTCTGCCTCCCAAGTGCTGGGATGAAAGGCGTGCGCCGCCACGCCCGGCTGATTTTTAGTCTTTTAACATTCCCATGACTTTTGTTGCTTCTGGGAGTCAATTTCATCAAAAGATGTAGCATCCATAGTCTTACCCAGACAGCACAGAGTGAGCAAGGCCAGGAAACCTCCAGACCTCACCAAGTGGCATCTCCTGATTTCTAGAGCTGTGTTTCTGTCACCTGAAGGAAAAGAGTTTCTGAGTGCAGAACTTTAGACTTTAGATGTTGTTGACATTATTATCAGTGCTGAGGCCTGAACCCAGGCCTTAAAGATACTGAACGAAGCATATATCTACCACTGAACTATATGCACCCAGACCTCAAACTAACAACACCTGTCACAATCCTGTGTCATTCTCAGCATCTCTGTGGGGCCATACAAGCTGTGGTAAGAAGGGGAAGTGATATCTGGCATCTCTTAAGACACCTCCCACCTGCGTGGTTTTCCTCTGGGCCACTGACTTGCCTTGTTACTTAACATCATGATGAATCCTCATCCTGCTGGTTTTAATATCTTCCTCAGAATCATGAAAATGTTCCCCTAACTACCTTGCCAGATTGTGGAGAGGAGGAAACAGCCCTAGGATACTAGATGCCACTTGTAAGGGAAAAGAGGATTCCACCTGCTCTCATCCTGCCAGTGACTAGCAGAGCTGAGATTTGAGCGCAGTACTTGCATCCACTTTCCTTCCTTCTTTCTTAGTTGTGGCAAGGTTTCTTTTTGTCCCAAGCTTGTCTGGTGAGATTACAGGTGTACACTGCTACACTAGGCCAAGTCTTGAGCATTTCAACAGATTCTGCTTAGGATGCCAAAGCATCAGCCACTCTCCACAAAAGTCACACAGGGCTTTGGCTGTGGGAAGAGGGAGGGTACAGGCAGCTGTGCCTGAGATTAACTGTTGCCTTTTCTTTGTTTGATCTCAGGTAAGTTCTGTGAACTGAACTTTCTCAGTCCCTTCCCCTGAAAGAGCAGTGAGGTCATCCAACTCATTGGTTTATTATAAATATTAAATAGCAATTGTATCCCAATCACCTTGACCTCCACTCCATCCCTTTTAGGTCTTTTGAAATGCCCTTTCTGGATACAAACAAACAACCAAAATTTTTCTTGTCCTCTTCTTTGATTCTGTCCCCAATTTCCTCCATTGTTCAACAGGAAACTATAGAACCCTACTATGAACCCTTTCTAGGTGCTAAGAATACAGCAATGACCAAAGACATCCACACATTCATGTTCCTGAAGCTTCTTCTATTTTAAAAGCTGACTTTGTGTATGGGGTAGGGCAGGGGGCAGAAGACACAAAGAAACATGTAATGTATATAGACAGAAAGTTAGGAGATGACAAAAAATTATTGGAAAATAAAGCCAAGAAGAGGAATAGGATATGACTGGGATGACTGGCAGAGGAGTGGACAGAGAACAAATGCCTCCCCTCTAGCACAGATGGCATACCATGAACAAGAGGAGAAAAGGTGGGATAGAGTCCCAGGAAAATAATATAAATGGAAATCTTGAGTCTGGACTGGTCTTAGTTTCCATGGAGGCAAGAACTATTGGTGACTTAAGCTCTGAGAGGCTACAGTTCTGACTTTTGAAAACAACGGACCCACTTCCCAGTTCCCTCAAAGCCAGGGAGGTAACGAGGCAGCTGTATGAAGAGCTGCCAGCCTAGACTCCTGTAAGTTTTTCTGTAAAAGAATGGGTGACCCTGGGAACAGACTGGCTCCAGAGGACTTCTTCCCTGAGCTTAGCTGTCCTTGTCAACAATGAAGAATCACCTAGGAATAGAGTTTCAATGAGGGACTGTCTACACTGGGCTGGCCTGTGGGCATGTCTGAGGTAAGGGGCTTGTCTTAGTTAAGTTATTACATATGAGAAGACCCAGACCACTGTGCACGGTGTCTCTCCCTGGGCCAAGGATCCCAGATCATGAAGGAGTGGAAAGATCAAATTGAGCAACAACAAGCAAGAGAGTATGTCCTTTTTCTCTGCCCTTGATTGCAGATCTCCTATGGGGAACTGTTTGAAGTTCTTGCCACCTTGATTTCTTTTCACTGTAACTTAAAATTTCGACCTAAAACTAAACCCTTTCTCCTCAACTTGGGTTTTATTAGGATAATTTTATGTTTGTTTGTTTGTTTTGCTTTTTTGAGACAGACTTCCTTCTAATTTGGCAGTCCTGGAACTAAGTCTGTAAACCAGGCTGGCCTCAAACTTACAGAGATCTGCTTGCCTCTGCCTCCTGAGTGCTGGAATCAAAGGTGTCCGCCATCACTGCCCGACTTGTTAGAGTATTTTATGACAGGAACAGAAATGAAGCTAGTACCCTGGGTTAATGTCATTTAGGCCTTCTTTTTCTTCTTTTGTTTTTAGGTTTTTTCAAGACAGGGTTTCTCTGTGTAACAGTTCTGGCTGTCCTGGAACTCACTCTGTAGACCAGGTTGGCCTTGAGCTCTCAGAGTTCCTCCTTCCTCTGCCTCCTGAGTGCTGGGACTAAAGGCATGTGCCACCATGCCTGGCTGACCTTCTTTTTCTTAACTTCCAAAATGGCCTCAGAGATCACCTCTCTCTGCTGTAGGCTTTTTTTCTACTACTAGGCCTGAAAAGATTTGTGCTCTTGCTTCCAGCCCAGCCAAGGACAGGATAATCGTTATCTCACCTTCCCTAAGGTCTCTGCCAACCTTGAAAAGCAAGGACCTTGGGGGAAAAGTCACTTGACTTTTATAAAGTGGTAACTACCGTGGGGTGTGGGGCTTTAGGTAATTAAACCTAAACGCTGTTTTACTCCTAAAGCTCTGGTGAGGTAAGAGTTCTCTTGAATGTCAACTCAGGAAGTTTTACCCAAGAAAAAGGAGGTAGGAGTCGGGGGTTTGCCAAATCAGGAAATGTGAATTAACTGATGGGGAACTTAAAAAAAGAAAAAGAGACTGAGGCAATGGACAAGAAGGGAAGTGGGAGAGAGCAAAGGTGGTCCTGTGCATAAGGGAACTTGGAAAGGACAGGCTGATTTTCATTTCATGTATGTTTTGCTGAGAGAAACTTCCTTTTGATGGCAGGCTGCTTTGAAAAACTTGAAAGAAAAGAAAAATCTCAAACTTAATGCAGTCTTCAAGAAAGGGAACGCTAAATTTTTACCCAGCATGCTAACATTCACTATGGTTATTGAGACTTGTTCTCTTGGGGTGGTGGGCACCCTGCTTTACATCACAAGTCTACTTGGAGCGCGATGTGCAGTGTATGGTTTTAAATAATGGCTACATTGTGTAGATCATGAATAGGATACCCTCCCATCTCCTTCTCCTGGTATTGGGTCTGCCTCATGATTTCAAACATGGCTGTCATGCTGTAAGAATAGGAAATAAAGCCCTGTTTCTAAGCAGGTGGGTTGAGGAACGGAGCCGAATGAATCATTTTGAGAAAAATGGAGGCAAACCACAGGTTTATCTGTTACCAAATCGGTAATGAGTTTTAGAAAATAAAATTAGCTTTTTCATTTTCTCTTCCTGACTAACATCTCTTCATTTTACCTAGAAACAAAATTCAGTACAAGCAATCTTGACCCTAGAGGATTTGAGGAGATGATTCAGTGGGTCATGGGCTTGCTGTGGAAACATAAAGACTGAACTTGGATCCTGAGCATTTGCATAGACAATTGGCTGTGGTGGCTTGAAGCTTGTGATCTCAGCACTAGGAAGCAGAGACTGAGGATCTCTGGGTCTTCATAACCAAGCCATTCTAGCCTACTTCATAAGGCCTGATTCAGTGAGAATTCCTGTCTCAAAATATACAGTATATATGCCAGGCATGGTGGTACATGCATTTAATCCCAACATGTGGGAAACAGAGGCAGGTGGATCTTTGTGAGTTTAAGGCCAGCCTGATCTATATAAAAAGCTCCAGGCTAGTTAGGGCTGCACAGTGAGACCCTGTCTTAAAAAGTAAAAAAAGGTGAAGGGTTGGAAATTTGGCTTGGTGGGTAAAAATGTTTGCCATGCAAGTGTGAGGACCTGAGTTAAAATCCCCAGAATCCACAGGCACACATGCAAATAAATACATACATTTAAAGAAAGACTGCTTTAAAAAAAAAACTTGGTTTTTGTTTGTTTTGTTTTTATTTTTGTCCTAAAAGCTCTCCATCCCTACTCCTTACTGGTCCTTCTATTTACTTTCTAGACTCCGTCCTGGTTAGGGATCCCTTAGTCAGGAAATATTTTAAGGATCAAAGCAAATGATTCCAAGCACTTGAACCACAAGGACCTGGGATCTACTATAGGTATGTGTGCACAGCCGCAGGCAAATGCCCATTTGTTCATGTGTGCAAATGTGTGCATGTGCTTACACATTGTACAGCAGCATGACTACACAGAATAAAGTAAAGGACACCCAGACTTGTGGGTTGAAGGCTCCCAGGCTTTTCCAAATTGAAAAGGCTGGCTTTCACAAAGGGTGCCAGGCTTTAGACTAAACATCCCATATTGATTGTTCCTGGGTGTGATAAGAAGGTAGAAGGTGTGCTCAGAAAGGACAAGGTCAATGTTTTCAGAGTCTAGGGTCTGAAATATTTCTTAAAAAAAAATCTCAGAGGTCACTCCAAAGACTCTGATTCACCAAATATGGGTGGGGATTTTAATGAACATCCCACGCATTGTATAGGCTGAGGAACAGTAGCATATATTATGGGCCAGAGTCTTCCTCTTTCCATGCGATGCTCAGTCTAGCTTATGGCAAGTGTGTCCTTCCTTACTGAGGGTGGGTCTTGGTCCTTCCTAAGAGTGAACATCAGCCCTGCAGCTTAAGACAGGACCTTTACCTGAATGAGGTTTCTGTGAAGTCTGGTTGGGGAAGAGGCAAGACAGGCCACGGCTCTCTAATATGGAAAGCCACAAGCCACCCACCATGAGTGAAGTATAGATGGGTCTTCACACTAGCTGCATGGGTCAGGCTGTTCACAGAGTACCCTGCTTCCAACCCTCATCCACAAGACCATACTTAGTTTTCCAAGGACCAATTTACTCCTAGAACAGCCCAAGGAACTGAATATCATGGAAAAAGAGCAAAACTCACGCAGAGTTAAAATGGTAGTTTTAAAAATGTACAGAATTTGAACATACATTAATCAAGTAAATATGTGAAATCTGCCCTAGACACTATTCCCAAATGTGGGAATTTGTTTTACTTACTTGCTTTTGGGGTTTTTGTTTGTTTGGTTGGTTGGTTTTTGGTTTTTGAAGACAAGGTTTATCTGTGTTGCCCAGGATAGACAAGTGGCTATCCTGGAACTCACTCTGTAGACCAGGCTGGCCTTGAACTCACAGAGATCTACCTGTCTCTGCTTCCCAAGTGCTGAAATTAAAGGCATTCACCATCAGTACCTGGCAATTACAGACAGCTGTGAACTGCCATATGGGTGCTGGGATTTGAACCTGGGTCCTTGGGAAGAGCAGTCAGTGCTCTTAACTGCTGAGCCATCTCTCTAGCCCCTGTTTTACTTATTTGCATAGGAAGAGCTTTATTTACTGGATGAAACAGAAGACTTGGGCACATTTACCTGCATGGCCCCACCCCTTACATGGTCCCAGCCTTTGCATGGTCCTATCCCTCCACCTGACTGCTGTCTCCTCTTTCAGCCCTGCTTGACTGTGGATAAGACACTCTGTTTTGCCAGACGGTGGTGGCGCACGCCTTTAATCCCAGCACTTGGGAGGCAGAGGCAGGTGGATCTTTGTGAGTTCGAGGCCAGCCTGGTCTACAAAGCGAGTCCAGGACAGCTAGGGCTACACAGAGAAACCCTGTCTCGAAAAAAAAAAAAAAAAAGACACTCTGTTTTGTTTCCTATTTCAAAGAAAGAAAATCTTAAAAAAGACTTGTAAACCAGGAATGGTGGACGATACACACCTATAATCTCAGCACTTGAGAGGCAGAAGGAGAAGGAGTTCAAGGTCATCCTTAGCTGCATAGTGAGTTCAGGCAACTATGTAATGGAAGAGAGCCTCTCTTCAGAAACAAATAAACATGCAAACAAACAACCTAACAACAGCCAACAAAGAGGCTTCTAGCTGTATAAGACATTGAGATTTATGTATGAATTCTTGTGGTGTCACCTGTGCTGTCTTGAAGGAAGGGGAAGCCAAGGGCACATGTTTCATTTCCCTGTACTCTCCTGTACTCTTTGCTAGCTAATTAGAAAACAGATTTGTGAACATTTTGGTCCAAAGAAAAAAACCCAAAGCTAAAAAAAAAAAACCAAAACCACCAAAAAGAGTGACATAATTTCCTCCGACTCTTCCCTCAGGGCATCCTGGTGTTGGAGAGAATGACTCAGGGACCAGAAATGAAGCAAAACAGAGTAATTTCCAATACTGATGATTTTGGTCCATAACCTTACCCAGGAAAAGAGGGTATTTGTAGGGAGGGGGGGATAAAGGAGTAAGGAAACAAACTTGTTTTCTCACTGAGATGACAATCAAAGAAGGAAGTTCAAGCCAGATCCTAATATACTTATCTTTCCCTAGCCTCTATGTATGTGCGCTAGCACATTCCGACTCCCCAAAGCTCTTCGAATATGATGCAGTGGTTTAGGAACGTATCCTTTTTGAAGTTTATTTTTTATTATTATGGGATTGGAAGACCTTTTCACTTTGACTTCTGCAGGCAACTATTACTCCTCTCTTGAAATCGTAATTCTCTGCAATGCCATGCCTCAGGAAGTTCATTCCTCTACCTCCAGCCATATGATATACTCAAAAAAATTTTTTTGTTGTTGTTCTTGGTCAGTGAATGAAAAAAAGAAAAGGAAGGCATGGCTGCTCCTAAGGGAGTGAGATTTTTATTATAGGTATAAGAGAGAGCATAGGGAGAGGCATGTGGAAGAGTCCAGAATGAAGGGGACATGAGAGGAGATTGGGGATATGGGGAGTGAGAGAGGAAGAGAAGAGAGGGAGGGCTAAGAGAGGAGCCTCAGACCAAGTGGTTAACAGGCAAAGAGGCCAAGAGACCAGCATAGCCAAAATGGCTGGCTTAAATAGGAATCAAAAACGCTGGGGGAAGGGAAACCCAGCCCAGACCCTGGGAAGAGGGAAAGTGCTCTCCATCTTTAGCTCTACCTTGAGCTTCTGGGAGAAAAGATAATTACTATCTGTGTTATCAGAAAACATCAGGCTTAAGGCTACTAAAGATTTGCCCGAGGACTCCTGCAAGTAAGAGCCCATTGAGAGATTCAGATTATAGGAAGAATCTTGGCAACGCCCTTGATCACAAGCACTCCTGTGGCTCACTCTTTTGACCTGGGAATTACCTTCCATCACAGATTTCTTAGCAGATGCCTCCATTGATATCTGACCTTGAATTTAGGGCCTTCAGCTCTCATGCTCCAGAATGTCCTGCATCCATGCATGCATCTCTTGATGGGTTCGGGACAAGCTACCTCACAACCTGGAACCTCGGCATTTTAGAAAACAGCAGAAGCACAGGAAGACCACTCTACTTTCTATCCCCACCCCCAAGCAGATCATAAAAGCTTTATTAATTAACTAAACACAGGTTTGTTGAAGTTTACTGGGACCAGACTTTGAATAAAACCACATTTGTCCCCACAGAGTTTAAAATATGATGGGACGTTATGGAGGCAATGGTACAAATAAAAAATACAGCCACCACTGGTCTTGTGAGGCAGAAATTGCTTCTCTTCAGCGTCTGCTTGTTTCTTGGGTCAGGTAGACAGCTGGACTATATTTCTCAGCCATTGTTGCAGTGGGGTAATATCTGGGAAGAGCCTGGAAACTATACCTGTGGAGGGAAGATAAATGAAGCCCTAGCAGTGGGCTGTTAGCCAAACAACTGTGGTCTGTATTTCACCTGTTTGTTGTATCAGCTTTGCTTGGCTATCAATATATGTGTTATATAAATAATTCACATATATACATATCACAAACGTAAGGCACACGTTAAAAAAAAAAAAAGCCCACAACTGGGCAACCTGACATGACTTGAAAGTCAGAACAGTCTCTGGGGAATTCTGAAGATAAGCAGCCGTCCACTGGAATCAAAAGGAGTAGAGAGGTCAAGAAATACTTAACAAGGAGGCTCTGGAGAAAGAGAACTTGATGTGTGTTTGAAGGAGAAACTAAAGATGTCCTATAGGATTCTGGGAAATTGGTGGATGATAATGCTGGCGTAGGAGAAGAGGAAAACAAGTTTTGAGGGGAAGACAGGGAGATCATTTGGACAAGTAAAACTTAGGATGCCCTAGGATTGTGCAGATGTTGAAATGCTAAACGGTGGAGAGGATTTTGTGGCAGATAGATCTTGGGGAACCAGCTGCCCTTGGATAATCACTACAACAAGGAAGAAAGAGAATATACTCCAAGGTAACAGTAAGATTTCAAGAAGCAGTGAGCACAGAATAGACTCCCATTGAAAGCCAATACAAGGGGAGAATCTAGAAAGAGAATTTTTTTTTTTTTGAGACAGGGTTTTTCTGTGTAGCCCTGGCTATCCTGGACTTAGTTTGTAGACTATGCTAGCCTTGAACTCACAGAGATCAGCCTGCCACTGACTCCTGAGTGCTGGAATTAAAGGCCAGGAGAAGCCCCGAGAGAACTGGCTCAGAAAGGGGGTCTAGAGGCCAAGGGAAAGGAGCCACATACACACTTCAGAGTTTTAACGTAGGTAAAAGAAGAATGACTGTTTCTGTGAAAATGTTGAATAAGAGAAAGAATTCTGAGGTGGAAAAAGAAGAGGGTGGTCATACAGATTGCTAGGTTTGTTCAGGCTTAAAATGATTGAAAAGTTCTTACATGATGACGCATTTACAAATACCGGCTAAAACCATGCACGCTGTACTTTCCCCCTTTCTTTTTTAAGCCTGGCTGGGGCTGGAACCTGGGGCCTCCCACGTGCCAGGCAAGCCCTCTGCCCCTCCCCGCCCCATGGGGGCTGCACCTCTAGCTCTGCCTGTGAATTTGCACTCAGCCTGCTGTGCCTCACGATTAGTGTGACAGCATTCAACATCTTCAGGTGCCGTCAGGGTCTGTGCTGCCATGAGGGTAAAGCAGAAAGTGGAAGTGACTTGAAAGCAGAGTAAAATATTCCATTGCAGCAACACAAATATAATTTGCACTCCAAGTTCCTTTCATTGTGGTTTTCTCTTTTCCCTTTGATTCTGCAAAGTTGTTGAAAACTGATTGCAGTTGGAATCATTTCAATAACCAAAAAAGGATCTGGCCACTTCCCTCTCTTCTTCCCTTTTACCCACTATTTATTTTTCTCAGTTCTCTTACCTTTGACCATGGGTTGAGTTCCCCATTCTCTACTTCCCAAAGCCCAAATTAGTACTTCTGGTTGGCATAACATATTTCCTTAAGGGGATTATAAAAATGCTTTCCTGGCCTTTTCTTTTGCCTTCATCCTCTCTCCTTTAAAATGCAACACAAAAGAAAAAGAACAACTAAAAACCCTTTTCATTTCTCTGTTTATCTCAACTCATTTCCTCTTGAAGAATCTTTATTTCTCCTGCTTGATCTAATCTTATTCTTTCGCAGTTTATTTTCTCTTTGTTAATTTCTTTATACTCCTGCCTTTAAAATAGTTTCTTTCTTTCCGATTGTACCTAATGCTGTTTCCTCCAGGGTACAAGTCCACTTAATATTTTCTTCTCTTTCCAAATGGTGTGTGTTGGTTTCTCATGTGTAGTATGGGTATGATAATGTCTCTCCTGGTATAACTCCTTTCCTGTTTGCCCTTACCATTTATATCCAAGATACCATCTTCCATCACTAAAGGAAGAAGAGATAGGCATTTTCTTTTTTGCCTTCAAGTAATCAAAAACAGATAAATATGAAAATTTCCTAAAAAACAATCATAGTGAGAAGGGGTATAAATGGCACAGACAAAGTGGGGGATTTTCCCAAAGGAAGGATGTGGTAGATTTGAGAAACCTGGGAGGCTCCCTGGAGAAAGTGAAAAATGCATAACCATTTCCAGAGTCCCAAGGAAACACAAAGGTGTAAGAAGGTATTTTTAGAAGACAAAAGAGGTGGGGGTTTTCTATTGATTTGCAAACAGATAAAGGACCTGAAATGGTCCTTCTTCTAGAGGAAGAAGGAAAGACATCGTTCTGGGAAGTAAAAGAAAGTCTGACAGGAAAGTGCTCTCTGTAGGAGCACAGTCTACTTGGTGAACCAGGAGATCCAATTATGTACTCAAACAGATCCTATCTTTGTAATAGAATTAGACTGTGGCTGGAGAGATGGCTCAGAGGTTAAGAGCACTGTCAGCTCTTCCAGAGGTCCCAAGTTCAGTTCCCAGCAACCACATGGTGGCTCACAACCATCTATAATGAGATCTAGTGCTCACTTTTGGCCTGCAGGCATACCTGCAGACACAACACTGTCTTACAGAAGAGAGCACTGGTAAAGAACACGGACAAGCATGAAAGGAAGGGGGCTGGGGAAATAAGGAGTGGAAGAGGAGGAGGAAGAGAGGGGAAAAAGAGGAAGAAGTCAATTAATGATGTTGAAAGATACGAGGTAGGTAGAGAAGCCAAGTTCTAATTAGTAGACAACTAGACCTTCATAGGATGGATGGCCAGAGCTATCATGTAACAGCAACATGAAGGGAAATGAAGGCTGCTCTTAAGGTCTGGCTATGTGGCCTGTGTTTACCCACCAACCTCTCATATGAGCATGTCTCTGCTGCTCCTTTTATTAAGAACCAAATTCAGAGTGATTTACAGACTATTTTTTTATACCAATCTGTATTCATAACCTGGTAATCCATCAAAGTCAAATATATCAAAATCAATTGTATCAAATATATCAAAATCAAATCTCAGACATCCCAGGTCATTGGATCATTGGAAGGGCAGATGGCCTCTGTCCTGGTCTTCTCTTCTCTTTGGCTTTCCTATCTTTTTGTTTGTTTGTTTGTTTTTGGAGACAGGGTTTCTCTGTGTATTCTTGGCTGTCCTGGACTCACTTTGTAGAACAGGCTAGGCTTGAACTCACAGAGATCTGCCTCTGCCTCCCGAGTGCTGGGATTGAAGGTGTGTGCCACCACGCCCAGCGGTTTTCCTGTCTTCTTTTATGCTGTTGTTGTTTTTTCCAGACAGGGTTTCTCTACATAGCCCTGGCTGTCCTGGACTCACTTTGTAGAACAGGCTGGCCTTGAACTCACAGAGATCTGCCTGCCTCTGCCTCCCGAGTGCTGGGATTAAAGGTGTCCGGCCATCATGCCCCACTCGATTTTACTGTCCTTAACTGTCTCCAGCAGCTGGTATTGAGATAGCAGAGGATGCAGGAAAGGGACAAGGCAAGCTAGCCATGCGCCATTGTTTCTAAGAATTTGGTGGCTGGAAACTGGAGACTCACAGGTGAGCAACAGAGCTGTAGAGGGAGCAGGTGAGAGGTTATGTATAGGTTTAAGGATGTGCCCTTGAATCCGAGCCTGAGTGCTGACTCAGTTTCTTCATCTGTACAGTAGAAATAGTAGGAATACTTCATAATACCTCATAGGATTGTTTGAGGATCAATAACAGCAGATGTAGCAGATGTAGTAAGACAAGTGCCTGCCACAAAATAACTCATCACTTAAAACTACAACTGTAAGTAGCTGGGCGTGGTGGTGCACACCTTTCATCCCAGCACTCCAGAGGCAGGCAGATCTCTGTGAGTTTGAGGCCAGCCTGGTCTACAAAGTGAGTTCAGGACTGCCAGGGCTACACAAAGAAACCCTGTCTCACAAAAACCAAAATCCAACCAACCAAACATAAACAACAACAAAAAATCCAAAACCTGAAACCAAACCAAACCAAGAAACTACCTTAGGCATCAAACAGAACAATGGGATTAACACATACAGGATAACATCTGACATATAAGCTTAAAACAATTATCAGTGATGGGACTGGGTATGTAGATAGGTGTTAAACTGTGAGGCTAGATCAAGTGATGGAATGGGCTTTATCTTTAGCATGAGGAACAAAAAATGGAATTACTATCACATTTTCCCAACAGCTAATACTCAAAATACTTTGCCGGAAAGTGGGTTGATCACTTTCTCCCATAGTCTTCCATGTTCTGTGACTGGTTTATGTCAACACAAAACACAACTCCCCTCAAAGAATAAGAGATCATTCATCTTGAGCCAAATACAAATGACCATGGCCTGGGAACACAGACTCAGGTTGCCTTGAGTAACATGTTCTAAAGTGGAAGTGTGAACATGAACTTTTATAGCCACAGAACAAGAGAATCGACAACTGAAGGCATTTTTGAAATGCAGTGGTGGGAGGTCAGGTTGGCAGCTCACAGTGAAACCAAGGAAATGGCTTTAGTGAGTCTCAACCGCTGCCCGATGGCCGGCTTAACTTTCATGCTGGTAGAAGACACTGGTTCCCTGGGTTTGTTCATTCCATAGGTTTTCCCTGATAGTTGAAGGGTCAATAGTTAGA
This sequence comes from Lophiomys imhausi, assembly GCA_907164525.1. Taxonomy (NCBI): domain Eukaryota; kingdom Metazoa; phylum Chordata; class Mammalia; order Rodentia; family Muridae; genus Lophiomys; species Lophiomys imhausi. The sequence continues at coordinate 5,707,716 of CAJQZJ010009649.1, read as the reverse complement.
GGCAGAGATGGGTAATGAATGGCTGGTAAGAAGACTCAGGACAGCCCAAAATGGTCTTGGTTAGGAATCTGCTCCAAGCTGGGCATGGTGGCACACACCTTTAATCCCAGCACTCGGGAGGCAGAGGCAGGTGGATCTCTGTGAGTTCGAGGCTAGGCTGGTCTATAAAGCAAGTACAGGATAGCGAGGGCTATTACGCAGAGAAGCCTTGTCTCGAAAATCTGATGCATTTCAATTCTCTATAGTTATGAAGTTCTAACTGGTTAGTCGGCCTCATAGAATCTTAACACAGTTACGCATGCTTTTTAAACCTTCAACTTTCCACCCTAGCTGCCACATTTGATGGGAAGCTGCTGGCACCTTCGGGCTCTCAGAAGGCTGAAATCACATACAGAGGAATTCGTGAAACTATCAGTTAGGAAGGAGACCAGAGGTTAGCTCTAAGCCTTAGCACTGAAGAGTGATGTGAACTTAGGCTGGCCATTTGATTCCTCTGGATTCCAATTTCCTCATTGTTAAACCAACACCTGGTTCTCCAGCTCACATAGATATGCCGTTATGTTTTCTATTTGTTTATATTTTGGTTTAATCAATTACTATATTATTATTATTTTGATTTTTTGAGACAAGGTTTCTCTAGGTAGCCTTGGCTACCCTGGAATTCGCTCTGTAGACCAGGCTAGCCTTGAACTCAGAGATTAGTTCTTCAGACTTCAATTCTTCTAACCATGAAGGAAATTTCCTTTTTATTTCCTGAGACCATTTTTCACAGGTGCTAAGATGGGTTGCTGTCAGCTTACGTGAAGCATTGCCAGCTAATCACCAAGCCATTTTTTTCTTTTTCTTTTCTTTTTCTTTTTCTTTTTTCTTTTTTCTTTTTTTTTGGTTTTTCAAGATAGGTTTTTTCTTCCTAACAAAGAGCCCTTGCTGTCCTGGGCTTGCTTTGAAGACTAGGCTGGGCTCGAACTCACAGAGATCTGCCTGCCTCTGCCTCGTCAGTGCTGGGATTAAAGGCATGCATCACCATGCCAAGCTATACCAAGCCATTTCTAAATGTACATTTTTGGCATATTCTAAACTAAATGGCTAAAAGTTGAGAAAGTCCCTTCAATTATGTATAGATTGGATATAACAGTTTAAAAATTGTCTGTCAATGAAACATTTCCCCCTTTACTGCGAGGATATGCTTCAAGACCTCTATGGTTGCCTGAAGCCCCAGAGGGTCCTGAACCCTGTATGTAATCTTGATGTTTTATCCTCTATGTCCTCAGCATTGCCACATAGTAGCAGTTAACTTGTCCTTCCTTGTTGTCTGTTCTTGGGCCCTCTTTGTGTCATTATTCTTTTTTTTTTTTTTTTTTTTTGGTTTTTCGAGACAGGGTTTCTCTGTTTAACAGCTCTGGCTGTCCTGGACTCGCTTTGTAGACCAGGCTGGCCTCGAACCGCAAAGATCCGCCTACCTCTGCCTCCCAAGTGCTGGGATTAAAGGCGTGCGCCACCACCGCCTGGCTTGTGTCATTATTCTTGAAGGGCCATTTGAAGTAGGTCAGGAGTTACCTGAACACCAGCGCCCTGACAGCACAAAATGTCCATCTGATAATTGGGATAGCTACTATAACCGCAGGGCAGTATATACAGCCCGAGTACACTGTCAGAGATGGCTCACTCCCAAGGCAAGACAGAGTCGTGTGGTATAAGATTGTATCATGCTACTCACGATAGTTCAAAAATCTAAAACTTATGAATTGTTTGTTTCTGGAATTTTCCATTTAATATTCTTCAGTTTGTGGTTGACTGTAAGTAACTGAAACCCTGGAAAGCAAAACCCCAGATAAGCAGAGAACTACTGTCTCTAAAATTTCATGTCACTTTTTCCTATCATCTTCAGAACCTTTCTTGTAGGAAGGCATCTCATCAGTCCTGTCAATCACACCCTAATTTCTCCAGAAACAAAGTTTTAGTTAGGAATCTGGGTAGCTCTATTTCTTTATCTATTTATTTATTTACTTATAAATTTTCAGCAGCCAGAGATCCTTCTACCCCATTTTTACTTCCAAAAGCAGGGCTGGGCTGTGGCTTGGCAGTGGAGGGTGTGGTTTCGATGGGGTTAGCCAGGCAAGGGAAAATAAACACTACAACATGTGGTTTTGATGACAGTTCAGCGTCTAGAGACCATCACACATCCTTAGAATCTCCATGTTTATGCAGAAAATATCTCTAACTGGTTTAGAGCTATTCACGGGATGAGGAGAGAGAAGGGAGGGGGTACACGCAAACCGTGGAATATAAACTAAGTAGAGCTCTTAAGGATGATCGAGTTTGGCTTACCTAGCTATCATTCATAAGAGAAACTGAGGCTCAAGAAGGCTAAGTACTCTGCTAATAACCAAGCCAGGACTAGAACACAGTTGGTTTCTGAACCTTCCACTCAGTCATTCACAGAACCAAAGCTTGGAAGACTGCTCTCTGCAGGAGTCAAGGCACTGAGTGACATCCCCAGAGCCCTCATGCTAGTGGGTCAGAGCTAAAGCAGGAGCTATGTGACAAAGATGGAGTCCAAATACTGAGTGTTTTGAGGGAAACCAAACAGTATGAGACACAGCACAATCTCTGCAGGGAATGAAGGCTTCTCTGAGGAACCAAAAGACCCATGACAGGGGACTACTTTGCAAAGGCTGGGAAACATAGAGCCTTCTGGGAGGCTGATGCAGGGACATATTTGGAGTGTTTGAAGAGAGAACACCTGTGAAGCATTGTGAAAATGGTTTGGACAAAGGTGAGAAAAGAAGGCATGGCCCGGATCTTCTGGGTGTATGTACTACAGCACTCGTGGATTTTGCTATGCATGTTGTGGAGACCATAGGCGAGCTTTGAACATGCAATGACATGATTTGGTTTATAGTTACAAAAGTCCAATCTTGACTGTTGTGTGGAGAATGGACTAGAAAGTTGTAGAGTAGAAGCAGGGAGGCCAGCTAGGAAATTGTTGTACTATGTACATGCAGTGTTATTGTAAGAGAGGTAAGAAGAAAGAAACAGATTCTAATATTCAAAGCAGGCACAGCTGATATGTCCCCAACCTTGAGACTCAATGTTCCTGCTAAGGGGAATGAGTGTGGAATTTATAAAGAAAATAGACTTCCAAGGCCTTTAAAGTATGATTATACTCATTCATTTTGTATTAATATTGTTTTAAGCCATGTGACTACTTAAAGCATGATTCTTGTTTGTAAATTCTGAGGTCCCACTATCTCTACCATTACTACACTTTGAGTAGAAAAATAATTACAAGAAAAAAACAGATTTCAGCATTTTCATAAAACTCAAAGACCAGCTTTTTTATGCTCTGAAGTCAATGTTGATTTAGTTCAATTTCACATATAGATAACATGTTTACTTCTCCACACAGGATCACATTTCAGTGATTTAAAAAAACAAAAATGACCAATCAACAAAATATGCTCGATAAAAGTAAAGCAGAAAGTTTGGAAAATAGTTTCTGTGTTGAAAGTTGAAATAGTTGCTTTCAATATTTTTAACTAACCAGAAATATCTGATAAGCACTCAGTGAGCTACAGCCTAATCTAAGAGTCTGAATTCTGTTTCATTTGCAGTTTGACAACATGTGCTGTGATTCCATGTGCTGTCCTGAGGAATCCAGCTCAGAATAGTTCCCCAAATGTGGAAAAGTATTAAGAATGACATAAAACTCAGGGAACATGCCAAGAACTTCCAGCTCAAATGTCCCTGTAACATCAGTGGCTGTCACTGAATACTCCCAAGATGTCCCAGATGCTTTAAATATGTCAAATGTAATCCTCACAGCAAACACACAAGCTCGGTTTTGTTATCAAGCCGAAGAGAAAATGCAGTTGAAGCCCACAGTTAGTACCGCCAAGGCAGGAAGCAAACTGAGCCTTGCACTGAGGTCCTGTCTTTTCAATATGCCAGTTTTTATGACCTGGTCATGGCTGATTTTGGTGGGGAGAGACATTTATATATGAATTCACACTCAAATCCAAAACCTGATGTGCTCTCTGGATTCTCATGCAGACATTTTTCCATCACGATGACCCTGGCTTGGACTTTCTGCGTTGACGTGGTGTTTCTTAGATTGAGCAATGCCTGAAACTCTTCAATGAAAAAACAAAAAGGTAGAAAGACTTAAGTAAGTCTTCAAAGAATTTAATTTTCTTAAAAGTGAGCACAATAAAACTATTTATAAATGTCTTATACTTTTAAACCAGGGAGTGATAGAAACCAAAAAAAAATTTTTGTTTTTAAAATTACATCCACACAAAAGTATTAAAATCTGTCGGGTGTGGTGGTGCATGCCTTTAATCCTGAGCACTTGGGACCCAAAGGCAGGCGGATCTCTCAATTTGAGGCCAGCCTGGTCTATAGTGAGAGTTGGAGGACATCCGAGGCTGTATTAAGAAGCCCTGTATCTCTGGGCGTGGTGGTGCACACCTTTAATACTAGCCCTCAGGAGGCAGAAGCAGGAGGATCTCTGTGAGTTCAAGGTCAGCCTGGACTACAAAATGAGTCCACGATAGCCAGGGCTACACAGAAAAAACCCTGTCTCGAAAAACCAAAAAACCAACAGTGTTAAAATCTACAGGACGTTTGTGCTCCATCACTGTAGTTCTTCTAAACGGCGGTCCATTATTTTGTATGTACATTACTGACTTCTCCATTACAAAGGGTTCTGGTTTGTTTGTTTTTAATTTGTGTGTGTGTGTGTGTGTGTGTGTGTGTGTGTGTGCACGCATATTTTGTAGCTGGAGATCAATGCTGCGTGCCTTCCTCTGTCACCCTCTTTGTCTTATGTTTTAAGACATTGTCTCCCGAGCCGGGCGTGGTGGCGCACGCCTTTAATCCCAGCACTTGGGAGGCAGAGGCAGGCAGATCTCTGTGAGTTCGAGGCCAGCCTGGTCTACAAAAGTGAGACCAGGACAGCCAGAGCTGTTACACAGAGAAACCCTGTCTCAAAAAACCAAAAAAAAAAAAAAAAAGACATTGTCTCCCACTGAACCTGGAACTGACCTTGTTTGGCTAGACTGGCTGACCAGCTAGACCCTGGCATTGCCCAAGTGTCACTCTGCCCTAATTCCACCCAGTGTTAGGGTTACAGACTTGCATGGCAGCTCCTGACTTTTATGTGGGTGCAGGGAATCTGAAACCAGACATTCATGCCCAAACAGCACAAGCACTTTACCCACTGACCCATCTCCCTAGCCTAGTGCTTTCTTGGTTTTCCTTTCTTCCTCTTTTCTTCCTTCTCTCTTCTTTCTTTTTGGCCATGCTAGGGATTGAACCTTGGGTGTCCTACATGGGAGGCAAGCACCGTTACATCGGTCCCCCATTTGGCTCTTCTGATGCAGGCCCACCACCACTTTTTTCTCTTCTTTCTGCTTACAGTTTCATGTCTACTGCCAGTATGATGCCACTTGGTATGAAACAATGCAGACTTTGGTGCCAACAGTGGTTAGCCAGGTTACCCAGTGCCTAGTCATTCAACTGATCCAGTTAACTCTGGCAACTGCATCTTAGATAACTCAAGAATGAAAACAAAACTAAATTTCATTTTATGAAGAAAGTTTGTTGACCTACAAATATAGGTTGCCACGTGTTTGACGAATTCCATTCTGAGGAAAGTTGCATTTGTGCTGAATGGTCTCAGGTTCAAGGAAGAGATGGTTTTCCTCCATGGAACATCTCCATTACACCGTACCATGGAGCACAAAGCAATTAGCTCAAAGAATACATTAATCTTATTTACACTGGCTTGTAAAGATGCCAACGTCTACTAAGGTGTGAAAGACACATGTCAGAATCGACAACAGGACTCCAACAAATCCTTGTCCACAGTCATTCATAGCAGCTTCAGTCATGGGAGCTGAAAGCTGGAAGCAACCCAAGTGTCCATCACCAAATGAATTGATAATCAAAATGTGGCATATATAACCAATGGAATATTAATCAACCATAAAAAGGATGAGGCCTGAATACCAGGCTAAGTGAACTAAGGCAGACAGAGTGTAAATACTGCAGGCATCCACTTATAGAGATGGAAACAGCGTAGAGACTACTGAATTGGCAGTTACTGCTTAGTGGGGATAGAGTTTCTGTTTGTGACGATGCGTAAGTTTAGAAGGACTGGAGGAGGCTCCCATTATGGATATGCTAAATGTCACTGAGCTGCACACAGAAAAGCACTTACATTTATAAATCTGATGCTAGATATATTTTACCACAATAAAATATTAAGAAAAATGAGGCAATAGGCATTTATATGTGTGTGTATGTGTATTATGTATACCTTCAATGTGTACAAATTATACATATACATTAGTGAATGTGTAGGTAATTTTCTGTACAATTTATTCTCACTTGCTAAGGAGTGGAAGTGGGTGTCGGGAGTTGAATCCACACCCCCAAGATGTCAAAGCTGTAACCTCTTTCCTGGTTTCATTTCTGTTGCAGCAATAAAATATCTTGACAAAACAAGTTAGGGGAGAAGGGGTTTAATTCTACTCACAGTTCCAGGGTACATCTCATCATAGTAGGAATGTCACAGTAGCAGAAGCTCAAAGTAGCCAGTCCCATTTCCATTTATTTATTTAATTTATTTATTTGTTTGTTTACTTATTTATTTTGGTTTTTCTTTTTTTTTTTTTTTTGGTTTTTCGAGACAGGGTTTCTCTGAAGATCTCTGGCTGTCCTGGACTCGCTTTGTAGACCAGGCTGGCCTCGAACTCACAAAGATCCGCCTGCCTCTGCCTCCCAAGTGCTGGGATTAAAGGCGTGCGCCACCACCGCCCGGCTTTATTTTGGTTTTTCAAGACAAGGTTTCTCTGTGTAACAGCCCTGGCTGTCCTAGACTCCCTTTCTAGACCAGGCTGGCCTCGAACTGACAGAGATCCTCCTGCTTCTGCCTCCCGAGTGCTGGGATTAAAGGCATGCACCACTGCGCCTGGTGTATATTTTGGGTTTTTGAGGCAGGGTTTCTCTGTATCCTTGACTGTCCTGGACTCACTCTGTAGACCAAACTAGCCTTGAACTCACAGAGATCCCCTGCCTCTGCTTCCCCCAGTGCTAGGAGTAAAGATATGTGCCACTATGCTGGCAATTAGACAGCTGTGATGTGTGCTGGGATTTGAACCAGGGTCCTTTGGAAGAGCATCCAGTGAGTGCTCTTAACTGCTGAGGCATCTCTCCAGCCCACCAATGCCATTCTTAAAAGTATAGACATATTCTACATGTTCCTCCCAAGACATAACAAACTGCTTAGAGCAGGACACAACCTAAAAGCCCACCAGCAATGCAATGGATAGCAATGTATAAATAAACTGTGGCATATTCACAGGACTAAATACCCTGTAGGATAAGAAAAATGGACTATATAATGCTCCACGAAAAAATAAAGAGGAAGCCCACAAATTTGGTTAACATTATATTGAACAAAAGGAACTGGATGCAAAAAGTATACACTGCACAATTTCATTTGCACAGTTTAAATGTAGCTAAAAACTATCCTTTGGTGTTCTAATAATCATTCTTTTAAGGGAGGGTCGAACATATGAGTAAGGATTTATTGAGCTATGTGATTTGAATACTTTTCTGCAAACAGGTTATATCGTTCAATAAAATGTCTATCATAAAAGGACATTTAAAAGTCATCTATTTTGAAATTAGACTTTGCTGGTTTCCTTTGGTCCTTAAGAGCCCATCTCTAGGGCTGGAGAGGTGGCTCAGAGGTTAAGAGCACTGGCTGTTCTTCCCAAGGTCCTGAGTTCAATTCCCAGCAACCACATGGTGGCTCACAGCCATCTACATTGAGATCTGCCTGGGCATATATGTAGAGCAAATACTGTATACATAATAAATAAACAAAAAAGTTTAAAAAAAAAAGAGCCCATCTCTACTGTCTCTGATCTTCCTCATTTAAAAATGTGTGGAAAACTCACTTCTGTTACAAAGCATTGTCCTAGGTAACAAACTCCACCTTCCCTCTAGGAAGTCAACAGCTATTTGAAAGCTTAAGGAACTGTCTGGAAACTGCTTGTCAAGACTTTCTATGAATCCTCAAGGCTCTTTCCTATCAAGTCTTCGCATTCCCTCTTTGGCTTCTTCAGAAAACTGTTTTGACATAGTGGTTACCTCCCACCTGGTGTTTCTGGCTTTTGCCCAAGAAAATCCTGCTTGCTGATCTCTGGTCTCTTGCTTTCTCCAGCTGTTCTTAATCTTTGAACTCTTAATCTGCCATTTTGGATACATTGGATTCTTCCTGGTTCCCCTTGCCCATCACTTCCTTAAGAATGCAAGAAACAAAAAAACTCCTTAAAATTCTATTTCTGTTCCATGGACACCATTCACGACCATACAGTCTCACTATGAGTATCATTACATCCCCACATAATAAAGTTTACTCTCTCCTTTTGTATAGATAGCATTTGTATTGGCTACAAATCTTTGAAAACAAACATTTCTGACTTCAATAACATGTAAACAAGTACCACTACTATCATTCTGCTTTATGGAGAGGTACTAACTTTGTAATAAGACAAGAAAAGTAAATTAGAATTTCAAATATGGAAAAAAGAAAAGGAAAGCTAGTGAGGTGGCTTGATGGGTAACCGCACTTGCTTCCAGACCTGGCCATATGAGTCTGATGCCTGAAACCATGTGGTGGAAGGAAAGAACCAACTCTCATGGGTTGTCCTCGGGGTTCCCCACCTGCACTGTGACAAGTTCCCCTACCAATAAGTAAGTAAGTAAATAAGTAAATAAATAAATGGGAAGTTACATTAGACATCCAATGAGAGGCTTGGCAGGGAGAGGGTGAGATTTTTTTTGTTGTTGGTTTTTGTTTTTTGAAACGGGGTTTCTTTGTGTAATAACCCTGGTAGTCTTGGACTGACTTTATAGGCCAGTCTGGCCTCAGACTCATAGAGATCCACCTGCCTCTGCCTTTTGAGTGCTGGGATTAAAGGTGTGCACCACCATGCCTGGTGAGATAAGTATTTTTCAAATTAACAAATTCTCCTTATATGAGCAGTGGCTATACATAGAATTTGTAGAAATGCATGAAAATAGCATCATGGGAATATTTAATAAGAGCAGCTTAGGATCTGTCTGAAGAAAGCACTAACATTTTGTTATGGGAAATAAAACCTCTTCTGAATAACTGGGTACGCATTCCAAAATGCCGGATTGGAAAAACACCATGGAGATAAGATCTTTCTCCATTTAATAGAAAACATTATTGAATCAAGTAAAAAAAAAAAAAAATCCCACTAAGGACTTGGTAAATGAAAAGGGGACACACACACACACACACACACACACACACACACACACACAGGAAAACTCAAAAGTTGTCAAGGAATGCTGAACAGGAATCATGAATCCAAAACAAACACTCTCCATGAGGCTAATGAAAACAGGCTACAGCATCTGGACCACAATTCATCAGGCTAGTGGTTATTCAATTACTTTCTTCCTCAATACATACATAGATTTTTCTTTATAAAAAGTCAATACAAGGAATTGTGGGAAAAATGTTTCTCAATCTCTGGAACCAATAATCTCAACAATTTACAATTTACTTGAAAACATGTTGCTTTTGTATTATATATATATATTTTGTTTGTTTGGTTTGTTTTGGTTTTGGTTTTTTTTTTTTCGAGACAGGGTTTCTTTGTGTATCTCTTGACATCCTGGAACTCACTCTGTAGACCAGACTGGCCTTGAACTCACAGAGATCCCCCTGCCTCTGCCTCCCGAGTGCTGGGATTAAAGGCGTGTGCCACCACGCCTGGCACATTTAATATATTTTTTTACGATTGCATTTTATATCTGTATGCCATCATAATCTTTGTAGCAGAAGTCTAAATACAACACTGCATGTATTTGTCAAACCTGATAGTCACTTATATGTTAGAAGTTTCTACTTTACTTTGAGTAAATTTTTCTGTATAAGAAAAGATAAATGGGGGCTGGAGAGATGGCTCAGCAGTTAAGAGCACTGGCTGTTCTTCCATAGGGCCAGGTTCAATTCCCAGCACCCATATGACAGCTCACAACTGTCTGTAACTCCAGGATCTGACAACCTAACACAGGCATACATACAGGCAAAACTCCAATGCACATAAAATAAAAATAAATAAATTTTTTTAAAAAAGAAAAGATAAATAAAGATGACTTATCTCTCCATTTATTTATTTATTTATTTATTTATTTATTTATTTATTTATTTATTTTTGGTTTTTCGAGACAGGGTTTCTCTGTATAGCCCTGGCTGTCCTGGACTCAATTTGTAGACCAGGCTGGCCTCCAACTCGCAAAGATCTGCCTGCCTCTGCCTCCCAAGTGCTGGGATTAAAGGCGTGCGCCACCACTGCCCGGCTCATTTATTTATTCTTAAAACACACTGTGAATTAGCTGTAATAAAAATAGCAAAGGAGCTAGGCACAGTGGCACAGAACCTAAATCATATATCCAAGAGACTGAGGCAAGAAGATATTGTGGTAGAGACCTGCCTGAGTTACAGTGATATCCTATCTCAAAAAAGAGCATGCCCTATAGGTAGCAATAATAACTGGACAGTTTTAGAGAACTCATGACTGAGTTCCTCATGAGCATCACCTCTGTTGCCCTGAGCTATCCCACTCTTCTTCCTTTAGTCAAAGGCCCAGACAACACACATAGGTGCTACACTGTAATTTACAGAAAGAATGATGCAAGGACATCATTACTGCTTGTAAAAATCTGAGGTCCAGTGGGTACCCAGCAGCTATGGAACTGATGGGCAGTACATCTGCTTTGGAGGCCCTGCTTTTCCAACTTCCCTGGGTCGCTGCTGGACAGGTTACAAGTGTACTGTCTTTGTCAATGTCAACGGCACTGCCCTGGACCATACTTCTAGACACAGGGGCCTCTGGAAGACATTCAAGACCCAATCTACAGCAGTACTGTGGTAACCAGGGAGCCCCAAACCAATTCATACCCTCTGTGAAAACTTCAAGAAGAAGACTAGTGCCGGGCATGGTGGCTCATGCCTTTAATCCCAGCACTCGGGAGGCAGAGGTAGATGGATCTCTATGAGTTCAAAGCTAGCCTGGTCTACAGAGTGATTTCCAGGACAGCCAGGGCTATTACACAAAGAAACCCTGTTTCAAAAAGAAGAAGAAGAAGAAGAGGAGGAGGAGGAGGAGGAGGAGGAGAAGAAGAAGAAGAAGAAGAAGAAGAAGAAGAAGAAGAAGAAGAAGA
>CAJQZJ010009649.1:5686394-5696432 GCA_907164525.1 Lophiomys imhausi | reverse complement strand
AGAAGAAGAAGAAGAAGAAGAAGAAGAAGAAGAAGAAGAAGAAGAAGGGGACCGGGGACCAGTGAGATTGGACAAAAGGCTCACTCTTGAAATGTAGCATGGCTTCAACAGAATGATCCCAGCACTTAAATCTTCAGTGTGCTACCTCCACAAACTCCCTTCCTAAGGCAGAGTCCATTCCACTATGCTCTGTCCTAATTGTTTTAATTAATCAATTAATTGATGGCAGTGTTGGGAGGGTATACCCTTGCTCAGAGTAGATAAACACTCTACCACTGAAAGACAATTTAGATCTCTCAAGCTTTTTTTTTTCTTTCTTTCTCTCTCCAGTGCTGGGAACTGAACCCAGAACCTCACACATGTTGGGCAAAGACCCTACCTCCAAGCCACAACCTGAACACCCTCTCAACATGCCGTTCCCTGCTAACATGGTTATTTGGGGTTTCTGAGTCCCAGTTTGCTAACTCTGACACTTCATCTGGACCTTGTTGGTAATCCTAAACCTGAATGAATTCTAGTGTCTGCCTCAGGTTGGGGGCGGGGGGGGGGGGGGAAGAAGTAGTTTGATGCATAAAGTAATTTGAAAACAGAGATTAGCCAGGTCTCTAAGTGAGGGACAAAAAGCAATGCCCCAGGTGAGAAGGAAGAAAGGTATAATGGTGTCAGATGACAAACAACACAGAGGGGGGTATCTGTGTGTCAGATAAACAAGTAATTTTGAGCAGCTCCCATGTAATGCTTAGGGGATTAAGAATGACCTGTAATTTATCTGAAACTCAACTTTAATTGGATATCTCTTATTTTTGCCTGCTTGCTTTCCTTTGTCCTGCATTTTTATTTACTAAATCTGACAATTCTAAGCAGGGAAGAACAGACAGGCTTTGCCCACACTGTCACCTGCCATGGCTCAACGGAAGGGCAGAGGGGAACTCTATATTCAGTCACTTAACTATCTGCTGAGGGGCTTTTATTTTCCTCAGGATAACATCCTTTATAAGAAAAATATTGTAACAGTTGTAAACTACACCTTACATTTTCTTTAACAACAACAAAAAACAACAAACAAACAAACAAAAAACCCTTTTGGCTTTCAAAGGGACTAGGAAGAAAATGGAGACTGAAACAGTGTAACACCATCACGGAGACAGTTACACTGAGATTTTCCCATAAACAAAGCTCCCCTCTATTCCGGGTTCCCTTCTCCTCCCATTAATCCCCCTTACTTTTCTTGTCTGTTCTCAGGCTCTCTCAACCTGGGATCCATGGCTGGCACTGGCTTTTAGTGCAGATCCAGGTCACTTTGGGCCAAGTTTCTAAGGATTTTTCTTGATTAAGATAAGCCTAAAGTATCAACCTGTTCTGAGTCCAGATCCAGATTTCCTCAATGAGGACTCTTGTGTGCCTGACAATGTAACTTCTATTTGTGCCATCACCAGCATAGAGATTTGCCCCGCTCTGCACAAAGTGTTACCAACCTTTGCTTTATGTCACTCTTTCTCTCCAGTAACCAAGACAAGCAAAAACAAAGTACAACTAAGTGCTTATTCAGAAAGAAATCTCAGATTGTTCCTTAAACCTGCCCATGCAGCAGATACAGACTTTTGAGTGATGTGGGAAACATGGAAAGCACTTGGCTGGTATACAAAACCCAAGTGGATCTGCCATGATGGCAAGGTAGAAATAGGAGCCCCACAGTCAAATACATTTCTCTGTGACAGAGCGTGGTGCTGCCACTGGCTTCTGGAGGTCGAAAGAGTCTCAGGAATGAGACTATTATCGGAGTACTCATTGCTGACGGGTAGGGGGTGATGACACAGCCTTGCTTCAAGGACTGTTCTCAATTGTTGGCTGATTGATTGAAAAAGGCAAATGTGGCCGCCCATCCCTGCCAAGTATTTGCTTCTGGCCAGGCTCACTCTGGGTATCTGGAGTGTGGACGCTCTGTGGCTTCACCTGCTGCTTTGTGGGACAAAGCTGGCGTCTTGCAGCCGCTGCCACTCGTTGTCCCGGCTGTCCTGAGTGTATAAACCCTGCGGCCCCCATCTGCCCAGCCACCTGCCTCCTTGTCTTTAAATATCTTCCTGCGACCCCACCCACCAGCCTCCAACTGCTGCCCCCAGCAGCAAGGAAGATATCTGCATCTCATTTCTCTCCACAGAGGGAAGCATGCATTTGACCTGAGTTGGCCTGTCATTTACTGACTGTCACTTAGCAGTTCAGTAACCTCTGGCCCCAGCAGTCTGAATGATACATTAAATTTTAGATTTCTTGTGTGTGCTGAGACTGCCTAGTTTTGTTTTACCCTGTGGGAAAGCTGTAAGATACACAATTACCCTTCTTGTTCCACAGAGAAGAGAGCTGAAGCTAGGACACTAAGGAACTTGAAGAAGGTCAAATGTATCCTTGAAGATAAAACTAAGATTGGAACCAATACGGCCAGATTATTATTATTATTATTATTATTATTATTATTATTAATCATTATTATTATTGGAGGGGGCAGGGTTTCTCTGTGTATACCTGACTATCCTGGAACTTGCTTTGTAGACCAGGTTGGCATCAAACTCAGAGATCTGCCTGCCTCTGTCTGCAGGAACTAAAAGGTGTATGTACATATTCCCCTTCCCCATGCGACTCAAACACAAGCCTAGATAGCTTCATTATTCAACACTCTTAACTGCCCAACAAAACATACCTTGTGTGCAAGGCATGAGAGGAGGCAGAGGACCATAGAGTTAAAGCATTTCCTCGTGGCTAAGTCAGACCTAGGTGGGAGGTCTGATTCAGCCCCATGAAGCCCCGATTCTTCTCTGGGCACCTTCTATGGAGGGAGGCTCACTGACACTTGTCCTGACAGGGAGAAAAGAGTATTCAAGGCTCTAAGAAGCAGCAAAATGTGGGACTAAGCCGGCTAAGCATGGATATTTGCTTCTAATTGTAGGACTTCCTTGAGCCTTTAACACAACCCTCAGCAGGCACTGGGAGTGTTCAGAAAAGGGTTTATTAGACCCTTCAAATTTATTTGACCATAAAGTTTTAAACAAAACAAAGCTTTCAAAAATATATCTTGTTATTACAGCTTTTTTTTTTTGCAGTAGCATTTTGCAGAGTATAAACTCATAACTATTTGCAGACTATAAACTGGACACCACTTAAGGGCAGTGCATGCTGGTGACACTTGTTGATAAGAATATAGGGAAAGGGACATTTGTCTTTATTGTGGCTGTTGTGTAAGAGTTCCCAGGTAGCAGCAAGGTTTCCGGGAGCTTGGGAGGCTGGTCAACTGTGCAAGTTGCTCAGCTCCAGGAAATCCAGTATCCGGGAGCCATTAGCTCCAAGAGCCACGTGCATGAGTGTTTGCTACTCTGTCTGAACTTTGTGGATTTTGGGTTTCTCACTGCTAGCTTCTGATGTGAGGTTAAGGTAACCTCTTGTTAAAATCCAATATAAGAGAACTCAGGGCACCAGCCTGAGAACAGGTAGGCAGCTAACATGTTGGTAATAACCATTTAGTTGGTGTTTACTGCTGCACTTAACACAGGCTTTTTCGTTCACTCTTCCCACAATTTTATTTATTTATTTATGTTTTTTCAAGACAGGATTTCTCTGTGTTGCCCTGGCTATCCTGGAACTCACTTTGTAGACCAAGCTGGCCTTGAACTCACAGAGATCCACCTGCCTCTGCCTCCCAACTGCTGGGATTAAAGGCATGCACCACCACGCCCAGCAATTACAGACAGCTGTGAAGTGCCATGTGGGTGCTGGGATTTGAACTCTGATCCTTTGGAAGAGCAGCCAGGGCTCTTAACTGCTGAGCCATTTCTCTAGCCCCATAAATGCTCTTATAGAAGTCTCCAAGAGGTCCTCCTGTGGGGCTACCTTCTGTGAACAAGGGCCCTTTCCAGAGGCAACTGCTCATTAGCCTAAAGTTAGGTGTGAAGTCCCCACAGCTGCAATCCTGGTCTCTTGAGTTGCTTGCTGGGTGAAGTTGGTGCCATTTTGCTAATATGCACACAGGCCCTGTGGGGACACCACTGGAGAGAAGATAAGCTTGTGTGCAAATGGAGCACCTTAAAAGAGGTCCTGCCACTCTAAACAGACTTTCAGAGGAGGACAGAGACCAGCTGACATCTGACTGAAACCTCATGAGAGACCCCAGTGACGGTTTCCCAACCAGAGCTGTTCCCAACTTCCTGGTCTGAAGGGATGACCACTGTTCTATGCAGCTGAGCATCAGAGTGATTTACTAGGAGGAAATCGGGAGTACAGATGGCATTACTCTCTCTCCTTTTGCATATGAGGAAATGGATACTGTAAGAGGAGTGGGCCCCTTTTAGCTCATGGGCTCACTCAGGGCATAGAGAGATCTTTGCTTTTTGTGCTCCAAAATTCTGCTCCCGGAGTCTGCCTCAGCCTGTAGAGTTCTATTTCTGGCCTTATCTAGTCAGTGTGGCTATATGATAACACAGAAAGTTTTTGAGCCTGTCCATGCTTTACCTCTCATAAACTTCAGCTCTTTGGGGATAATATCATCTACCTGCTTGGAGATGACATAATTTAATATATTAAAAGTTCAGGCAGATTCTAGGCACTGGCTATTTGGAATTTCTTTTCCCTCCCAAGTTTCCCTAACAGGGGCCTCACTCTGGTGGTGAGGAAACCAGAAGGACAGCCTAGCCAACAATCTGTCATTCCTGTCCCGAAGGGAATTAGCTCATCAGGATCCAGTCCTAGCTGGCAGAAGGCTGAGGAGGTAGACTCTTTGCTTGAAGAGCAAAGGACAGAAAGACATAATTTCTGAGTATGGGTTATACTGGGAGCAGGCAGGCTTGGCTGGGTGCCCCAGAGAGTTGAGAGCCCAGTTTTCTTTTCTTTTCTTTCTCTCTTTCTTTCTTCCTCTCTCCCTTTCTTTCTTTCTTTCTTTCTTTCTTTCTTTCTTTCTTTCTTTCTTTCCTTCCTTCCTTCCTTCCTTCCTTCCTTCCTTCCTTCCTTCCTTCTTTCTTTCTTTCTTTCTTTCTTTCTTTCTTTTTCTTTTTGGTTTTTTGAGACAAGGTTTCTTTGTGTAACAGCCATGGCTGTCCTGGACTCACTTTGCAGACCAGGCTGGCATTGAAGTCACAGAGATCTGCCTGCCTCTGCCTCCCGAGTGCTGGGATTAAAGGCATGCACCACCACGCCCTGCTGAGAGCCCAGTTTTCTCCAGCAGTTGAGAACCCAGAGGGAACAGGAGGGCAGCCTAGCAATGGCAAATGTGGTACATTTCCTTTGAAGGTTACCTTACCATATCCCATCAACAAAGATGACTTTGTGCTGAGCATCCTCCACATACCTTGCTCCTTCATGTTTGGTCAAGAGGGACCAAGAAAAGGGTGCAGTAAATGCTGTGATTTGAATTGAAAAGCTCCCTGTAGGCTTATGCTTCAAATGTTTGTTCCTTAGCTCTGGCACTATTTTGAGAGAATGTGGAACCCTTAGGTGGTGGAACCTAGCTGGTGGAGATAGGTCATTAGGGGTGGGCCTTGAACATGATGCATCCTCATTGGTCTCTGGTTTCTGATCATTTGTGATGTGGACAGCCTCCAGCACTCACTCTTGCTACTAGGAAGTGGGCTGTTCTTCTCTGCCTTGCTGTGATGATTGACTGAGGGCTCTGAAACCCGGAGTCAGAAGAGAACCTTCCTCCCTTAAATTGGGTCCGGCAGGCATTGTCATGGCAACACAAAGTAAGCAATGCAATAATCCTCCTTTGTGTGTGTTTTAATTATTTAAACTCATTAGAGATGTATCTTTGGCCCCTGGGATAGGTATGTTCAGCCATCCATGTAAACCAAAGTTAAAGTGTCTTGCTGTAGTCATAAAGCTGAATGGAGGCAAGATTCAGCCGAGAATTCAAAACCAGTGTTGTCATTACTGTAGCTGATCAAATCAATTTGTTTTGGTTGAAAACCAGTCACCCCACTTCTTCCAAGAAGAGCTTTCCACTTAGCATTGATCATCTTCACCTAGTTTGAATTTTTCATGTTGATACATATCCTGACATGTTCATTTCACTTTACTAACCAGGCTTTCTTGAACCCCTACTATGATGCCAAGCTCTATCCTAGCTGTTAAGGAATGGGAAATGGATAAAATGCAAGACTCTCTGACTTTAAGAAGGCTTGTTTGGAGGTCGATGGAAGGTGGTATTGAGCTCATGATAGATGATAAATTAAATTACATGCTAAACTAAGAGATGATGTGGGGAAAAAAGAAACAGAGATAGGGTTTGTCTGGGAATAATCCCCCTGGAAAGAGGACACCTTTTCAGATCCCAGGAGATGTAAGAAAGTGAGCATAAAGCTCTGTTGTATTGCTGGAAATCAGTCTCTGGTTCTCCTGTCTGCAGCTTGATTCTTCTTCTGCCATGTATCACGTGGTCAAACGTGTGTGTTTCATCTTTTGTTACCTTTGGGTGCATTATAAATGGCTTTGTGTTCTAGTTCCACAAGTTTTTAATAAATGCTTGTTGAACATTCTGGTTAAAATAATTTTCTCATTATTGTCCTTTTTAGACAACAAATGAAGGGAGAACTGCAGTAGATTAATATTCTGCCCAACAGCCTAAATTACTTAGAAAGTACAAACTAAAAGCTGCATAACCCAGCATTCTGGTTAATATTTTTAGCCCTCCATAAACAACATATCTAAAAATATTTGCAAATGCCCTGGCTTTTCTTAAATTCAAAACAGGACATCTCTATTGTCTCTAAGCTGCATTTATTCACCTCCAAATTCTAAACTGGTGCCTACCACTAGTTTTAACAATTATGATCTTTTGGGAGCAGGAGCTCTGACATCTTTTGAAACAATCTCTTGCCCATCCTAGAGACATCTTGTTATTCTTAATAATATTCTATGTGACCTAATATGAAGGTGTCTTGAGTCCATAGGGACAGAACGGTCCATAGCTCATAACCTGTCTTTCTTTCATTTTTGGAAAAAAGAAAAAAGATGCCTCCCAGCTCACAGCTCTGCTTTCCAATTTCCTCTCAAACAGGATTCTTGCTTGTGCTCTCAATGAGACCTTGACCTTGCTTGATCTTAGTGCTTTTCATTAGGAGATGTAACTTCTGCTTATTTTATTTGCTCTGACTTTTGTTTTTAAGAGAGAGATTGAAAATGAAAAGAAGTTACAACAGTGCACAAGGACCCTTGGGGTTCCGAGGACAATGACATTTTGAAGATTGAACAGAAAGTCAAGGCCAGAAGACGGTAGCCGCTGCTGAGTTAATATGACACATAGGAAATTGAGACAAGGCAACATCTTAATGAAGCTGAGGGGTCTGGGAAGGCAGACAGTGCAGTTCCTCAAGGATAATTGGATTCAATTGTACATGGGTAAGAAAGGCCACTGCAAGAGCTTGTTCAGATGGGAGTACAAAGGCAGCCAGCAGATATTATAATGACATGCGTGAATCATGATTCATGCTTTGCTTCCAGTCTTTTAGTTTATTGGTCTATGCATTCTCTCACCAACAATTTTCAAGCATGTTTGGTGAGGATGCTTTATTCCCCACTTGGGGAGCCAGGCATCCCATCACGTACCAGCTAGCCGGGCTCATCAACACTTCAAAGATACAGTCAGGAGCACTACGTTCATTCTTTCCACAGTGTGTACCACGGGACCCAGGTGTGTTGAGGAGGAAAAGCAGAGGTTTTTCTCTGTGTAGGTCCTGGATCAAATTGTTTGCCATTATAAGACTTACTTTCTTTAACTAGTGCAGTTCTAATAATACAAACCTTAAATGATGCCCAGGAACTTAACAATAGGCAAATGAGACCAGACTCATTTTAAACTCTTCATGTGCATGAGTTCTAATCCCAACCAAAGTCCTATGATGGAGGTATCATGCATCCTATCACTCTTTTTTTTTTTTGGTTTTTCGAGACAGGGTTTCTCTGTGTAACAGCCCTGGCTGTCCTGGACTTGCTTTGTAGACCAGGCGGGCCTCGAACTCACAGAGATCCCCCTGCCTCTGCCTCCCAAGTGCTGGGATTAAAGGCGTGAGCCACCACGCCCGGCTAAATCCTGTCACTCGTATTGATGTTTATGGAGCTGATTGATGGGTTTCCTTGTTGGCTGTTATCAGAGAGCCTGGGGAAGGGGTATATTCGTGCCTCCTTAGCCATCTCTGTGGGACATAGTAAATATGGCAGCCAAATGAAACACTTTACTTAAGCAATTCAAACATGCCAATAGTTCATTACAAGGCACCAGAATCTCCAAAGCCATGTTTTCCATTCTTTAAAATTATGAATTATGCCGGGCAGTGGTGGCGCACGCCTTTAATCCCAGCACTTGGGAGGCAGAGGCGGGCGGATCTTTGCGAGTTCGAGGCCAGCCTGGTCTACAAATTGAGTCCAGGACAGCCAGGGCTACACAGAGAAACCCTGTCTCGAAAAACCAAAAAAAAAAAAAATTATGAATTATGTTCATGGACCACTTTGATGTTATGGGAAAAGTATAGAGAGCCAATGGCTATTTGAAGGGGAGAAAACACTAGAAGAGAAATGAACGGAATTTATTTATAAGAAAATTAAACTATGCCGTTGGTTGCATGCAAAATCAAAAGCATTTAATGAAACAATGGACTGTAGGTAATGGATCAGTTATGCACGGGCACGAAAGACTAGTGGATAGAAGAGGAGTCTTTGGAGTCTTTCAATTTCAACCACTTCTGTCACCTATTTGCTATGCATGAATAAAGGTATTACTAAATTCATCAGGCTTATTTCCTCATCTATACACAGGAATGAAAGCACTGCCTAGCATACAGAATCAGATGACTCTGCAGGTCATTAGTACATGCAAACACCCAGCACATGGTGTATGCTACTTAATGTGTTATATGTTCTTACTGTTTTTAGCATTACATTTGTACACACCTGAGTTCAAAACAAAATGTTGACCACTGTGCTATGCCTTCCAGCACTCTGGTCCACATCTTCCCCCGGAAGTGCTCTCTTAAAAACTTCTCTCTACTTTTACTATCCGTGTTCCCCTGGTTTCTCTTTGTTCCAAGGTAGAAGAAGCTGGAAACCCTAGCAGGTGCCCCCTGGACTCCAATCTATGCCTGTAACAGTTGGCAAGCTACCAGCTGAGAGGTATGATTTTAAAAACAAATGAACAAAAATGGGCTGAAGATGTAGATCAGTTTGGCTAGCATGCATGAAGCCTAGAACTGGATCCTTGGCATTAGTCTAAACCAGGCATGGGGATTACAGCTGTAATACAGCATTCAGGAGGTAGGGGCAGAACATGTAGGTCAAGGTCATCTTGCCTACATAGGGAATTCAAGGCCAGCCTGGCTAAATGAGATCCTGCTTTAAAAAAAAATCCCCCTGAAATATGATACATAGGATTATTATTATTATTATTATTATTATTATTATTATTATTGGTTTTTCGAGACAGGGTTTCTCTGCTTTGTGTCTGGTTGGCTGTCTTGGACTCACTCTGTAGTCCAGGCTAGCCTTGAACTCACAGAGATCTGCCTGGGTCTGCCTCTCAAGTACTGGGATTAAAGGTGTGCCCCACCATGCCCAGCGATACATAGAATTTTAGGAAAGCCAGTTGACCAAGCTTTTTCTGGCTTCCAGCAATGGAGAATAGAGTCGCTGTGAGCGTGCACACGGTTTGGTCTTTTTACCCATTTGATAGGAAGTGGCATAGCAGAGCTGTCAAACATGTGGATCCCATAGCCCAGCTGTCTGGGTTCCCATTTATTGCTCTTTCACTCTACTCTTACTACCTTTAAATCTGCACAGTATTTATGTGGCTAGGAATTCACTCTTCCCCGAGGATACAGCTAGTAAGTGGCAGAGCTGGGATATGAACCCATGTCTAGTTACACTTTGTCTTGTGCCTTTCTTTACTATTTTCTTCTGCCTCCTTGTAAGTGGAGTAAAAAGAGAGGCATTAAGAAATTAAGTACCAGCCGGGCGGTGGTGGCGCACGCCTTTAATCCCAGCACTTGGGAGGCAGAGGCAGGCGGATCT
>CAJQZJ010009649.1:5664719-5685994 GCA_907164525.1 Lophiomys imhausi | reverse complement strand
GGTGGCGCACGCCTTTAATCCCAGCACTTGGGAGGCAGAGGCAGGCGGATCTTTGTGAGTTCGAGGCCAGCCTGGTCTACAAAGCAAGTCCAGGACAGCCAGAGATATTCAGAGAAACCCTCTCTCGAAAAACCAAAAAAAAAAAAAAGAAAAAAGAAAAAAAAAAAGAAATTAAGTACCTCTCAATGCTGGGATCACTGGAGGGTGGGGGTACAATTGCTTACAAACCTCCAGTGAATAATAGCCTTACTGGTAGAGGACAGGAGTCTGCAGTTTAAGACAGAAGCCATACAAATGGAGCCCAGAGATGGAAATCTCCATTCATGACAGGGTCTGGCTCTGTAATTCAGAAGCACACTAACAGTCTCAAGGTGCACTACATCCAACTTGTCCCTCAGTTCCCCAACTCAACCAAGGTGGCAATCGGCCCACCACAGATACCATAGAACTTTCCACTACATTCTGAAAATAACTAGCCAAAAGGAAAGAAAAGAGAGGCATAGGCTTATTAAATTTCTGTCGGGCTCCCTGCCTGCTCTCCACCCTGCTGCCTAACTTGTTTTAATTCCTCCTGAGGGAGCTCATGGGTATTTGCTGATTTGCTTGGCCACAGTCACGGGTACTTTTTAGAAAAACAAAGTCAAGAAGAGCTAACTCTATAGCTCCACTGACTTGGACCATGGGCCAATAGTTGTTTTATTAAGTGCTGATTCCCCCTGTGGAGCAGAGTTAATGGAGGTGGGGAAAAAAAGTCAGGCTCAAACAAGGAGCCATTCAGATGTGGTATTTAAAATATAAAGGTAACAGAGAGTTTCTGTAGCATGTCCTGCTGGGCCATGTTCACTGTCAATGAAGAACAGTCTACACCCAAGCAGCCAAGCTATTCAGAGACCCAGCAAAGGGAGAAAGATGGGTCCTCATGGCTTCCCCTCCCAGCAGTCCCCTGGGACGGTCAGTTCCTTGCATTTTGTCCAATTTCATTGTTAAGACTTGAGTCTTACCCAGAATCGTATCGATTGCTAACAGGTTGTGCTCCTGCCCGTAGTTTGTCTTCTCTTGCTTTCCAGAAAGGATTAGAGGGAGTTGAAAACAAGATGCTAATCAGAAAATAGAGGCTGGAACAGGGAACTTCTGAAATACAGAACCAAACACAAACTGGAAGGAACGTTGAAAGCTGTGTAAATCATGGAGTTCAAAACAAGGTAACAGTTAATGACAAATGCTTGTAGCAATAAAATGGAAATGCAGTTCCTAGAATCCCATGCTGAATAGATGCTGAGAGTCTCCATGCGTGGGTGTGGGTGTGAGTGTGCACAGATGCATGCTTGTGTGTATAGTTTAAAAAGAATAATCCTACCAGCAAGAGGTGGCTTGCCGAGCAGTAGCCAGGGAACATGGCAGATGAGGATCAATGGATGAAGTTGCCAAGCCCAGTTGACACTGCAACCAGATTGCCTATGCGGAGCACATCAGCTCCAGCAAAGGAATCCTGTGGCAGGTGAGTCAAGACCCTCTTCCAGATGAAAGATGAGAGAGAGAGAGAGAGAGAGAGAAAGAGAGAGAGAGAGAGAGAGAGAGAGAGAGAGAGAGGGCATGTGAAAATGAGCTCTGTTCCTAGTAACTTGCAGGGACACAAGTACAGTATAAACATTGAAGCGTATTGGGGAGGGGCACCAGAGGACGCTCATCCTGCTCAGAGTGACTTGGGAATAAGACCTGCCCACAAGGCCAGGAGATAGAGGCAGGCAGGAGCAGGGATGCTAAGGAGTCTTCTCCTGGGACATTTGAGAGTGGGAAATTTAAGGCAAGAAGAGAAGGAAAGGGGCAGCAGGGAGACACCAGCAAGCGTGTGGTCTGCACATGTGGACTGAGAGCAAAGCTTGCCAGGGACAAACCTCTGCATTGAAAGCTCCAGAAGCTGAATGATGTGGGCACGTGCTCAGTGCTAGGGCTCACCATGCAGAAGTGCTGAAGGAGCTGCAGCAGCAAAGGAATAGATGGTTGTATTCAGATTGGATGAAGCTCCACCCATTCATGGAGGAGAGCAGGAAGCTAGCTTCTCCTAGATCCTGATGGACTTGTATCTAGAGCACTTTCAATACTACCAATGCTCCTTCCTTCATTCCTTTCCTTCTTTCTTTCCTTTTTGTTTTGTTTCTTGTGTGTGTGTGTGTGTGTGTGTGTGTGTGTGTGTGTTTTCATTTCCTTTTAGACAGAGTTGTCTACAATAACCCAGGCTGGCCTGGAACTCATGTTTCTCAGACTGGTCTCAAACTCATGGCAACATCCTTGCTCAGCTTCCCAAGTGCTGGGATTAGAGGCATGTGCCACCATGTCTGGCTTACTGTTTGTGTTTTCGTAGCCATTCCTCTCAACTCTCTTGTCATGTAGCCATTAATATGATACATGTAGGACACATAGATGCTCAGCAACTAGCCAAGTCACAAAGACTAGAACGAAGCAGGACTGGACCTAAGTGGCAGTTCTGTTTACTGCAGGGTCCCCTTAACAGTCCCATAGAAACGCTGAGGTCTTGAACTCTTCATGACTTAGGAAACTCCCCAAGTCTTTGTGATGACAAAGGACACAGGAAAGCAACTAAGTAATTGCATGGCTGCTAACCATGCTGACAGAACCACCAACGACTGCTGCAAAAGCGTTTTTATTCTCACGCTGCTCTGTAAACGCCCACTCTGTTTCACCTTAATGAGTAGCACAGGTAACAGCCTGGGAGTCAGGGAAATAGCCACATCCAGGACTTTAACATGGTCGCCAAGGATGGGTGCATATACCTCTCTGTGTCCCTGTGTCTCTGCAGCTCTGAACAAAAATAATAATAATAATAATAATATCTGAAAAGACACTCAGTCAATGTGTGCTGAATCCTGGCATGTCTTTCCCACTACTCATGATCTATCATCAAATAAATTTAAACTTCTTTCAGCCTAGTTAAATGTTTTCATTTAGCCACATCTATTGCATGCATCCTAATTCTGAGAAAACTGGATGCCTATGCATGGTAGTCATGACAACCCTCACTTAAACAAAATATGAAATTAACCAGACCACTCTGTGCCTGACATTCTAGGTAAAGGAGCTAACCATAGACAGAAACAGGGTAGCAATTTTTTTTTAATGCCAGTTTTGGAAATTGCACGCCTATAGGCTCCTAGAAAGGACCCGATTAGGGCTGGCCCATGTATCAGGTGAATGACCACCACAGAGACTTTAGGAATCTCAGTCTCCTTATTTCAGAGCCAACGAGCTTGGGAGTTAAAGTCCTCTGAGCACCCACCCCTTCCAGTTTTTATTGGCTTGCTCTAGACTTTTTGCTTTGTTCTTTTTCCTCTCAGGGACTGGCATGACTGTTGAAAACAACTTGTTTTCAATTTATTAGTGTTTGTCCTTGATTATTTTAAATTAATAAACTGTTATTGTTGTTGTTTTGGTTTTCTTGGTTTTTCGAGACAGGGTTTTTCTGTGTAGCCCTGGCTGTCCTGGCCTCACTTTTGTAGACCAGGCTGGCCTTGAACTCACAGAGATCCACCTGCCTCTACCTCCCGAGAGTGCTGGGATTAAAGTCGTGTGCCATCACGCCTTTAATTTTTTTAAAGGTGGTTTAGGCTTATAGAGAAATTGAGCAACAACTGGTTTCTGCATTTTTCCATATTCCTCTCCCTATTTTTCTCTTACTACTAACGCTTTCTATTGATGTCTACTTGTTTCAATTGGTGAAATATTATTAATACATTATTATGAGCCAAAACTCCTTTGCTTATATTAAGATTCACTTTTTGTGTTGTACATTTCATGGGTTTTGACAACGTGAGTATACACCAAATGTTATATATACATCATTGTGTCATGACTGGCTTTAATTGCCAGTCAGACATAACCTACCATCACCTGGGAATCAAGTCTCAGTGAGGAATTGTCTATACTGCACTGGCCTACACCAGCATGTCTGTATGAGATTATCTTCATAAATTGATGAGGAAGACCCAGTCCACTGGGGACAGCAACATTTCCTAGGCATCAGGGTCTTGAACTGTATAAGAGTAGAGAAACCGAGATGATTAGAAGCCTGCACACCAGAATGTGTTCATTCCTGCTCTCTCTGCTCTTGAGATGCTTTTGAATGTAACGTGAGTGGCTGCCTAAAGTTCCTTCCTTGGCTTTCCTACAATGACGGACTCTAGCCTGGAACTGTGAGCTGAGACGAACTCCCTTTTCCGATAAGTTGTTTTTGTCAGGGTATTTTTATCACAGCAACAAACACAAGATGAGGACACCATTACAGTATCATGAAGAACAGTTTCACAGTCCTGAAAATCCTCTGTGCTCCTGCCTTTCCTTCTCCTTCTCCCAGAAAATAGATACATCTAAAATATAAATATACTGTTTCCAAAGTATTGCCTTTTCCAGACTGCCATGGAATTAACATCATAGACCACATGGCTGTCTTACATTACCATCTCTCACTTGGCTAAAGGAAATGATGGTTTCCTCATGTCTTTTAAATAAATGTGTTAGCATATATTTTCTATCAATATAAAGACTCACAGCTGGGGGTGCATTTTGATGGTAGAGGATTTGCCTAGCATGCACAAGGTCCTGGGTTCAATCCCCAGCACCATGGCAAACAAAACAAAAGAGAGCCTCTTCATGAGTGTCTACCCCCCAGTCTACGGTCCCATCACACAGCATGCACTCTGAAGGTCCATGTTCTTTATCTCAGAGACTTTCTTGAGTTTTAAAAGTTTGATATCAAGAACTTCATATACATTTTATGCCTCTTTCATGAGACAGATATTCCTTATTTAACATTTGAAACATATTCAACCATTGTCACTCACTGTTTAGGTAAATTCTATACTTCGATTATCATTACTGCTTTTATTTCCCACTGTTGCTTGTATGACATAATATTCTTGGATCTGGCTTTGACTTTTCTAGGGCTTTCTTTGGGGCTAGTGAGCAGAGTTGTAGTAGATGGGACCAGAAATGTCTTAGAGGGTGACATTCCAGTTGGAGGTCGGGACCAGGCTTCTAACTTCAACATCCTGTGGCTGCTTCTGGATTTACTGAGAATTATCTTTACTGCCCTGATTGGGAGATTGTTTAGGAAACATTCGCCATGCAGCTAGAATCACCCAATGCTTCAAGACTAAAGAAGCTCTTGGGTCTGGTATCTCAGTTGCTGTGATAAAATACAAGACAATGGACTTAAAAAAAAAAAAAAGGAAAAGTTTGTTTGGACTGCCACTTTGGGAGGATTTAATTTATGGTGGGGTGGCCGATTGCTTTGAGCAGCGGAGCAGTGACAGCAGAGTGTATTACAACAGGAAAGCTTTGTGGAGAAGATAGCTTGAGGGAGCCAGGAAGCTGAAGAGAAAGAGGGGAAATTGGGTGTCCACAGCCCCTTGAAGAATATGCTCTCAAAAGACCTAACTTCTTCCCAGTGGAATCCATCGACTAAAGGGCCCATCACCCTTTAAAGCGTCATAGGCTGGGATGACAGCTTCAATACAGTGGCCTGTGGGAGACGTTCAGGATTAGACTCTAATAGAGCCCAAAGCCCTTTAGCGCCCAGCTCAGCTATTGCTAGTACTGGCTCCTCTAATTTAACTCAAGTTTTCTGGGAACTGAACACGGGTCCTCCGGAAGATCAGTCAGTGCTCTTAACTATTGAGCCATCTTTCCAGGCTTAACTCAAGTTTTCTAAATCTTTTCTTCTCTTTGTCTCTGCCTTGCTAGAATGGTGCTCTCCGCTTATGCTCCTCTCAAACATACCTTCCCCTTAATCCAGATTGTCCTTGACTCTCAGGAAAATTTAATAGTCCTTTTCTCAGAGCATCTGAACACTCTACTCCACTTTCTCAGTTCTTGACAGAGTGAGATAGGCGCTGGAATCAGACTATTTGTTTGTGACTTCCTTGGCGTCATAGTGTGTGTGTCATTTGCTTTCATGTTTTGTTTTTCATGGTGTATGTGTCTACAAGATGTAACCTTCACGAGTGACCCTCAGAAAAGCACGTCTACCATCTAGAGTTAATCAAGTTCTCTCCTGCTTAAGCCTGCTGAGGAAGCAGCTAAGGTGTTTTATGTGCCACAAAGCCTCTTGTGGAAGTGCTTTCTTACTCTGCCACTTTCAGGGCCACTGCCATGGTGGCAGTGTTACTTAGAGGATCAGTCATTCATTGCTTCACTCATTGTTACAAGAAACAAGCTCATACTGGAAACTTACCAGGTCCCAGGCATTCTGTTCAGTAGTATTGGCTTCTCATCCCCCAAAACATTGGCTCTTAGTTTCACTTTTGTTTTACCTTGTTTTTTTAAGACAGGGTTTCTCTGTTTAACAGCCCTGGCTGTCCTGGAACTCACTCTGTAGACCAGGAAGGCCTTGAAGTCACAGAGATCCGCCTGCCTCTGCCTCCCGAGTGCTGGGATTAAAGGTGTGCACCACCACCATGTCCCACATTTTTGTTTGTTTGTTTGGTTGGTTTGGTTTGGTTTGGTTTGGTTTGTGGTTTTTCATGACAGGGTTTCTCTGTGTTGGCCTGGGTGTCCTGGATTCGCTTTGTAGACCAGGATATCCTTAAACTCACAGCAATCTGTCTGCCACTGCCTCCCAAGTGCTGGGACTAAATGCATGTGCCACTACACCCTGCTCCTCTATTCTGACTTTTTAAATCTCAAAGTCAAGTGCAGATGTCTAGCCTGGATCGTGTTGTCTCTCTCATAATGGGCTCATGCTGATCTTAGTTCTGAAGACAGTTCAGCTTTCCTGGCCTCTTCAGTTTTCTCTGCTTGTCTACTAACAGAATTCTCTTTGATGAGTCATTTTATAGAAGACCCAGAAAGCTAGAATCTCCCCCCATATATATATGTAAACATATATATGTGTACACACACCCACCCACACAAAAAGCATCAAGCAAACATTATCTGTTCCCTGCGGATGACGCAATTGCTAGATACTATAGGAATAAGGGCCAAAATATGCGTTGGGCCTCTGAAGAATTTCCTCATAGTGACCTAACCACTGAAGCCAAGCAAGGCTGCTGGATCTTTCCCTTTGTACTGGGTGGGCCATCTGGAATAAACACCTTAACCCCTTCGTCCTCGGGTTCCTCTTCTCTAGTGATGGAGATGGCTGTCTTAGCTGTGCTCCTGTCTTGAGTGTGTGAAGGCTCTGAGGGAATATTGGAGGTCTGGGGCTGTGGCTCAGTGAAGGCTAATTCAATTTTAATCCTTCTGTTCTCAGTTCTGCATGTGGAACCCAGGCAGGAGGAACTGTAACCTCAGTCTAACACTTGCATTGTCACTAAGTCCCATACACCCATCGCAAGTAAATTCTGATAAGGCTAGGCTTTAGTTTCTTTTCATGAATGTATCTCAGTGCCAGCAACAATGCCCACGAAAGAGCTCAGTTAATATTCAGTTAAATCTAAAAAACATAAAATTGCAGTAGAAGATACACTTTAGTATTTTCTTTTCCTTGTGTGCAGAACATGTATCATAGAAGCCCTTGACCTGTTTCAGAATTGGTTGAGAATTTTAAAAACATGTAAGAATTTTAAAAACAGAGTATCATTTGTTGTACAAGGAGTCATACGTGTCCACTTTTTACTCTTGGGGAGTTAGAAGCTCACAATGGCCCTTTATGTTATCCCTGAAACTCAGAAAATTTAAATAATAATGGCATTATTATTTAATAATATAGATGAGGAGGCTTGTCTGGTTACCCAATGCTCAGCGTCAGAAACACTTGAAACCCCAGGGCATCAGGGGTACTAAGACAATCTCTTCCTGTGGAATATTTTTGGCCTCGTTTATGTTGTCCAAGTGTTCTGGGGCTAAGGAAACACCAGTATCATCTTTCCACAATAATCTTGTACTTTAGGCTGCATGTGGAATGCCCTTGACAGACCTATGTGTTAAAGGCTTAACTGTTTGGGGTGCTATGGGATGAGATGTAACCTTGGGAGGTAGAGCCGAGTGGTAGGAAGTCAGGTCATTGGAGGCAGGCCCCAGAAGGGGACAATAGGAGCACAGCCTCTTCCTCCCTTTCATTTTGCTTCCCAGCTGCAGTGAGGTGAACAGTTTCCTTGGTCACACACACTTTCCATGATGTCCGGTGCTGCCACACACCCAAACTCAACAGGATGGAGTGGACGTGGAGTAATTCTTCTGGTATCAAGAGGCAGCAAGCCTCTCTGTAGATGCTCATCTTAGCATTTTATCACATGGTACAATGATGACTAGCGCGTCTTGTTTCCCAATGCCATAGCTAGGACAGTGTGAGTACGATCATCTCCTTCTAGTGGCATAACAAAGGATTCCCTCCTTCTCTGTTTGACCCCAGCCTGAATTTCCATCCTTATTTTCCCTTTTTTTTTTTTGAGACAAGATTTCTTTGTGTAACAGCCCCTGGATGTCCTGGACTCACTTTGTAGTCCAGGCTGGCCACAAACTCACAGAGATCTGCCCTCCTCTGCCTCCCGAGTGCTAGGATTATTTTCCTTTACTTTAATTTTTCCCCCTAAACTTACTTTATCTAACATTATTATTTTCAGCTCTGAAAAATTCCCAAAGTCCTTCTTGCGACTAGGTAGGCTATCAGTGACTTCAATATCTTTCAAGCTGAGGGTTGGGGATGGAGAGCTCTGGGAAGGTAGAGACAGAGACTTCCCCCAGCTCTCTGAGCTCTCCAAGAGCCCACTCCAAACACATGGGCTGGTAAGCAGGGCCAGCACTTCTCCTCTGTGCTGAGGTCTGTGGCCCCTAAGGGTGCCATCTCTTGGCATCTCTGTGTGCTCTCTGTCCTTCCCCCACATAGGTACTTTTCCAGGCACTTGGTCTGGAGTTTCTCTCCACCATGAGGCTACTGTATAGAAGACCAAACTGGAGGCCATGACAGGTAACACACAGGGCTGCACAATGACAAGAGGCTTAGCCCCAAGGGAACTGCACATCTAACAACAGTGACAACAGCATTGAAAGCCAAGCCCCAGTGCTGTGACCTTGCTTGGACTTCTGAATGTGTCCTGGAAGGACTTATCCCTTAGTGTTCTCAGGGTGAAGCTCCTTTGAGGGTAGGGAGTAGCGTTGTGAGCAGGATCATCCCTTTGGGTCCTTAGTGCTCTAGGGTGCTTCTCAGGGAGTTTCCAAACTCTCAGTCACTGGTCTGGGATCAACTTTCACTTCCGTCGCTAGAATCGTCTGCTCAATTCTCTCTTGGTTACATCATCCAGAATCTGTCTGTGGTTATTTCCCACGAGCAGTAGGGAGCTCTGCACGTAGCTGGGTGGGGACTGGCATCCTGATTACCATGGAATAATCTCCTAGCCCAAATTCTTCACTTAAGCAGAATTGAGCTGCAGATGCAGAGCTGCGGACCCCTGAAGGTCAGGATGCAAGATTTGCTCATGGTTCCCCAGTTCCCCATACAAAACTCACTGTGGTTGGTTTGATACTGTTTCCATCAACATAAGCCTAAATGTTTCTTTTTCTCTTCTTTCTTTTTTTTCCTTTTCTTTCTTTCTTTTCTTTTCTTGTTTTGTTTTGTTTTTGTTTTTTGTTTATTTGTTTTTTGAGACAGAGTTTCTCTGCAGCACTGGTTATCCTGGAACTCACTCTGTAGACCAGGCTGGCCTCGAACTCACAGAGATCCACCTGCCTCTGCCTCCCTAGTGCTGGGACTAAAGGCGTGTGCCACGGTGCCTGGCCAGCAGCAGCATAAAGGGCCTGCCCTGTTTTGTTTTGCTTGCCTTTCTCAGTGCCTTTGAACAAAGATCTCCTATGTAGGAGAATTTATAGAACATATCAACATATCCACACTGCTTGACACTCCGCAGTAGCCACACACATCCAAAGACCTGAGCTTTGTCCTCTGAGAGAACTGTGAGGGCAGACCAGTTCGATCCATGGTACTACAAAGTCAGTCCCAATCCAGTTCTAACCCTGAAGGCAGTCTGGCCCTGGGGCAGGCTGGTTCTTAGAGGGGAGGTGGAAATTCAGAAGTTATATGTCATAGTGGAAGGAATTAGGTGAAAATACCAAATACTTGGGTTGCATTTTTGTTGTCTTTTTCCAACCAGGCAAAATTTCCATCCACTTTAAGTTTTACATTGAATACGCAAACAGCATCGCCAAGATGATGGATGCTCTACCGTGGTTAGGAGTCCACTCCATAGCTCTTCATGGAACACAGATGCTCTGTACTGGACCCTGAAGAGAGAGCTATATCCTTCCAAGTTGCTGGGCACTCAGATTTCTAAAGACCCTAATTGGGCTTCTGGGGTCTGCTTGTGTCCTTGTAGCTCTGGGCTGCTGGCTAAAATAGCTCAGGCCATAAAAATAACAGAATGAAAATACTTGAAATAACCACAT
This sequence comes from Lophiomys imhausi, assembly GCA_907164525.1. NCBI lineage: Eukaryota > Metazoa > Chordata > Mammalia > Rodentia > Muridae > Lophiomys > Lophiomys imhausi. The sequence goes on along the minus strand of CAJQZJ010009649.1, from coordinate 5,675,599 downwards.
AGCCACATATTCCATGCAGAGGCTAGTAAAACTTCCAAATTGTACCAGGACTGCTCTTCAAGGCCACAAGAGTATGCAGCTGAATGGAAAAGGGTATTTTCAGAGTGAGTTTAGCATCAGTCAGTATGAGTTTCCTCTATCCTCCTCAGCAAGACCTTCTTGGAGCCTTTCAGAATAATTTAAAAAGGTTGACTTCTTTTAAAAATGGTTTTTCAGGCCACAATCAAGCATAACCTTTCCATATTGCCTTTCACAATATAACTAATTGACTATATGGCTGGAAGAGATGAGATCCAATAAAGCTAGGTGGTTCTGACCCACCCATTCTAGCCTAAAATAACTCTGCTGCTCATCCGGTCTAGACCAACACCATGTTTTCCCCAGGCTTCCAAAGAACACCTCACCTGGACTATCTAACTCCACTTCTCCTCTCTCACTTCTGTTCTCTACAAAGCACTCAGTTTTTTTCCCTCTCAACTGTATACCAGGTATGACCTCCTTCAGTTTAATAGACTCTAGTAGCTTCCACTGCTTCCCAATTCAAACATCTGAGGGCCACAATAGTCTCTGGTCAGCCTGCTGTGGCTTTATTGTGTGTCATTTTAAACTTGGTACTGTAGGGGGTTAGATAAATTAGATTTAGAAAGTGTATAGGGGTTTCCGATACTGTCTTTTAATTCGGGGCATGAAGAGCATTATCAGCATGTGGACTAAAAACAGGAAACAAACAGGAAAGACTCAATAGACTGAAAAACAAGGTTAAAGTCAGGAAAACAGGAAAGACTTAATGGACTTGAAGAAACAAAGTATCTGGCCTGACATTGTTTTCAGCTGCTAAGTGGGCGGAGCCCAAATTAAGCTGAAACAGAGTTCCTCCTATTTAAGGACAGTGCATGGAGCCCAGAAGGAGAAGAGGAGAAGAGGCCCCTGATGCTAGAGAGCTCCAAGAGTCCTGCTGAAAAAAGTGCTGGTCATCATTTGATGGCCAGATTTTCCTGAAGCAGAAAGAAGCTGGTGAGCAAAGAAAGCCTGAGCAAGACACCAAAAGGCCAAGGACTAAACCCTGTGTCTCAGCTTTTGCCTAGAGGGGTTTGATCTGTCCCAACAGTGGCCTAAAGGAAATTGTGCCTGGCTTTAAGGACTGAGGCAGAGCAGCTGAGTTCCTGATTCAAAAGAAGTAAGTTGGCCTGCAGATGGCTGGGGTCTCCCACAGAGAAAAAAGCATGAAGCCTTATTTAAGGTGAGACTGCAATAACCAACTTACCCCGACGAACCTGCATCTGAGAGATCCAGAAAAAGGACTGCTAAGTGCATTAAAGAATCTACAACAAAGACTGTGTTCCTGATGACTGAGGACCTGCCCCAGAGACTGTATCATTCTAAAAGGTTAGAAAAATAATTATCAGTAGGTTTAGTGGATAGGTTAAAGGGGTTGTAGGAATTTATAGGATTAATAGATAAGAAATTGTTGGTGTTTGTTATAAATGAATTTAGTAATAAATAAATAAGTGATAAATAATAATTTAAAAGTTCGGTTACATGGTACCTATCCTGGGAGTCTTTGTGCTATCTCTTCAGAGTCTTCTAACTTGCTTCCTTTTTCTTCCAATGCCTTTCACTTCCTAAATCACACTCATTCTTCGGGTTTTAGTTGCAAAATATCCCAGGATGAAAGGGAAAACATCCCTATGAATACTTGGAGTAGTGGAGCAATGGCTCCCAGAAGTCTGTGTATCCAGGACCTGTGGATATGGAATGGTTTGGACCAAAAAAAAAATTGTTTTTGGCAGATATAATTGTCCTACTTAGCTTTACTGTCAACTTGACATAGAGACATAGAATCATCTGGGAAGGGAGTCTCAGTTAAAGGATTATCCTCTTCAAACTAGCCTTTAGGTGTATGTATGTGTGTGGGGAGTGTTATCTTGATTGTTAGTTGATGTAGAAGAGGCCAGCTCGCTGTGGGCAGCATTGTTCCCTGGACAGGCGGTGTATGAAAGCTAGCTACGTTGAACCAATAAGGCAGCAAGCAGCCTTTCTCCATGGTTTCAGCTTCAGCTTCCTGCCCTGACCTCCCTCCCTCAATGGTTGGCTATATATCCCGTGAGCTGAAATGAAGCCGCCGTTCCCCAAATTGCCTTCTGCCGGAGTGTTTACCATGGCAACAGAAAGAAACTAGAATAGTTACTGACTTAAAGATCATGCGATGAGATCAGTTAGGTCGGTCCTAAATTCAACAGTTAGGTGCCTTCTCAAGGATCCAAAAGATTGGAGCCATATGCACACAGCAGCTAAGGATGGAGCAAAGCAGCCATGACCAAAAGGAACATGGGCCCACTAAAAGCTCAGAGGGAAAAGCGTCTTGAGAGGAGGGCCAAGTAGCCTGCCGATACATGATTTCAGATCTTGGGCCTCCTGAACTGGGAGACGACCATTCTAATTTTTTTCTGCTGTTACTTTAATCCCAGCACTTGGGAGGCAGAGGCAGGCAGATCTCTGTGAGTTCGAGGCCAGCCTGGTCTACAAAGCGAGTCCAGGACAGCCAGGGCTGTTATACAGAGAAACCCTGTCTCGAAAAACCAAAAAAAAAGAAGATGCTCAACTGGGGCATCTTGTGACACCAGCTCAGCCCACAAGCTTCCCAGACCATTTCCTGATAGAGTTAAAGACACTGATGGGGTGAGATGGGTGGGAGGATGGGGGTGGGGAGGGGCCCAAAGAGGCTCATTCTCCTCTTACATGAAGCTTCCAGAGGACTTAAATTGTGTTAGTGTGTTTTGTGTTTTTAAATGCTTGAGAACAGGCCCTTGCCCCTTTGAACTTTCTATCAGTGGAATAGTTCCTTGATTCCTCCCCATAAGATCTGTCCTTCTCTAGTCCTTGCATCTTGGTAAGGACTGTTCGCAAAAGCCCAAGACCCGAGTAACAATTTCGTTTTCTCCTTTGCCACCACTCCCAACAGCCAATTTTGTTGATTGTATTTTCTGAATGCACATGCAAGTGGTCTATCTTCCTACCTCCAAACCTCTACCCCACCTCAGGTTGTTATCATCTGTCTTGGATGGCCTTCCTCCTAGATTCACAGCTTGTTCTCTCATGGTCTGGCCTTTTCCCTAGAGACAAATTTCCAGAAATAAACCTAATCTCAACAATGCCCTGTTTATAATCTTTTTTGGCCTGGAACTTGCAGAGATCCGCCTGCTTCTGCCTCCTGAGTGCTGGGATTAAAGGTGTGTGCCACCATGTCCGGTCTATTTATAATCTTTTAATGGCTTTTCATTATAGTTAAACCCATGACCATGGCTTCCCAAGCCTGGGTAGCTCTAGCTCCTGCCAATATTTCTATTCCCATCTTCTTCTGTAATTCTTCCACTGCAGCCTCAATCTGTTGTTCTTTTAATGTTCTGACCTCTGCTTTCCTGAAGAGAACATAGCTGGTTCCATTCCAGACTTTTCAGAACGTACAGCACCAAGCACTTTGTAAATTACAGGTAACTCCAGGGTTGAGGATGTAGGTCAGTTGGTCAAATACTTGTGTAGCCATGCTCAAAGCCTATGTTCAATCAGCAGTACCGCATAACCTAGGTGTGGTGGCACATACCTGCTGTGGTGTTTTAATGTGAATGTCCCCTACAGGCTAAGAAATTTGAGCACTTCATCCCCAGCTGTAGGAAGCTCAACTTAGAATAAGCATTGGAGAAACCAGGATTGCCAATCACTTGGGCCTGTTTTCTTCAATGGAAGGAAATGAGTGGTGCCTAGTCACCTGGACTGGTGGAGGGAGAAGTGATCAATCAAGTTGATGACCTTTTTGCTATTCTAAGAGCCTGCCTTCCTAAATCCCCCAATATACTGAGCTTTGGCTCTTAATGAATAGAACACATCCCTATGAAAAAGAGGCCCCATGCACTTTGCACCCTCCAACAATTGAATCAAAGGATATGTTTATCACAGATCCTTCCCTAGGCCCTAGTCCTGAGGTCTGTTTTTCAACCAATAGAGTTCATTCTTATTGTAAAGGTCACAGGTCACAAATTCTACAAGTTTTTTTTTTTTTCATTATCTTTTCGAAACAGAGTTTCTCTGTTTAACAGACCCTGTCTGTCCTGGACTCACTTTGTAGACCAGGGTGGCTTTGAACTCACAGAGATCTGCCTGCCTCTGCCTCCAGACTGCTGGGATTAAAGGTGTCCAGCACCTAGCCGGGCGGTGGTGGAGCACGCCTTTAGTCCCAGCACTCGGGAGGCAGAGGCAGGCGGATCTCTGTGAGTTCGAGGCCAGCCTGGTCTACAAAGCGAGTCCAGGAGCGCCAGGGCTGTTACACAGAGAAACCCTGTCTCGAAAAACCAAAAAAAAAAAAAGGTGTCCAGCACCACGCCCAGCAGTTCTACAATGTTTGAATGTGTTAGAAAAATAAACCACAGGGTCATTCCCTGGAGCTCTTGACCCAGTGCCTTTAAGAATGGCACTGTTTCAAGTTTTGTTTGTTTATTTTTTGGTTTTCTGAGACAGGATTTCTTTGTTTATCTCTGGCTGTCCTGGAGCTCACTCTGTAGACCAGGCTGGCCTTGAACTCACAGAGATCCGCCTGGCTCTGCTTCTACTAGGATTAAAGGCGTCCACCACCAGGCCCAGTTTTTCTCAAGTTTTAACTCCTATCTCTCTGTAGTCCATTTTCCTTCCAGTAGCAACACCTTCAGGAACCTCTCAACACCCAGCTAGTGCTGGGGGAGGTTTAAGAGGTGTGGTCTCTTTGGAGGAAGCATGTCTTTGGAGGCAGGCTTTGTGATTTCATCGATCCCTGCCTGTTGTGTCCCCATCACTCTCTCTGCTTTGTGCTTGCCCTTGAGGATGTGAGCTCTCCGCTCCTTGCTCCCGTGGTCATGCTTCCCTCCAATTGTTCTCAACTATGCGATGGTGGTCAGTTTGAGGCCAACCTGAACTACCTGTGAGCCAGTCTCAGAGGGAAAGACAGAGAGGGAGGGAGGGAGTGGAGAAGTGAGGGAGGAGGGGAGGGAGACGGATCGACTTCACTTCCTACTAATCATCTGAAACAAGGCTTTGCGCTAGTTTGCTAGAGTGGCGCTCAGGCGGGATGACCAGCCATCCAAGATCAAGGTAAGGCTGGTGAGGCAAGGGCGTGCTCCATGTGCTCCTCTTGGGCTCTGGGGCTTGCCTGCCATCTGTGGACATCCCTGGCTTCTGCTCCATCACCCCCTCTCTTCTCATTCTCACACAATGCTCTCCATACGTATCTGGCTGTGTTTGGATTTCCCCACTTTATAAAGACAGCCACAGTGGATCTGGGTCCATTCTGTCTCAGGCTGACCTCATTTAATTATATCAGGAGTAATCCTACTTCTAAATAAGGTTGTGAGGGTTTAAAACTTCACTGTATGGATTTGAGGTTGACATAATTTATCCTATAGCAGTGTAAACTTACTTATCCCTTGCTTATTGTCCACTCCAGTAAGTTTCTGGAGGGCAAAGCTGTTCTCCCTCTTGCTCTCACTTCTGCATTTGGCACTAGGATTCTCCACTGATCTTTATTACCTAGTGGTGATCGTACATATCTTTGCAAATACATTAAAATCTGATGTTATACATTTTTTAATTAAAAAAAATGTATGGCCATTGATGTTTTGCCTGCATGTATGTCTGTGTGAATATGTCTGAATCCCTAGAACTAGATTTACAGACAGGCGTGAGCTGCCATGTGGGTACTGGGAATTGAATTCTGGTCCTCTGGAAGAGCAGCCAGTAGTCTTAACCAATGAGCCATCTCTCCAGCCCTGAGTTATACATTTTTGAGGGGTTATCTATGGTATGTAAAATGGACCTCAAATAAAATAACTATCAAGTAACCCCTGTCAGTGCAATGCCTGTTACACATCTTTCTTTCTGAGTTACAGTCCTAATTCCCCACAGGTTTGCTGGCTGCCCAGCACTCATCTCTGGGTTTTGGGGTTTGTGGGAGGAAATCATGAGTAGAGAGATGGGTCTTCAGTGTTTTCAGAACTTGATACAGCGTTGGCTATGGTTTGAGTGTGTCTCCCAAGGGCTGAACCATTGAAATGTCATCTCCATTTGATAGATTGAGGTATTGACTCAACTCTGGTGTGTGGAGGTTAGACTTTGGGAAGGGATTAGGGCTAGACAAGCTCAACACTATGGTGGAGCTTTGTAATTAATACTGGGGGCTTTCTAAGAAAAGGTGAGGGGTCAGAATCTACACACACAGGCATTTACTGTCTCTTGCTGTGTGACACTCCCTTCTTCGTCTTTGGATTATGTCACCAAGAAGGCCATCGGATGAGCCTTAAACCTGAGAACTTTAGAACCATGCGCAGAAACAGACATCTTCACTTATGAAGATGCCCAAACCAAGGTATTTGTTATAATTCCATGAAGCAGATTAATGTAACATGCCGAAACACACACAACCCTCTGCCTACAGTACCGCTGAGTGAGCATGGAACATCCCCCACAGACTCATGCTCCCAAGATGGGGGTTCTGTCTGGGAGATTGTGGAAGCTTGGGGCAGTGGGGCCTACCTGGAGGAAACACGTCACTAAGGAGTAGCCTTATTCAACCTATCCTGGTGCCAGGTGGAGTGCTCTCTGCCCACTGCGTGCCAAGTAACCAGCTGCCTTATGCTTCCATTGACATAGCTTAGCTCAGGGTGAGTACTCTTACCTTCCCCTCTCCGAGGCATTGTGGCCCCTTCAGCCATGGGCTAAAATAGATCCTTCCTCTCTTAAGTTGTTTCTATCTATCGAGTAGCCTATCCTCACCACGGAGAAGTAATTGCCGTATGTACTGTCTGAATAATTGGAGCAGGTTTACAGACACCCCAAGTAAGGGAGTAAGGCTGTTCTGATGACTACAGTAGCGGCACCCAGGTCGCTGCTCAGGATACCAGGGGGCTCCACACAACTGCTCTGCCAAGCACAAGGGCCTATGGGGAAGTGAAACACTTTGCTTCTGCTTGCCAGGAGCTCAGGATCCACTTGAGGAAAAAACAGAACAAGACCAACAACCTATGCATTAGGAAACTATGGGAAGAAGTGGAAGCTGCAGAGAAAGCTATGGTAGAAACTCTCAGTGTGAAGCTACTAGTAGTTGGGCTCCCACTGGTCACTGAGTTAGACACAAGGAGAGACTTGCTTCAACATTTGGAAAGCTACAGAGGCTAAGCACGGGGCCTCCGGCTTATGTCCCAGCACTCAGCACGGGGCCTCCTGCTTATGTTCCAGCACTCAACATGGGGCCTCCCGCTTATGTCCCAGCACTCAGCAAGGGGCCTCCCGCTTATGTCCCAGCACTCAGCATGGGGCCTCCCGCTTATGTTCCAGCACTCAGGAGGCTGATGCAGGAGGAACCTGGCTTCAAGGCTGACCTGAACTACATAGCAAGACTTTATCTCAGAAAAACAAAAAACAACAAAACAAATCAATACAATCAATAGATAGTGGGTTTAGGTCAGGTGTGGTGCTACACACCCTTAATCCCAGAAGTAGAGGCAGATTTTGTAAATTTGAGACTAGCCTAGACTACACAGCAAATCCCAGACCAGCTAGGGGTATAAAGGGAGTTAATGTTAAAAGAAAAAGTGGGAGCCGGGCATGGTGGCGCACGCCTTTAATCCCAGCACTCGGGAGGCAGAGGCAGGTGGATCTCTGTGAGTTCGAGGCCAGCCTGGTCTACAAAGCGAGTCCAGGACAGCCAAGGATACACAGAGAAACCCTGTCTCGAAAAACCAAAAAAAAAAAAAGAAAAAGTGGGTTTTGCTATATAAATTAAAATGTAAAAAGTCAGGCTGGAGAGATGGCTCAGTGGTTAAGAGCACTGACTGTTCTTCCAAAGGACCCGAGTTCAAGTCCCAGCATCCACATGGCAGTTCACAGCTGTCTGTACTGCCGAGTGTGGTGGTGCACGCCTTTAATCCCAGCACTCAGAAGACAGAGGCAGGTAGATCTATGAGTTCAAGGCCAGCCTGGACTATAAAGTGAGTCTAGGATAGCCAGGGCTACACAGAGAAACCCTGTCTCGAAAAACCAAACTCCCCCCCCAAAAAAAGTCTCAAAGTCTCCTTGATATTTTAAATATAATTTTGTTTTGTTTTTCGAGACAGTTTCTCTGTGTAGCCCTGGCTGTCCTGGAACTCCCTGTGGACCAGGCTGGCATCAAACTCAGAGATCCACCTCCCCAGTGGTGGGATTAAAGGTGAGGGCCACCAACCGTCTTGCTATACATGACGTTTTAAAAGATTGATTTATTTTATATGTATGAGTGCTTGCCTGCATGTGTGTATGTATACCTCAAGTGAGCCTGGTGCTCACAGAGGTCAGAAGGGGCTATGAGATCTGAAACTGGAGTTAGAGGTGGTTGGGAGGCCAATGTGGGTCTTCTGCATGAGCAACAAGTACTTTTAAACTCTGAGCCATATTTCCAGCCCCAACAAAAATGATTGTTATTATCTTTAGAAAATGTCTAATATCATCCAGCCTCTTGTACACAATACTCACAGTGAGTCTCGGACTCAATAGGAATGGTTCTGAATCCCCTGACGTATCTCCTGTGGTACTGTGTACCCACCCAGGCAGGCACCATCGGCCTGTTTCAGAGGAGCCAATTTCTACAAAATGAACAGTCTTTTTCTATTCTCCCTGATTCTCAGCTCCACACCAAACACAAATTCTCACAATGAGGGTTTTGATAAAGGAGAGAGTAGCCTGTGGCGGACAGGAAGAAACTGGTAGCTAAAGTTTTGTAAATCCAGGGAAAAGAGCAGTCTATCACATTGGGCTCTCAGGCCTTTGCGGAGAGGTGTCATTTTCTTGCTACACTGTGATCTTTACAAACCCTGATTGAAGGGATTGGAGAGATAGATGGCTTAGCGATGAAGAGCACTCTCTTCCAGAGGTCCTGAGTTCAATTACCAGCAACAACATGGTGACTCTCAACCATCCCCAATGTGATCTGACGCCCTCTTCTAGCTGTAGTTGTACATGCAGATAGAGCGCTCAAACATAAATCAAACAAACCAACCCTGAGAGAAAAATGGAAGAAGGCAAAGGGTTTTCTAGAAGACCAGCCAGAAGGAAAGCCCTTCCAACAGCATTTTATACCCTTGAGGAGGTTATCACATGGGTTTGGTGCTATCACATAAAGTGTTTTCTTACCTCAGTGAGGCAAAATGTGCACCCCAAGTGAGATGAGGATGCGTGATAAAATGGTGAAGGGGGAGGGGAAGGAAGAGGGGAGGGCCAGAATGTTCTGTTTTTTTGGTTGGCTTATAACTGTATTTTCAGTGTCATCCATTTGAACATCAAGCTGCTTTTACAACTTGACTTTGGAATGACCAGGTGAATGATGGCTATGTTGTAAGCTTTGTTTTTCAAATTGTCATAACACAACCTCATGTTTTAGACCAACCTGGACACAATCTTCTACAAAGAAAGATTTTTTTTTTTGAGTCAGAAAACCAAAAGCTACCATATCCACGCAAAAACACATTTTAGGAGGAAAAATCTAGTTTTTAGAGCCACTTGTATCATTTTGATAGGGCCAACAGTTAAGCTTCTAGGAACTTAGCAAGAAAATTGACCACATGGTGAGAGCATTGTGTGATGGTACATTCTGCAAATCATTTCTGCAGAATTCTACAAAAACCTTAAAAAAAAATCCCTGAGATACTGTATTAAACAGTACCGGTACAGTATCTTTCCCTATGAAGGTTGACAGCTCTAACTGCAATAAAAAAAGAGAGAGAAACAAAATGAACATATATTTCTCAGTGAGCAACGTGGAATAAGAACAACTATTTCTGTAGAGCAGCTGAGAACTCATGTCGGAGACTGTCATTTAAATAGTCAGCAGATACTAAGTGCCTACTCCCTTTTCCCGACAGACTTGGTGGATGCGGAAGAGCCAGTGATGATGAATGATGTAGATCCTGGTTGCTGAGTGCATCAGGATTTGTTTGGGGAGACAGGATGGGCGTGCGCAGAATAATTATGTAAGGACACAAAGCCCAGCATAATTCCATGTAATATTGTCTTATGAACTGAGTATGGCAAGAGTTCAGAGAAAAGACAGATTATAGAGTAACTAAAATTAATCAGGAAAACTGCAAATCATGGTCCTTGTTAATTGATAGAAGTAACAGATAACGGTTTTGCTATAATGGGATGTTTGGCTTGTGGCAAAGGGATCCTTAGACAATTTAAAAAACTCTTTGAGCTTGTCTCCATCTTACTTAATAACAGTACCACTCTTGAATGTATTATTGGCACAGAAGCCCATTGTTCTTTGTGACAGATGGTGACATCTCCGGCACGGTGGCTATTCATGAATTTCTGCCACTTGATCAATGGATTGGTCTTCTTTTCTGCCCAGAAAAGAAGAGAGATGGCTGTCCTGGTGCCTGGGACTGTAGCTGTCATTGGATGCAGCTGTTTGGGTTTGAATGACCTGAGCTTGAATCTGAGCTCTGCTAGTTTTTAGTGACTCAACCAGCTGTTCCTTCTGTGCCTTTGGTGAGGTGAGAAGATTTTGTATCCCTCTCCCTGAGATATTCTGAGGACTGAAATGGTTTCCCTCATGTACGACACTCAGAAGAGTATCACATATTTAGCAGACATAGCATTTATTAGTATTACTCTTGTCTGCTGGCCTTGCCATGTGGAATGGGTGCATGACCTTGTGGAGTCATGCATGATCTCCCGCCCTGGTTCCCTTCTCTGTAGGACTACAATGTCACTACTGCTCACCTGCGGGGCTGTCATGAGGATTGTGGAGAACTGATTGTGCAAAGCACTTGGCGAAATGGAATGCTCTCCCCAGCGTGAGCTACATTGCCAGAGCCAGAAATGAA
>CAJQZJ010009649.1:5618842-5664709 GCA_907164525.1 Lophiomys imhausi | reverse complement strand
GGAATGCTCTCCCCAGCGTGAGCTACATTGCCAGAGCCAGAAATGAAAAAATGCCTTCCCGCCTCACTGGGACACATGCATTTGTTGTGTCCCTATACATTCCAGAACTCCATCTCTGTGTCTAAATGCACAGAGCCTTGGCTTGCCTGTTTCTTCAAAGAGTCCCTTGTATGAGCATACATAGTATATCTCATCTAAAAGATTCATTTTCTGTTTATAATGTAACCTCCAGCTTCTTAAACTTTGGCTCAAGATCTCATAGGGGGTTCATTTAACTAAATGGGAGGGTTGGAAGAAATCTGGCAACAGCGAAAATATTTCTGAACACTTAAAATTAATATAAAACCAAGTGTGTAATGAATCTGAGATGTTTGTGACAGCACTTCTCCTTGGTGTGTGACAGCATGCAGCCTTGGTTTCAAACAGACGGTCGTGCAACATGATGTCTATGAACACTACCTTGGAACATCATGGCTCACGTTGCATACCTCTGCATAATATGAATGGCAGTGCATGTACTGATTTGAAGTTATCTGCTCTTCTAGAAACACAATATCCTGATTACAGAAAGCAGAGGTTTAATGTTTTTCTATCATCATTCCTCAACACATAAATATCAAATTACTGCAACTTTGGATTGCAGTGTGTTAGAATGTTTGCTTTTTAAAATTGCTTCTTGGGTTGCTTACTTGAGCTTTATAAACAGTTCATTAAAATAAATTTTGGCTTGCAATTAGGACAGGGCTTCCAACAATTTCTGAAATGCCCTTAAACATACTTCCGCCCTTTTATATGTGGTATTTATGTGAACCAGCGTTCTCAGCATTGGTGGTTCCAAAATCAAGATAATGGTCCTAACAGCACTGAAGATCACTCTGTCTTGAAGTATTAAAAACTTTATCCAACATTTATTCTTTAAGTAAAGCTCAACAGTACATCCATCTCATTAAAATGCAAGTTGCCTCTACCTTTAACAAATGGTAAAAATGACATAAATATGAAAGAATTACTTTAAAATAAATTTCTTTATGATTTCTTACCAGTAAACATTTGATTTTGTATACTAGGTTTATATGCCCATATACTATATATACGGCTCTTATAAAAATTTCTCAGGTGTGAAGGAATCATCAGTAGGAAAAGTGTGCTCAAGTCCACCTCCTCCTCCTCTCCCTGCAAAGCATGAGTTCCTCAGAGGACAGAGATTGCTGCATCCCAAGGGTGTAGACAGCAGCGTGGCACAGAGGAGAAGCTCCACCTACGCCAGTGGCAGGATAGGTTCTCGCCTTTACCTTTAGCTAGCAACACCTCCTAAGTAGAGAAGTGAACCGAGAGACATGTCGAAAGGCGATCTGTCAGTGTTATGATATTGCATCAGGTAAATCAGGCCAGGCCATGCAACAAGTCTGGTATAAGGTTTATTAGGGTAAGAGGGAAGGGAGTTGGGGGGGGGAGAGAGAGAGATAGGGAGGTAAGGAGGAAGGGAGGAAGGGAGGGACACTGGAGACAGAGAACTTGAGAGAGACATGAGGAAGAGAAATGCAGAAAAGAGACTGGCAAAGAGGTGCGCTGGAGCTTTTATCCTGTCATATCTGGTGGCAGGTGATAATGTAAGCAACCCTGAGGTCAGGCTAGTGCAAATGCCTGCATACTTACAGTCAGTACACTGCAGATGTTTTCAAGAGAACCCACCTGTATTAATTAGTTTTCTACTGAGTGATAAAGCACCAAGACCAAGGCAACTTAGTGGGGCTCACGGGCAGCACACATGTTGGTTGGAGTTGGAAGCTGAGAACTTACATCTTGAACCTCACACAGGAAGCAGGGAGCAAACGGAATGCTGGGAGGCTTTTGAACTCTCAAAGATCTTTCCTCCCCAGTCGGACAACTTTCCTATGGCAAGGCCATACTTCCTAAACTTTCCAAACAGTGCCACCAACTGGGGACCAACTGTTCAAATACCACAGCCTATGGAGGAGCATTCACATTCAAAGAACTACATCATCAGTCCATAAATGACCTAGCACATAGTACCACGTGTACACAAAACTCGGCCAGGTCCTGTGAGGGGAAGCAGATTCAGAAAAGGTATGATCTCCGTTAACACTATTAAAAAACAAAACAAAAAACCCCGAGAAACAGGCCAAGTTGAGGTTTCACAATCTCAGTGTTTTTCTCCTTAATCTCACCTTCTAACCTGACCTGCTCATCGCTGACACCAACTCCCAAAAGTGGGTGCTTACTTGGATGTAAGAAGAACCACAGGGGTTGGTTTACAAACCCCAGATGCAGACCATTCATTTGCTAATGTTTTCCTTTTCAGAATCAGAAACGGAACCACAGAACCATTCGTCTTCCTAAGAAGAGGATTGGGAAGGGAGGGACCGAGTCAGGAAGAGGAGCAGACTGAGGACTGATGGGCTGTGCAGGTGGACAGCCTTCATACAGAAGAGCAAGCTTCAGTCACCTGTGCTGCCAACAGTATGACTTTCAGGAGAGTATAAAGATTTAGGGGCCTTTTATGTGGATATTTAGAATAATCCTCCTTTAAAAACTACCATAACTCAGAAGACCAAAAAAATGTTTACTTGGTTAAGTTTCTTTTAATGACTATGAAAATCCATGAAGGAGGAAAACGGGCGGGCCAGGATTTTTTTTGTGTGTGTGTGTATGAAAGCCTCTTATTTTTATAGTTTTGAAAATCCTTGGAGTTTAACTTTGAACTTTAACCAAGAAAAATTACATCTTATAAACAATGGCGTTTGTTGATTGGATGAAGGACTAGATCAATATTGGTCTTGGCAGCCTGTATTGGCTGCTGCAGCAGAAATATGTCGGTTGTGGTGTTAAAAAATTATGTCAGTTCCTCACCATGCATATCTTTTTTCTTGGCATTTTGCCTGGGAATTAGTTTCCAAAGACACTTCCAGAAGTCAACCTAAGTAGAGCCTGGCCTCCCTGGTCAAGGAAGTTACACATGAGCTCTCGGAAAGCATCCTGGCCTGGTGAGCTTCCGGAGTAGGGGGAGGGAAGGAGGGAGAGAGGGAGGGAGGGCAGGCACATCAAAGTTCTTGCCCCATTCCCTACTTAGCTTTCACTGGGGCTTGTCCCACATAGGGTGAAAAAAATGAAACCAAACCCAGTTCATCTTAGAAAATGCATTGTCAAGACAGGCATTTAAAATATTCTAAATCTCGCAAGGGCTGGGAAAATGGGGTGAAAGTTTTCAAGAACATCAGTAGTGTACTTTTGGTGCTTCATTTTAGACTTAACATAAAGTCCAGGAGTCTTTGACACATGTTTACCTATGGGTAGAGGCCAGAGGACAACCTCAGTTGCTTTTCACCTTAAAAAAAAATTTTTTTTGTTTTGTTTTTTGAGATAGGGTTTCTCTGTGTAACAGTTCTGGCTGTCCTAGAACTCACTCTGTAGCTCAGTCTGGCTTTGAACTCACAGACATCCACCTGCCTCTGCCTCCCAAGTGCTGGGATTAAAGGAGTGCACCACTGCACCCGGCCATTACAGACAGCTGTGAACTGTCATGTGGGTGCTGGGATTTGAACCCAGGTCCAACAGTCAGTGCTCTTAACCACTGAGCCATCTCTCCAGCCTCACCTTCTTTTTTGTTTTTTCTAAAATTTTGTTTTGTTTTGTTTTTTCGAGACAAGTTTTCTCTGTGTAACAGCTCTGGCTGTCCTGGACTCGCTTTGTAGACCAGGCTGGCCTCGAACTCACAGAGATCTACCTGTTTCTGCCTCCCGAGTGCTGGGATTAAAGGCGTGCGCCACCACCACCCGGCTATTCAAAACAGGTTTCTCTGTGTATCTTTGGCTGTCCTGGACTTACTTTGTAGGCCAGGGTGGCCTTGAACTCACAGAGGTCCTCTCCCTCCCAAGTGCTGGGTTTAAAGGTATGTACTACCACACCAGGCTCACCTTTTTTTTTTTTTTTAAACAGAGTCTGTCATTAGTCTCAAGCTCTCCAAGTAGACTAGGCTTGCTGGCCAGAGAACCCTAGAAATCCATCTGTTTCAGTCTTCCCTGACCTATCTCCCAAACCCATGCACTGGTATATTTGTAAAGAAACTACTCATACATTGAATCTCCTCTGCAGGTCCAAGTTGCTTATTCTCATTTGTTACATAGGCGTGTGGAGGGGGATGGAAGGCTGGCAAGCAAATCTCAACAGGAATCCCTGCTCCACATTTGATCCCATCATTGGAGGTATGTCCCTCCCATTTGCCTTAGAAACTAACCGGTGCCTCACCTCACCCGCACTCAGAGAAGGGTGAGGCACTGCCCTACACTTCAGCCATTGGCACAGTGCTCTGTCTTTGCTACAGTTGGCACACCCTTACGATTGGCCCGAGGAAGACCAAACAAATAGCTATCACCACATGTGTGTTCTGAGGACTTGCTAGCTGACTCCATCCTTGGGTTCCTGGTGGTGAGCAGGAGCCCTTGGTCTTTGCATCAAACACTGCCACGCTGCCACTAGAGACACCCCTGGCAGTGAGACTGAGTCCTTGGTACATCCCTTTCTGAAGGTCAGCAACTCCAGACCTGCCAGATCCCCACGGCTTTCAGACTATGTCTCAGACATGGGTGTCTGGGACTACGTTTTAGCCTAACTCAGTTCAGATGTGCAAGGCCACATATTGATAGCAAGGGACTACGATCTCTGCTGGTGTTTATTGCGCACCGACAGTCTACCATACTTGCACAGTGCATTTTGCTGTATTTTACTGAACCCACTGTGTTCGCATTGAGGAAATCAAGGAAAGACATCTTGCAGAATCTGCTGTGGGTCTCGTGGCAGAGCTGTCCCATTTCTAACACAGACACAGTGAGTTTCTCCCAAGTCATCTTGTCCTACTGTGCTACCTCTCTTCAGGACCATCTCAACCAGCAGTGCCGCCCTTAGTGAATGACTACAGAGCCACCGTGCCCATAAACACATTGGTTACCAGTACAGATGCTGCTCATCCCTAAGTCCCAAGACCTGCAGGGCTGGCCTCCTCTGTTGGTCATTCTCCAACTCTTCCAGCCTATTCAGCAGAACACTCAGGACCCTGCCCCATGCCCTGCCCTCAAGGGCCCTCACTTCTTTACACAATGTAGTTTTTCCTGCTATAGTTAGCATTCCTAAAAGCTCATTTGAGGCTTTGATTGGTTCCTCACCCAAAATAATAGATTAACCACTAACTCTCAGGGCTGGAAAGAATCCTCATGATACCTGACCCAATGTAATCATTTTTAGGGAAAAGGAGTCTAAATAAAATAGCAGTGGCTACACAGGTTCAGGACAAGAACCCCACCCTCATGACTGTCACACATAATACATCCTGTTCAAAGTGATGCAGATTGCCCTGTGAGGGCAGAGGGAGGTAGAGAAGGCAGGTAATGAAGGCTCTTTTGGCAGGGTGCGCTCCATAGTCCTGTCACCGCCATTGAGCTACGTCATTCCCTAGTCTTGTTGAGATGAAGGCATTTTGAGGGAATGGTAGGTGTGAGTCCTGTGTAGCTCTGACATGTGCCCTAGAAAAAAATAAGTCAAACTTTCTTTCTCTGTTAGAGTGAGTACCATGTGACATTTGGTCACAGGGTCCTTCTCCAGTGCTCCAGGATGCTATGGAGGTCAGAGGACAACTTGTGGGTTGCCACTTTTCTCCTTTTACCTCGTGGGCTCTGAACTGAAATCAGGTGGCCAGCCTTGGCAGCAAGTGCTATTACCCGCTGATCCACCTCACTGGTTCCATTATTCCTTTTTATTCTGTATGAACTCCAGCTCATAGGATAATGCTTTCTCTATCCAGGGTGGGTTCTCCCTCCTTAGTTAAGTCTCTCTGGAAACACTCTCGCAGACATGCCCAGAGAGGGGTCCTATAGGTTCTACAAACTAGCCAAATTGGCAATGACCACCCTAGGGGACAAATCACACTAAACCATCACAGTGTGCATCAGACGTCAAGTGGACTGTCGGCACCAGGGCCCAGAATCTGAGGGGAGAAGTGTGATGTAGAGATTGATTTAGGATTGGGATTTAGTGCTGTGGTCCAGAGGATCTCATGGATACCACGAGGGAAGACAGGACATCTAAAGATGGAGGCCTAGGGTGGCCCAAGCTTCAAGTGAGAGATGAGGAAGGGGAAATGACAAAATAACCGAAGTGGAGTGACTCTAGAGAGGAAGGCTGAGCTGAAGAAAGAGAGAAAACTGGGAAAGGCTTGAAATCAGCCCTTACTAGTCAAATCATCGCTGGTGATTTGAGCAACTGAAAAACAAGCATTGAGTTTTTTCTTTTTTTTTTTAAATACCAATTCTCTGGTATCATTAAAAGGAAGAGTAGGCCATGGTTGGAGATAACAGCCCTCCCAAATTTGTGAGTGGTGTAAGCCCTGAGTTTTTGTGTGATTCAAGCAAGAATAAACCATGGGACATTTGGACAATTTTGTAGATCTTAACCTTTTGGGTTGTAGGAAGGAGACAGATTTAATTTTGTTTGGAACATGAAGGAAATATCCCTTTGTAAGGTCTACCATCATACTACACTGACTGTTACTTCAGAGCCATGGAACCATGGGAGTAAAAATGCAAATTGGAGATAAAGGTCACCTAGTCCTTGGAGTCCTGCTGATGCCACCTTGAGGGGAGAGAGTCAAGGCAAATAAGAAGGGAGGCTCCTGACATGCTTTTGGCAAGACGTTACCATGAAAGAGCAAATGCCCCTTAACCTTGGGCACCACAGAGGGGCAGGAAATACCTACTCCACTATGTCACCCAGTTAAGCACAAGTTACACCATCCCTTTTCCATCTCCAACATCCTAATTGCAATACAAGTTTGGGACCACAATTAGGACCAGAAGCAGGACCCCAGAGGCAAAAGCCAGTCAACCAGTCTGAGTCACTGAATTAGAAAAGCACCAGATATTTGGAAAGACAACCTACCGGGTAAGGGGACATTTAGACTCTGGACATTGTTGGTGACAAGGCTAAATGAATTTCTAAAAAAATTTTTTGAGATTATAGTACAGACAGACACTGAAAAGATTCCTGAAAATAAAGATAACAAGTAATACTCATCCATCCATCCACACTATTTGATTTCCGAACACCGCTTGCGGTTTATCATAGAGATAGACACATCTGAGAAGAGATAGAACTGATATCTTCCCTCACACCACTTACAGTCTAGGCATAGCTGGGAAAACAGAAGATTGCCACCTGCTGTGACCACATCAGAGGAGGAACATGGGCACCAGAAGAGGCAGCAAGATCAAGGGTAGGGGTCAGAAAGCTTCTGAAGTGAAACAGCATCTAAGCTGTTGTCTGAAGACAAGGACAGTCAAGGGAACCGTGGGTAGCTCTCATGATGAGGAGAGAATGTTATGGACATTGGCAGCCAATTGCTCAGGCTTAGGTCTTGGAGCCTCCAGGAGCTCTGGACATCAACTTAGTTGTTTTTCTCAGCTTCAGTATCCTCATGCAATAACAATACCATTGCCAATTGCCAGGAGTCCCGAGGATCAAATAGTCCACAGCACATTAAGTACTAGTCTACTCATAGCCAAGAGGCGGGGGAAGCCGAGGAAGGTGCCAGTGATCCCCTCTAAACTAGAAATTTGTTTCAGAACTTAGGAAATTATTTCCTAAGGTTTTATTACCACACTCCAGAACCTATTTCCCTAAACTATTTCAAGCTCCTTGATGGCAAATGCACCAACTGTCAGGTCTACAGGCTCTGTCCTTGGGATGAAGAAGGGGTGCCAGGGCTTAAATGAGAACCAAGAGCCGGCAAGTTGGCTCAGAAGGTACGGGAACTTGCTGCAAAGCCTGATGACCTGAGTTTGAACCTTGGGACCGACATGGTAGAAAGAGAGAAATCTTCCCACAGGTCGTCTACTTACCTCCACATGCATGCACGTGTACTTGCATGGACATACACAAAAATAAATGTAAAAGCAATTAAAAAAGTTATAAAGGGAGAACTGCCCACAGTTGATGTGGGAAGATTGCTGCAGGATGGGAGGCTCCATCGCTAGGCACTGGCAGCAGAGTTAGTTCCCAGGGCACAGGCTCACCCAAAGTCACATACGAAAGAGAAGAGCAAGTGAGGGTGGAGTGACCAGAGAGTATTGACCTGGATTTGCATTGTTTGTTTGTTTTGAGACAAAGTTTCTTTGTGTAATAAACCTGGCTGTCCTGGACTCACTCTGTAGACCAGGCTGGCCTTGAACTCACAGAGATCCACCTTACTCTGCCTCCCAAGTGCTGAGATTAAAGGCCCAGCCTAGCTCTGGATTTTTTTTTCTTTTTAAATTAAAAAAACAAAAGATAGTGAGTTCACATAGCACCCCTCCCCCCCACTGGCACAGAGTTCTGTGGCTTTCAGTGCTGTCCCACACTATGTGGCCAGCATTACTATCTTTTTCCAGAATGTTCTCACCATCTTAAAAACAAAACATTCCTCAGGCTTTGGAAGATGTAGGTCTGTGGCAGAGTTGCTGTTGAAGAAATTGAGGATCTATAATCAGGAGATTCATAAACTGTATGGATCTGGAGTTGAGAGCTCATTTTCAGGGAAGTCCTTGCTCTCCCCTGTTCTGCAGCTTCACTTGAGACCCATCTCTACTGACCATTGCCCCACAGCCACACCATCCTGGCTTCCAGTCTAATGACTGAGAGTCTCTGAAACAGTGAGCCAAAATAAAACCCTTCTCCTTTAAGTTGCTCCTGTCAGGTGTTCTGTCACAGCAACCAGACTCAAAACAGATGCAAGCTCTAATCCTCTCTTTGGGGTTCTCAAAGACAATAAGATCTCCAACATCACAAGAACATCCATTTTGGGGAAAGAAGAGAGAACACATTTCAAAGACAGGATTCCCAATGACTCCCTCTCAACTTATCCCACATGGTTGACTCTATTCCTCTTATTCTTACTTAGATTATATAGATATAGGGGATTTAAGGAATATAGAGTTCCAGTTGGGGAAGATGAAAATGCTCTAAAGAGGTGATGGTAGCAGCTGGGTGTGGTGGCTCACACCTTTAGTCCCAGCACTGGAGAGGTAGAGGCAGGTGGATCTCTGTGAGTTCGAGGCCAGCCTGGTCTACAGAGTGAGTCCAGGACAGCCAAGGAAGTTACACCGAGAAACTGTGCTTTGAAAGACAAAACAACAACAGAAAAGAGGTGATGGTTGCATAACAGTGTGTGTGTGTTCAGTGCCACAACTGTAAGCCCCAGAGCAGCTAGGATGGTCTATTGTATGCTATACACTTTTCTTTCTTTCTTTTTTCTGTTCTTTTTTTAGTTTTTCAACGTTTATTTATTCAAGTTGCATCTCAATCACAGTCCCCTCCCTCCTACCTTCTTCCTCTTCACTCTCCTATCTGCTTTTTTAAAAAAAAATTTAAGGTGTATCTTTTCCCCCACAACAGCTCCCCCTTTTAGTTCAATAAAAGGCTCTTTTTCTTATAACAATAAATACAATACAAAACAGTAAGAGCAATTAGGCCACAATTATGAAAATTATGAGGTATAACAAACATTCTTAATGTCCAGTCCATATGTATTTGGCAACTGATATTAATATTCTATTATCTATCTCTCTATCAGTGAGTTTAAAGTTCTATATTTAACTCAGTTTCCATCATAACTTGCATTACCAACTTAAAAACATCTTTTTAGACCTAGAACATCTTTTAAATTCCTAAACAACTTAAAATTTCAGCTAGCACTGGGGATGCAGAAGCAGGCAAATCTCTGTGAGTTTAAGGTCAGCCTGGTCTACAGAGTGTGTCCAGGACAGCCAGAGCTGTTACACAGAGAAACCCTGTCTCAGAAAAAAACAAAAACAAAAAACCCCAAAACAAAACAAAACCAAAAAACAAAATCCAAAACAACTTATAATTTAACTGTGAGACTGAAACTATCTAGTCTTCAACCATATTAGAGACCTGAGAAGGATAAATATATCTGAAAAAACAGGAAGTGCAGAGCCAGCAGCTTCCAAAACTAAGAAATGACAGACAACTGGCTGCCTGGACAGTCCCCAATTTCTCTCAATGAGCATCTATCTTTTTTAGCACATTAACAGCTAATGATATGGTTATACTAGTTTTGTGGCTAAGCAGTTCCCTGAATCTAGATGGTCCTATAGTTGGGGTACCTTAACAAGAGTTTGAGTGTCCTCTTCTGTGAAATGATTGTAACCTTTTATTTAATAATAATAAAAAAAGCCCAAAAAACCCAAAACCTACCAAGTGGTCACTCTGGTTGAAAGTTCAGACTGGAGACTGGTGGCCTGAGATTGCATGGGTCCCTGGGTTTGAGGGAAGGGGCAAGCCAAGCCTATCTGTGTGCCTAGGTTTTGGCACCTGGTAAATGAAGACTATTGTTTCTCTATTATAAAGTTGTGAGAAATAAATGAGTTAATGTATCAATAATCTGGCCCGGCGAGTCACCTATACTTCCTATCTGTCCAAAGTCCTGCTCTCCTGCAGCAGACAAGTAAGCAAATGTGGGTTGTGGGTGTGGTCAGCAGTCAGGGTCCACTGATGCTGTGTGTAAGACCAGGAGTTGGAGTCTCAGCCCAGGCATGTACCTGGTAGGGCCGGGGAGGGCAGAGAGGGAGTGGAGGAGAGAGAGACACAGAGAGACAGACAGAAAGAGAGAGATGGAGAGTGTGGTACACTTAGAGGCTGACTTAACATAGGTTCACAATGAATGCTGATGCCCCTGGCCTGCCCTCTCAGTCTGCATTCTGTGGAAGACTGTGGCTGAGCTGCCGCTTCAGCCTCCCCTGCAAAGTCTGGCTGCAGTTTCTGCAGCAGGTACTTTTCCTGTTGCCCTGAGAGGAAACATGAATCAGCCGCTGCTTGGTTCCATTTCCTGGGAGGCCTCAGGCCCAGGAAATCTGTGGTTTGAGCATCAGTTTAGAGATCAAATGAAATGGCTATTGACAGTGGAGTGTGTGCTAGGACCACTGACAATGTGCTCTTAAGCCAAGTGACTCACGTTGAGCTGGCCCTTCAGCCCTTTTTCTCCTGATTACATCCATCTCGTGAAATGAGTAGCATTTCCTGGCCTCCGGTGACTCTTCCTTAGCTGGGCTGGATGAAGGAGCACATCTGGAGCAGTCTGGGCCAGGAGTGGAGGGTCCAGCCTGTGTGGTTAACTGAACAGCACAGAAGCCAGTAGAGAGGCCAGGCATGCACACCCTCACATGTACTGCAACCCATGAATGCTGGAGGCAGAGACCTGCTCTGACCACTCAACTCTCTTTCTCCAGGTCCTAAACAGAGACCCTGCTGTAACCAGTCTTGGGACAACCAAACTGTTTACCACACCTTGCAAATGGCCAAATAGGTTAAAATTCACCTATTTATAGAGTTATTCTCTATCCTCCAGTTTAATGAAACAATTAAATCCTATGGTATTTTTGCAAAGACAGCCAGCTTTTAGAAAAGACACACACACATACATACAGAGAGAGAGAGAGAGAGAGAGAGACAGAGACAGAGACAGAGACAGAGACAGAGACAGAAATAGAAACAGGTTCAAAGATATAGACACAGAGTATGTACAGATGTTAGATAACATCAAAGTGTAAATCATTCTCCCTTTGGGCTCCTGGGTATGGATTTTTCACAATGGAAGAAGGGTTCCTCATAACAGATTAGCAATATGGCCACCCCTCTAGGATGGTAGAGGCTAAATGAGGATGGTATGATGTCAAGAGTGCTTGAGTGAACAGCCGCATACCTGCTACAGCTCAATGCTGGTGTCTGTTTCGTGAGCTCATTGTACGTGGTTTTGGAGTATTTCCTACAAAAAAGCATGGGAGTTGAATTCTCCCTCCCTGGACAAGCCTGAACATGCTTCTCTAGGAAATGTGAACAATGATAAATAATCCCTAGGTAGGTGACACCCAAGAGAAAGTATTTGAAACCGTCCCTAAACTTGGAATCATCATATAAATGCTATCAGTGGTGCTAGTGGTGTCATCACTCAATGGGTGAGAGAGTTCATGTGCAAGATCTTCTCAGGTGGCCGGGCGGTGGTGGCTCACGCCTTTAATCCCAGCACTCGGGAGGCAGAGGCAGGCAGATCTCTGTGAGTTCGAGGCCAGCCTGGTCTACAAAGCGAGTCCAGGACAGCCAGAGCTGTTATACAGAGAAACCCTGTCTCGAAAAACAAAACAAAACAAAAAAAAAGATCTTCTCAGGTGTCAGGGAGGAGCCTTTCCAGGTTGTTTGGGTGGAGGGTGGGATAGTGATCTACTGATGACTTTTCCAACTTTAAGATTCTTGAGAAAGTGGACAGTTTCTGAGTTGGGGTATAGGGATGAAGCAGACTGAAAAACTAGGTACATGCCTTGTTTAAACAGGGAGATCTTATGTAGCTCCTACCCTAGATAACTGGAATTTCCCACTGAGATATGCACATGCCTGTATTTGCTTAGTATCCACCCATCCATCCGTCCGTCTGTCCGTCCATCCGTCTGTCTGTCTATCTATCATCTATCTATCCATTTATCCATCTACCTACCTATCTATCCCTCTATATATCACCTATCAATTATTTATCAACATCTATTATCCATTGTGCATTATATATAGTATGTTTTTGATAGTTTAGTATTTTGATATGGTCAAGAGATGTGTGAAAACTTATAACAATAAATCAAAGAATGTTTCTCTCACACCAGATCCATCAGCAGTCGCATTCCTCCTTGCCTCAGTCTCAGGCAAACACCAATTTGCTTCCTGTCTCTGAGCATTTGGCTCTTCTGGAATTTGACACAAACAAATCCTGCACTGTGGGGCCTCAAGCAAACTACTTCCACTTAGTAGTTTGCAACCTTCCCCCCAAATACAAACAATTACAACAAAGAAAACAAAAGCATAGAAAACATCTCATGGTGAAAGCTGTAGTATGTCACAGTGTGTCCCACAGTGTATCCCTCTGTCCTCACATAGTCACTTGCAAATGCTCACTGCAATGAGTCATTGGTCTGATTCAAGATCTCTGATTTCTGTGACATCATCATTATTGGATCTTCACTGGGACTCCTCCTGGTTATCCTGTTGTTACCCTGCGTCATAGAGATCCTGCAGTTTTGGATCAACAGGACCGGCCCTTTCATATGTTCCAACCCTGTGCAGATGCTATAAATTTTGGAGTGGACCAACTCACCTGGATCTGGGCCTCAGTGGCAGCTGAGCTGGTCAACACACCACTCTCCCTTATCTGCACCAGCAGGGTTAGCTCTCCAGCACTGCTCCAGCAAGGCCACCCAACGTTACCACTGACAGGAGGCAAGGTTAGCTCTCCTGTTCTCATGCCCTCTGGCTGGCTGTGAGGCCTGCACCTTGCCTGAGCACCATGGTGGAGCTGGCCCTGATGGTGGTGGTACAGGTGAGTCAACCCTGAGGATATGAGAACAGGAGAGCTGGTCCAGCCCCTTGCATTTACTACTACTTCTTCTTCTTCTTCTTCTTCTTCTTCTTCTTCTTCTTCTTCTTCTTCTTCTTCTTCTTCTTCTTCTTCTTCTTCTTTTTGAAGGGAGGAGGGAATCGAGACAGAGTTTCTCTTGTAACAGAGCTCTGGCTATCCTGAACTTGCTCTGTAGACCAGGCTGGCCCTGAACTCATAGAGACCCATCTGCCTCTACCTCTCAAGTACTGGGATTAAAGGCATAAGCCACCACATCCAGTTGCATTTACTTTTTGTTTTGTTTTGTTTTGTTTTTCAAGACAAGGTTTCTCTGTGTAACAATCCCTGTCTGTCCTGGACTCACTTTGTAGACCAGGCTGGCCTTGAACTTACAGAGATCTGTCTGCCTCTGCCTTCCAAGCGCTGGGATTAAAGGCATGCACCACCACACCTGGCTTCATTTACTTCTTAATACAATAATTTTCCTTCTTCCCTTCCCCTTTCTTGATCTTTTTTCCCAATTTTATTTTTTTACTGTTTATTACTTCAATTTACATTTCTTTCTTGATCTTAACGCCACACTTGTTAGATCTCATGACACACATAGACATCATATCCAACTTTATTTTTATCTTTTTTGTCTTCGTGATTTGTCACTGGGGACTTAACACAGAACTTGTGGCTTCTAGGAAAGCCCTCTCCACTTAAGCCATATTCCTAGCCTCTTGAGATGATTTAAAAACCCAACACAATAGCTAGTGTCAATTCAGAAAGAGAATTCCTAGCTGGACCAGCAATGTGAGCCAAGAGGGTCACTTGGGAGCTTACTGTCTGTGCCTAGCTTCCTAGTGGTGTAAACACAGGTAAAGTGTAGTTTAGATGGTGTTTGCAGCCAGAGCAACAGATGTGTCTTGAGAATACTGGTAAAACAGCCACTGCTCTGGGAACACATGTTCTTCTATGGTTAGGGATGAGAGACAGGCTCCTTTTTGTGAGGAATGGCTTCCTAGGTGGACACATGGGTTCCCACTATAGAACCTCATGTACTCAATGTTAAGGCCGCTTCAGTATCTCAGAGCAGTGCTTTAGAATATGGCAACAAAAGACATGGAATGAGAAAGAAATGTAGTGGTTCTGCTTAGCTCTTCAATGCAATATGATCTAGCGATGCTACCACTAATGGGCTAGTCAATGTTAGGCATACGATTTCATCTTTATAAACCCAGCTTCCTCATCCAACAATGGAGACAAAATAGTACTGGCTTTATAGGCAGGTTTTTTTGTTTGTTTGTTTGTTTGTTTGTTTGTTTCCAGACAGGAGGGTTTCTCTGTGTAACAGAGCCCTGGCTATCCTGGACTCGATTTGTAGACCAGGCTGGCCTTTAATTCACAGAGATCCGCCTGCCTCTGCTTCCTGAGTGCTGGGATTAAAGGCATGTTCCACCAAGCCACCTGGCTATAGGCAAGTTTTTGAATTAAAGAAATAAACAAAGTGCCAGAGAAAAGGCTGCCACACTGTAGGTGCCCAGAAGACATCAGTATTGTGACTATATCAGTTCATGTCAGTATTTTCTCATTGGCCTAAACTTGTATGTGTCAGGGGTGTCTTTTGGGGACTATAGGAAGGACTCTGACCTGAGACTGTGTGTGGTACCAGCTTCATGAGATCCACATGGCCACATTGTCCAGCAGGAACGACCACCATCAAAGAGATAGACAACAGACATTCTGACCACTGATGTCTGTCCAAAAAGTTAGATGAACAATGATAGAGATTCCAGTGCTGTGCAGAGAGCTAAATGGCAGAACTGGGCTCCAGAGTGACAGGTTCAGGAAGGGAAAGTTTTGAAAACTCTTAAGTAATATATATATTGCCACTGTGACAAAGGGGGGAATTTCCATAAAACAAACTACCAAAGTCAACTTCGTGAAAGTGAAACTGAGATATCTATGTTATCTCAGGATAACTTTGACTTATTCGAAAACTCATATGAAGGTCATTGCCATTCTGAACATGAAACCAAAAACCTTTACTGCCTTGCAGCCCCTCAGAGGGTTTCCTCACCATGTGAGCAACTTTGATTGGCTTGTATGAAATGTCTTGGGAAGGCTGGCCTTTTCTCTGATCAATGCCTGTTATTAGCACTTGGCTGATTGGATTGATTTCCTATTGCTACTGGACTCATTTACTATTAACAGCATGGCTTAAGTCAACAAAAAACCTCCACTATTTTACAGTTTAGGGGGCCAGAAGTCCCAGCTTGAGTCTTATAGAACTAAAATTAACATGCCTACAGGGTTTTGTTTCTTTCAGAATGCTCTAAGGGAAAATCTGTTGCTTAGCCTTTTCCATTTCCAGTGGTCACCTGCATTCCTTGGCTCATGGCCTCTGCCTCCATCTTCAAAGCCAGCAACTGCCTCACTCTGAGGTCTGCTTCTGTCATTACATCCTCGGATTCTGCTTTTCATGCCTCCCCCTTTCACTTATAAAGACTGTTGTGAGTTCTATGCTGACTGGGATACTCAGGGCCATTGCTTCTGCCTGAAGATCCACGTCCCTATCTGTCAATTCCTTTTTTCATAGATTTCGAGAGTTTTGGGGGTTAGGGGGTGAGCATCTGAGTAGGAGGCATTTATTCTCTCTGCCACAGTGCTTGTGCATATTACAGAATAGAAGCCAGCGAGGCAATGTGTGTGGTGGTTAAGCTCAACCTTTGTGGCTAAGTACATTGGATTTTCAGGCTGCCTCCCCCAAGTGCCAGCTCTGTGGCTCCCAGGTGTCTGTTTCCTCATCCAGGAATGGGA
This sequence comes from Lophiomys imhausi, assembly GCA_907164525.1. Taxonomy (NCBI): domain Eukaryota; kingdom Metazoa; phylum Chordata; class Mammalia; order Rodentia; family Muridae; genus Lophiomys; species Lophiomys imhausi. The sequence goes on along the minus strand of CAJQZJ010009649.1, from coordinate 5,648,466 downwards.
CATAATAAGACTCACCTCATAAAGTCATGGGGAGAACCAATTAATTGCATATATAGTATGCAAATACAAACACACATGTGCATACATACATACATGTGTACATGTGATTTGAACAGTAACTAGAATATGCTAGGGTTCATCAAATATTGCATTATTATCTGATACATGGATTTTATATAGTATTTTTTCCTATGGTTGAATCTGATGATTAATGGCAATGTCTGTTTTGAGTATATTGAAGGATCCATGTGTTTAAGAAAATACAAGGGAGCCAGGCTCAGTTGCGCACACCTTTAATTTCAGCGCTCAGGAGGCAGAGGCTGGTGGATCTCTGTGAATTTGAGGCCAGCCTGCACTACAAAGCAAGTCCAGGACAGCCAGGACTATACACAGAGAAACCCTGTCTTGAAAAACAAAACAACAACAAAAAAAAAAAAAAGAAAGAAAGAGAAAAAAAAGAAAGAAAAAAGGGGGAAAAACCCCAAGGGTAAATACAATACAATGTTAAGTGAAAGAAGGTCATTATAAAGGATCCCACACTGTATGGCTTTGTTTACAAAGCTGGGCAAACACATATTCTAGGAATGGTGATATAAGAAAACAGTTCACATAGCAGATGTCAAAGATGGTGCCCTTATGAAGTTTGGCTCACAAAGTTGGCCCACCACCTTTAAAAGAACATATAAACATTAACTTTATGTTTCTAGAATCAAGCATCAGTTTAGATTGAAAAAACAAAACAAACCAAAAAACCTTAGAATGCCCTGCCTGACAACATGGGCAATCTATATTTACAGCCAGAGGAAAAGAAGTGAGATATAGAAAATGAAGTGAGATACAGAGACTTTGAACTCAGTCTGTTCACTTGGTTACTTGTGATTGGCTGAGATTTGGATACTTGCTACAAATATTGGTCTCAATCTGTGTGGACATCAAGGTAGGTTACAGTTCACTATGTATGGAAAAACCTTTAGGCCAAATTTTACAAATGAGCTTCAGCTTTGGGTCTGACAGTTTACTCCAGCAGTTAACATCTGGAAACCTGGCTATCAGAGTTTTCCCAGTGATCAGTTAGCTGACAGGAGAGGTTCATGGCATATAGACAACTCCATTTATGCTGAGTATCTGGTTTGGATTTTGGCAGGTGCCCAGAGGGGGTGCCTGGATGACCAGACCCCATTTAAACCTTGGGACTCTGTCTTTAATGAATATTTCCAGCAGACACCACTCACTAAAAAGAAGACTGTTCAAGTCTTGCTAGATTCCACTGGGAGAAAGGCCTTGGCTTGTGGATCCAGGTTTCATGAGAATTTGCCCCAACAACCTATCCCTTGCTGATATTATTTTATAATCTCCCACCATAAAAAAAGACAGTCATGAACCTAAGTCTGTCCTGTATCCCATGATCTGTTCTAGTGCATCAGCATACTGGGGGTGATCTGGGGGATCCCACCGATATGGCTGGTCACCTAGGGTGGGGGGATGGGTTCAAAGGGAACACAAGGACATCCTTTGTGGAGTTGGAACTGTTATCTATTTTGATTTGGTAACCGAGTATGGCTGTATAGAAACAGGAATTACCAAGTAGCTTACCTGACAGCAGCCATCTCATTCATTTCCTGAATGAATGCTACTTCTTAAAAGACTAGTGTACAAAATCTCAGACACCTTCAGCTGTTGCACTTCACCCTGCCTTAGATGTAGCTGGTGAATAATTTCCTCTCAAAGAAAGAACTCAAAGGAACAAGACAAAACAAACAACACAACAACTACAACAAAATCCCAGAAAAACCCCAAGGTTCCTGCATCCAAGAAAGTTATACATGGACCGATGGTTTTCCCCTACTGAAAATTGACCATTTAGTGCTTGGGTAAGGACAGTTTTCTGAGGCCTGTGTCTACAGCCAAAGGAAAGGTCCATCTACTCATGCAGGTCTCCATGGTCCTCCTTTTCTTTTCTTACATATAATAGGGATGCAGGGGGCTCAACCCACCCCTCACCTCATCATGGTGCATTGCTTCACGGTGGAACAGTCTCCTGGCTACCAAACGAGGGTACAATTTGAGTTATCCACTCAGAGAACCTTCGTGCAATTAATGAAGTCTCATAAACATGTCTAGGACTTGGGTTTTCCCTGTTTGAATTTAGGGGCCAGCGTTAGCCAGGTATCTTGGTTTGTGAGGGAGATGTTCTATTTGAACACAAATTGTACAGTGGAGGTGTGAGGTGCTGCCGCGTGTTTGAAACAGGTATTACTCCCAAGGATTTGCTGTTCCTCAGGGAGATCTGTGAGACAGCCAAGCCACACCAGCAGTGGTGGCTGGAAGTAGCTATTTTCTAGGCATGGCAGGGCAAAATACTCAACTTTTTTTTTTGGTAGCAGGTAGGGAGGGGGGAGACAGATAACACACAACACTACGATTGTGATGACCAGACATGACTGACACTCTCACCACATTCACTGTGCTGCAAATATGTCCCCCTCACTTAATGTATTGGATACTCAATCCCTATGCAGCCGTGTTGGGGTGGGCTGAGGGCTTGGGGTCCTCTTCTCATGAGTGGATTTGTATCAATTATAGAAGAGCTCTTGGCTACAGTGTAGGTTCCAGCCCTGGCCACCATGCTAACATGTGCTCCTCTGCCCCTCTGACTCTTCTGCTTGGATGATGGAGCTAGAAGATCCTCTCCATGAACTAGCATCTTGGGGCTGCACTTCTCAGTATGGACAAGAAGAAACACACTTCTTTTCTATGGCAGTTGACTAGTCTATGGTAGTGTGTGTTGCACCACAAAAAGTACCAGGACATGGTGCTCACTAATCAGGGTGTGACATTTAATAAGTGGGTATCATGTAACTAACTTTTCCCCCATGATTGAATTTGATTAGTAATGGCACCTCCCACACCCCATGTGTGGTGTGTGTGTAGCAAATTTGTGTGCTTAAGAAAAGTCTAATTCCTTATCAATGAGGCTTTTCCTTTGCTTCAAAGTCCTGACAACAGTGAATGGAGCTGAGTCTTGCTAAACATAACCAGTCTATTTTCTGGGATCACCAAGATGCTCAAGTGTACACTGGACAAAACCCCCATATGGAGAGAATTTAAAATCTTTAAAGGTCTGTATGTATATGTGTGAGAGCAGGTATGTGCATAACATGAAGCCGTGTGGAGGGCAGAGGAAAACCTCCAAGGTTAGTCTTACTTTCTACTCATTTGAGACAAAGTCTCTTGCTCCATGCTGCCTATACCAGACTACCTGGCTTGAGAGCTTCTGATATCCTCCTATTTTGGCTTCCCTCTTGCCTTGCCATAGGAACTTTGGGGTTGCAGATGCTACCCTGTCCTCTTTTAGGGGCTTCCTGGGAATTCAAACACAGGCCCTTGTTCCTCTGTAGCAAGTAATGTACCCACTAAGCCCTGCCCCCCGCCCCCCGCCATTGCCTTTAGTATAATTTTAAGTCACATACCACTTACTGACCCTTTGGTTAATGGCCATGACTGCATGTGTAGCAGTGGTCTCTTGAGCTTACTAAAAGATCTGGAAAATTTCTATCGCTTAGTGTTCTTCCTGAGCTTGGCCCATTCTTAGCGCTGTTTAGATACACAAGCACTTAAGTGCTACAGCATGCTGAAGGGTGACATGCTGTGAGATCACACATTGTAGGAACAAGAGGTGACAGTATACAGCCGAGGCATACAGTGGGCTGGACCATGTCTGTTTGTGTAAGGATACTCTGATGTTTCCATGTCAGCATTGCTTAACAATTCGTATTTCTCAAAAAGTAACTCATCAATGAAGAATGCATGGCTGGCTGTGTATCAAAACTTAAAATATAGTCATGCCGTTTTTTTGTTAGTTGGGTATAACTAATAATTTTGCAATATTTAAACCTACAAAAATATTTTAAAAATCTTTTTTGTTCATTTACCTCTCTCTGTGTGTCTGTGTGTGTACAGGCATGCTCATGTCATGGCACATATGTAGAGATCAGAGGACAACTTGTTGGAGTTGGCTTTCTCCTTTTACCACACAGATCCCAGGGATCAAGCTCGGGTCATCACCCTTGGCATCAAGTGCGTCATCTTGCCTGTCCAACAAATGTTTTTTAATAAACAATTAGAAGCTGCAGGTAAGACTATAGACTCCTATATGCATTTCAGAATAAAGTGGGATGATTAGCAAACAACTTTAACCCAAAAAATACATATGTCAGGGTACAATTTTGAGAGAGAATGAAAATAAACAAAGGGATGGATGAAGAGATGCAAGAACAGATGTTTTCTGACTTAGCAAAGCTTGTGTGTGTGTGTGTGTTTCTTCTGTCTGTCTGTCTGTCTGTCTGTCTGTCTGTCTGTCTGCCCGTCCTGGTGGTTCATGGTGGGCAATTAATTATCAGGATGTTGCCTAAGTAATAAATCTACCAGCTTCATCTAAAACATCCATGAACCTTCTTTCCATCCAACTATCAAATGGTCTAACATATTTCAAATCTTTGAAGACATTTAATTTGAAACAGAAAAGATAAAGTCAAGCTTAAGTAAATTAAAAACATAGAGAGGTACTGTTTTCATACCTATTTTTGAAGGGAGTATTAATGCAAAAATGTTCAAATTTTATTGATTTGGTTTCCAGGAAAATACATTAGCAGGTCTGTGAAGCAAATGGCTTTGACCCCTTCACCTGGCCTCAAAGTGCCCCAGTTTGACTTCCTCTGCAGGATAGAGACTGGTCACATCAACAGGGCATGGCTGGCTAACACCGCCCCTTTGATGACTTCATTTGATTTTCTGAAACATGGTTCTTTTTTTCAAGTGTATTTATCAAACACACATACAACATCCATGCTATAAGTACTTTACAAGCCTTGTAAAAGGTGAGGTACTTTACAAGCCTTGTAAAAGGTGAGGTAGGTGCTGATCCCCATTAAACAGATGAGATCGAGGCCCAGAAAGCCTGAGTAACTTCCTGAATCACACAGTGAATATGAGCTAGAACTGGAGTTTTGTATTGATCTCTTTTTAACAGGGAAGCAGAAGGAAATGACTTTATCCTCTGCACTCACTGGAGGCTCATTTGATTTCTGCTGTCCCAATATGCCCTCGGAACTTGCGCTCGCTCCTAGTTCTATTCTCAGCTCTCGTGCAGCTCAGAAGTAGATTGCATTTACTTGTGGGGATGCTAAGAACCCAGTACTGAGATGGAGAGGGAATTGAATTTGGTGACCTGCTTGACACTGGCTGCTATGGCCTCTGAGTCATTGGATAAGGGCTTATTCAGAAGGCAAGATGGAGGAGCTGGGAAGGGTGGGTAATTGCTATTGCAGGTCACTGGTAAAAAGCGGCAAACCAGAAAGCACCAAACCATCCCAAGAAATGATTTTTCCTGGCCTCCTGCATCAGACCTCATAATTCTAATTTCAGATGTTTGGCCTGAGCAAAAGTTTGCTTTACAGAAACAAGGAAAACAAAGTGGGCCCTGGGCAGCACAGTAGAAGACAGGAGCTGTTGCTCTGTCATTGCCTGCCACTTTCTCCCAAATGACTTCACCGAAGGCTCTGACACAGGCAGAGGCTGTGGAAGGTACTTTTAGCACCCTACTGCTTTCCAGAAGGAAACCACTTGCAGCATGCATCCTTTCCTTAGAACACTCACACATGCACCCCCAGAACAAAGGAAGCGAGCTCTGCCTTCAGAACTGGTTTGCTATCTATTATCTTTCCCCTTGGCCAGCTGCCACTACCTTTAGGTGACTCTGGGACATTGCAATACACGCATTCTTGTATAGGGCACTCCAGAGCTGCACACCAGCCTCCTATTAGGCTGACTAAATCCTTGCCCTGCTTCTTTTTGTCCCTCTGCTTGCTGAGATATGATGTTGGCCTTCCCTCACTGTCTATGCAGAATCCTGGTAGCACAGTTTATCAAAACTCCCAACCCCTGGAGTCTGCCCACCCTCGTGGATTGTTTCCCCATCTCTCTTACAGCTGCAGTCATTCCTTGATGTCCTCTCTGACTGTCCTGCTGCTGACCCCACTCTCTTGGGTTGTGAATTTCTGCTAGAGTCACATCCAATATCTTGCTACCACTTTTGGACCCAGTGCAGGGGTCTTTGTTTCTATGGCCAAGGCCTCTCTTAAGCAAAGTCTGCCACATTGTCTGAAGGGTCTGGATAAATCAACACGGGTTGTGAGCATTGGCGGGGCCAGGTGGCATTTTACCATGGACCAGACTTAAACCTGATTTAAAAGTCTCCTCAGGCAGAGTCTTACGGGCTCTGCACTTTCCTGAGTATTTATAATTATTTAATAGGTGTTAGGGGGTAGGAAGGACATTTTGTTCAGTAGTATAGACCGTGACTGGCAGGAGTACATGCTCCTACAAATAATCTTTAACCCAGGACTCTGTGAGCAACCGTAGTAAAACCTACTAGGTCATCAAAAGTAAATAAACAAATATATAAATGAATGAAAGCAGAAAATAAACTTGATGGGAAGAGGAAGAAGCTTAGTGGGAAAGAAAAAGGACAGGGTATTAGGGCTAACCATGATCAAAATTTATCATATATGTGTATGAGAGCATTACCAGGAAATCCATTATTATATGTCTTTAAAATATGCCAATACAAAGTTTGTCCAAACTTTTTCTTCTTCGTTTTTTTTACCACAAAGATGAAGTCGTTAGCATCCGGCTATTTACTGGGATGTTTACTGTTTGCTGGGATACGCTCAGTGGAAGGCAGACTTGCTTAGCATGTGACAGAAGGCCCAGGGGTCACTTCCCAGCATTGCAAATCAAATCAAAACAAGACAGAACTGGAGAGTAAAACTGTGTTTTTAAAGAGTTAGTTCTGGTCCAGCGGTGGCACTGGGGAGACACACCTGTATGAGATGAGGCGGACAGTTGCCGGTAGACCCTGAGGGCTCCCTCTCGCCCAGCCTGTACAAAGGAATTAAACCACAAAAGTTGGGATACTGAGGGGGGTGGGGAGTTACTTTCATTATTATCTAAGATAGGAGTAGAGGTTAGAGCATGTGGCAGAATATATGAGGGTTATCAGTTGAGGTCCTCTTTAATTTTTTTTTTAAAGATATGAATCAGATGGGCTGCAGATATAGCTCAGTGATAAAACATTCCCAGCATGCACGGCGGCTCAGGTTAAATCCCCAGTACAAAAACAAACAAACAAACCTCAAGTTATAAATCAGAAATTGCAATTTAAATTTTTTTCTTTTTAACTTTGTTTTTTCTGCTTTTCTGGGTTTGAACTTGTGTAGACGCCTGGTCAGCCTCAAAGGACCTTGGTAATACGGAGTTTCTGGAAATGCACAAGCAAATCTTTGCTGCCACTGAAAACACACTTTTCATTCATCAGATAGTGTCTTAGAGGTTTGGGGTAGATGTGCTTGCTGGCTGTGGTAGGCTGCTAAGGAACTGAAGAAAACGGGGGAGAGGATATCATGTCATGGCCGTGGTCAAAATGCGTCTTGGCCTGAGCTAACAGTAGCGTTGTCTCTGTGGTACCATGCCTGTTTCCACAGCACACTGGTTTAGACAAACAAGCCCTGGGAAGCTCATCTGTTCCTATCCCAAACCATCCCACGTTATAGAAGCTCACTATAAGTTTACGAAGAAGTACAAGTAGGGTTTTTTTTTTTTTTTGATTTTTGTTTTGGTTTTGTTTTTTTGGTGGTTGTTGGAGTAAAAGAGCCCCGCATGTTTTGGAATGAGTGTCCTCCATTACAGACACACGCGTTTTTCTGATCCTACTTTTCAGTTACTTCAAAGGTATTCAAGGAGAAGTTGGTCGGTCTTCTTCAAAAACTAGCTTAAACAAATATTTTTGAAATGGTTCTGGATCCCAGTGGCATAAAAGTCACTCTGCCTCTATCCACAGCAGCCCCCAGTGCTGTCTCCATAAAGCTAATTTATTATCCATTTAGCATCTGAGGCCTGGCTCTGTGTAGAGCAGTGTGGCAGCACAGGACCTTCCTGTGTAGTCCTCCATTCGAGCTGCACACTGAGCTAAGGTGTGCTTTCTTGATTGTTCTTGGGGAGAGAAAAGCATGATGTGGTTGTTGTTTTGAAGAACGAAGACACTTAATAGGGTGAAGAGATCACGTCTAATAACAGTTGCTAGTAACACATGAGACAGCTTCATGCCACCAGGCTGGTCTTGAACTCATTACATGATAAGGCTAGATTACCAGCATGCACTGCCATGCCTGGTTTATGTGGTGCTGAGGACTGAACCCAGGGCTTTGAGAGTGCTGGGTAAGAGTTCTACCAGCTGAGCCACATCTCCATCGCATCCCTCTGTTTTTTTATGAATAAAGGGTGTTTAACCCTTGTCCTTGGGACTCCGTGACTAGCACATCACCGAGCTTGTCAGGACTTTCTACTGGCTGTTATTGCCTCTTTCTTGGCTGTATTCCCTTCCTATCTGTAGGGTCTTTCAGTGAATTACCGAATCTTCAAGGCCCAAGCCGGGCACCATCATTGTGCTGACTCACGTTAACTTTGTCTCTTTGAAGTGAGTTTTCCACAGCCTCAGAAGGCAGACGTCCTAGTTTCTAATTCTGGCTTTTCCTGTGAGATGTGTGACTTTGGACAAGTCATTTAAGCTTGGTGACCCTCATTCTTCTCTGGTGCTCTGGGATAATAGTCTTATTACACTGAAATTGGAAGGAGAAATACAGTAATGCCTGAAAAGCCACAGTGAGTGTCCCTCCTCAGGCACTGCATGTGGCCAATGAATGCTATTTTCTTGCTGTAATCTTTTTTTTTTTTTTTTTTTTTGGGACAGGGTTTTTCTGTGTAACAGAGCCCTGGCTGTCCTGGGCTGGCTTTGTAGATCAGGTTTGCCTCAAACTCACAAAGATCCACCTGCCTCTGCCTCCCGAGTGCTGGGATTAAAAGGTGCCCGCTGCCATGCCCAGCTTCTTGCTGTAATCTTATTCTTATTTTTAATTTTTCAATTCTTGTTTCCCATGCAATTTTTTCTCTTTGTGTGTGTTGGGGGATGGGTAGTGACAGGACTTCTCTCTGGAGTCCAGGATGGTCTTGAACTCATGGCATTCCTCTTGGCTCAGCTTCCCCAAATGCTGCTATTACAGGTGGGAGCCACTACACCCAGCTCTTAGTTCATTTATTTATTTATTTTTTTAAAGCTTCAGAATATTTTATCTGGACCAACCCAAACACACTGAAGTATTTTTTTTAAATATAAAGAAACTTTAAATTTTCTGATTATTAAAGTAATCTACACTCGTTGTAAAAAAAATATATATATATATCCATAGAGCCAGGTGTGGTGGTGGCACACGCCTTTGATCCCAGCACTCAGGAGGCAGAGGCAGGTGCATCTTTGTGAGTTCCAGGTCAGCCTGGTCTACAAAGTGAGTCCAGCACAGTCAAGGATACACAGAGAAACCCTGTCTCAAAAAACAAAAATAAACAACCCCCCCAAAAAACAAACAAAAAAATTAATAGAAACAGAATAAAGCAAAGCAAAGTATCACTTATAACCCTGCCAGCTGGAACACTCACTGCTAACATTTGTATACTTCTTTCCATTTTTCATGTGCGTAAACACACACGATTTCTAAACATAAAGAGTCATATTAGACATACCCACTGGTGTGGAGTGTTTTCCATGGGAGAGGCTGTCTATACACACTGACAAATCTTATCCCCATAAGAGGTTCACAGTAGGGACTTGCTCTACTCCAGCCTGTTGTTTTAGTTATATAGTTTTATATAAATACAGACACCAACTTAAAAATCATTACACTCTCCTACTTTGGGAAATTCCTCTGACTTCCTGGCCACAATCCTTCTGTGTTCCAGGAAGCTGGCTACTGATGGGTACTGACACTCAGTCTACTTAGTGACTCATAGGCTTGCTTGCTCTACCAAGCTCCAGCATAGACACTTAGCATTTTCTAGTTCCTATGGCTATTTGTGATTTGATCTATTTTCTTTAACCAGAATCAGCAACTTGAGGGAAGGGCCTATCCTAATTTATCTTTTGACCTTTTGGACCCTAATACTTTGGGCCTCACTGCTCTGTGTCCATGGCAAGTCAGTGAGTGCACAGTGGCGAGCGTCACAAGACAGAACAAAGCTGCTTGCTTCACAGCAGCCAGGAAGCAAAGAGGGAAAGGGATCCGGATCCCAATTTATCTTTCAAGGGTGTGCATTCAGTGATCTACTATGGCCACCTCCTAAAGATTCTAGTACTTCCCAGTTGTGCTGGTAACCAAGTCTTTAACATGTAAGACTTTGGGAGACACTTTAGATCCAATCCCACCATTGCCTAAATGGTTTGTGACCATCCCTCAGCACTTTCTCTTTCCTAAGACCTTCGGATCCACATTGCATAAATACTTGCGTGAATGGACTCATGGGATTTTACACTGTGCACATTACTCTGGACATTCAGGAAGAGTCTGTGCCCTACCAGAGCACTGGGCACAGATGGGCTCCATTCATACCAGTGAGTGTGAGGAATTTGATATCTTGTCTTCCTAGAGAAGCCTTAAAAGCTTTCAAAAAAGTAATTTCCAGCAATGACCTCACTTCCCCCTAGGTTCAGTCAGCTCTGAAGCAAAAAACTGACAACTCTCAAGCAACCAGAGAACCTCCTAGAACATCCAACATTGGACGGGAGTGAAAGAAGAGAAAGGCTGCCATCATGGCCAGCAGTGGACCCTGCTTCTCCCTGGTGGATGTTGGCATTCAAGTTAGAAGCCAAATCACCCTGCTGCTCCACCCTCCCAGCACATGAGGCCCAACCCCAAGATGGCTGGCGGGTCCTTTCATCCCGGCCGCAGCCTTGGCCTCCAGAACCTGAGCCACCACAATTTGGGCTTGTGTAACTTATCTGTTTATTTTTAAGGCCAGCCCTGCCCAACTCGAGAACGCTTAAGACTGCCTTGTAGAGGGAATTTGGAGCCCAGCATTGCCACTAACTAAATCAGCAAGCAGTGTTCCTGCAAAAAGCCCCAAACAGCAACATCCTGAGGGCTTGCATCGTCCTATTCCTGATGCACTGAATATCATGATGCCTGAAATTGGTCCCTGGATTTGTCCTCTGTCGCTTACACAGTCGCCTGAGCTCAGCAGCCTGGACCTGTCAGCCTTGAGACTCTGTTGCACAATAGCCGCACCTCTGCTTCACTGGGGGTTGTAACAGGCAGAAGACTTGTTCTAGAAGTAAGTGTCTGCAAAGGCTTTTTACCTATGCACTTTCAGAGCTTTTGGAAAACATGGAGCTTTTCACAGAGCAAGCCCAGACTAAACACATGAGAAGACATGTATCTTTGGGTCAGAACAGATACCATTTTATGTTAGCTTCCAGACAAGAAGGACCAGGTGCCAAAGGGTCTGACAAGGACATAGGTGGAGTCCCTGCCAACTGTTATTTCCATCAGGGATAACACTGAGTGCAATGTCAATGTCCAAGTAAGAGAATAGTTAAACAAATGGCAATCATTTTCAATGTGTCTCCCTGAAGAGTCATCAAAGCCTGATGGAGTCTGACCTGTCTTTTCCGAGGGGAGGGAAGTGTTATGTTTCGTTAGGTTGAGGAAAGCAGAGTGCACAGTCACACATGATGTATGGGAATAACAATACTCATCATTCATTCTTAGGAAACACACCACAATCTCAGGAGAATATCTATCATTGTGTGGTGGGATTATGGGTACTTTTCACCACTTTAGTTAGATTTTCAGGATCCTCCAGCCTTCTACAGTGAGCAGTTATCATTCAGCCAGAGAAAAAAAGATAACAATAAGGCAGCTGACTTTCTCAGTCCACACGTTCTTCAGAGTGTTCACCATTCTCTGCCTTCCCCTGGCTCTGTCTGAGAGGGGCTGGAGGGAAAGACTACACTCTCATGTGGGGTGGGGCTGGGTATAAGATGTTCTCTGATGCCCAGAGCTATAGAAAATTTCCCCACAGGCTTCTGGACATTAGTGAGCTCTCTGCACTCCATCTAGCCATCTGTGTGTAAACTCACAGACTTTTCCCCAGGCTGAGAAGAAAAACAAAATAGGGAGTGCTTTGCCTCTGTGGGGTCATCCATGTTCCCCTGAAAGTATTCTCACAGGACACCCCTTCTCTTCTCTCTTCCCAAGGTCTCCGCTCCCCTGAAACACTGATGGAAGTGGGGAATGCTATCTCTAAGATCTGGCAAGGCAGCCTGGTTCAAGCAAGGCGACAGGGCTGCACAGGCTAAGCTTGGAAAACTAGCCAGCCACGAGAGGCCTGGCTGGTTTCTCCGGCCAGCCAACCCCTTCAGTCCTTGTGGGTTTCCTCCATGTGTTAGATGAATGTAATACGAGTCGAAGCTACTCTTGGAGTTGTGTGCCATGACCTCATCTGCCACTGCCGCTCCGCTCCACATGGGTGAAGTGCTCCCTCTGTGTGCCACAGTGTGGTGTGGAAGGTGCTTGAGTCTCACTGAAAGTCTTCATGGGAGCAGCTTGTCAGCTCTCAAGCACAGTGGAAACTCAGTCATTCATTGACTATCCACATTATTTATGAACATGGTGTATAAGAACGTTCTAGAATCCTTAGAGTAGGGGCTCTCAACCTGTGGGTCCTGACCCTTTTGGGGAGGAGGTCAAATGATTCTTTCACGGAAGTCACCTAAGACCATTGGAGAACACATATTTTACATTATGATTCATAACAGTAGCAAACGTACAGTTATGAAGTAGCAACAAAAATAGTTTTATTGTTGAGGTGGGGGGGGGGTCACCACAACATGAGGAGCTGTATTAAAAGGTTGCAGCATTAGGAAGGTTGAGAACCACTGTCTTAGAGGATGCCTTAGTTTTGTCCGCCAGCACTGGTCTTGAAATCAATGCTTCTCAGGGAACATCTCAATTCTTCCTTACCATTCACAGTGTTTCCAGGTACATGTAAAATCTCCCCACATTCTCTTTCCCTACCTTTAAAGCAGGAACCAGAATGCCAGTGTTGTGGCATTATTTAAGATTCTTCCTAAATAAGGTTTCTGAAATATGGAACACCCCAGTGAAACTGGAATGCCCCAGAAATGACATTTTAAAAGTAATTCCATGTAATACTTAAGATATGGTTATATTATTTCTAAGTATATCCCAGGCAATATCTAGGTTATTGGGGAAGTTGTTCCTGTGACATTCCTGTTTAACTGGGGTCCTGCATTTGACCAGACAAGCCTACTCTTGAGGCTAAGGTAAAAAAAAAAAAAACAAAAAAACAAACAAACAAAAAACAGAGGTAGAGACACCCTGCCATATTTTCAGCACCACTGGCCCTTTAAGTGAGATCAACAAGGTGATTAACAATTTCCCTCCTAAGCCAAAGGGTTCACAGCCTTGGCTCAGGATGGAGGGACTGTGAACTTGCTCTATTGGGGGTAGAACATTTCCATAGGACATAAGGGAGTAGGATTTGCAGTTAAACTTCCAGCTTAACAGGCATCCTTGAAGACCTTAGCAAATAGTGTCCCATGGTGCATTTAACACACTGGGTTCACTCTATATAACCCTATCAGTGTAGGTAGGCAGGTTAAGGGGAACCAGACAAGGACACTGACCCAGGAAACTCCCTTCAAGGCATGACTATTAGACCAACCCCAAAGGTCAACAGTTTTATTAGACATGGGAACTTTCCTGAAGGTTATTTTTGAAAAGCGAAAAGGGGTGGGTGGGTAAGGTGGGTGCAGAGGTCACCCAGAGACCCTTCTGTAGAGTGAGGGGAACGGGGAGAGGAGTGGGGGCTGATGTGGAGTCCGCTTTCTGTTCTCTTTTGTTCCAGAGTTCCTTTCAGTGTCTTTTGCAGTCTCCATGAATTCATGCTGCCTCTCTCACTTAAGCTTCTGGGCTTGGCTTGTGGGCTGGAGGTGGACAGGTGGCATGCCCACCATCCAGCCTTTGTGTGAATGAAGGCTGCCCAGGCAGGCGCCCTCCAAGCCTCAGGGTATAATTTTCCCCTTCTCCACTTGTGAATTCCAGGCAAGGAGCTCAGCTGTCATCAGCCTCAGGGAGTTTTTTCCACCAGGATTGAAATTGGGGCCAAGAAAACACGGGTCTGTAGAAGGCATTGTTCCCTGTGAGTCAGAAGAGTTTTGCCTTTACTTTGGGCCTTAGGAGATGGTGTCTTTACCTTGAGTTGGAGATGAAAACTTTGAATTTCATTATACCGAGAAAACATTAGAAGAAAGAACACAGCTTGCTGAACTTTCTGGTCTCTGCCATGTTTTCCCCACACCCGTTTCCCAAATGGGCTAGTGTGTACTGAGGAGTTCTTTCTGAGTTTTCTTTCCAAAGTCTCTTACTCATTTTAACAACAGGAGCTATACAATCTAGCATGTGACCCACCCTTATAGATGAAGACAAAACAATGCATCTGTGTGACTCAAGCGTGAAAAGTGCTCATCTGTGTGTCCCTGAAAGTCACTAGTCAGAACACGTCTCTGCTGCTTGGAGTTCCCTGAGGCCAGAGCATCCCACCTTATTGTCCAGGTACCAGTAGCTACATCTGAACAGAAAGTTTCCCACATGATGGTACCAGACCATGGATTCTGTATGCATGAGCTTTCTGTCTTCCTGAGAGCACTACTTAGAGGTCAATGAAGAATCCTAGTATTAGTCACAGAAAGCCAGATTCTAACCCCGGCAGCCATAATTCAGAGTCCATTGCAACCAGCTCCCAGTGAACCTTGGGGTAGGAGGGGGGCATGCAGGAACCACAGGTCTGGACACTCTGCTTGCCAGGAAAAAGAAAGCAAACAACCTTCTGTTGAAAAGTGAGTTCATTTAGTGTGGAATGGTAAGCTGCTCTTTCCCCAGACTTCTACCACAGCACAGTTCCCAACTTGTCAAGCGCTGGAGGCCCAAGTTCACTCCCAAGCAGTTTTCCAGTACCCACCCACTGCCAGCGCTTCCCAAGCTGCATTGCCGAGCACCCACACCCACCATGTTGTCTTTCAGGGATTTTTACTTCTCTTCCTGACAGACTTCAGGCCTTTTTGATTTTGATATTCCTGGCCTCCAAGACAGTGCCCACACGAAGAAACCCAGAGGATAGACATGTGTTGAATAGCCAGCAGTGTGCTTGCAGCTTATTTCTCTGACAAAATTCATCACAGATGGGAGTGGAAGTGTTATGTTTCCAACAAACCCACAAACATGTGTGGAACCCATCCCTATCCTATGAAGAGTGCTAATGAGCTAGCGGGAGGCACGGGTTGGGAGAGGTGAGTGGGGGACCGGAACACTTTCTCCCTGTCTCCAGGGTGTGTGGTTAGATTTAGATGAAATTTTACCTGTGACAGAGTTCATTGCTGGTTCCCTCCTCTGCATCCCATTCTCCCCCTCCCCAGCCCCATTTCCTACCTGTGAACATGACTGTCTCTAAGCTACATGCTGAAATTCAGCTATACATCTACACTCCCAACTTTTCCTGTTCTATAGAGTTCCCGCTTCCCCAGTTCAGCTGAGCACAGTTGACTTTTAGTAGGAAAGTCCTCTGTTGGGATTAATTCTTGCACTTTGTTAATGATTACCCAAGATATCCCACCACCTGACCCCAATGGCCTATGCTGGGTGATTATGACTCTTCAGGATAGTTGATAAGGCTTGTGATATTTAAAGACAGTCCTGGGTTTGAAACCTGGCTCTACCTCTAATTTACAAGGCCTAGGTAATCAATAGACTCATCTGTAACATAGGAATCTTTATAAAAAGAAATAACTTTCACGATTTTGGTAACATGCCCTGTATAGATCAAAACGTGAAGGACTTTTTTTCATTTATTGATTCATTTTGTATTTGGTATGAACCATGAAGTATATGTTTTTGTCACGAAAGAGAGTAACACTTCAAGAGATTTGGAGTTATGATCGATTCCTTCCCTTCCTTCTTCTCAAACTGCTGGGAGGCCAGCATGTGACCTGTGTGTCTTGCTGTGTGGATGGGAGGGGGAGAGCAGTCCGCCCTGGGACAGGATTTTCAGAGCCAAGCAAGGATGTCGCCCAGTCCCCATGGCTGAGGCTGGACCCTGGAGTCCATTTCCCTTCTTCAGTTCCTGTGTCCACAGCTTCCTCCCTTCCTGTGCCTTGACTTTGTGGAATCTGCAAGTTGTCCAAGATTTTTTTTTCCTGTCCCTTTCTCTCCTTTTTTCTTTTTTTTTTTTCTTTTTCTTTTTTTTTTTTTTTTCACACAGCTCACAGCAGCTGCAGGGTAGTGGGGGCCGGCGGATGGTGGCAGCTGTTTGGGTGTATGGGCTCTCTGTCGTTTCCCTTTGTGAGTCAGGGGCTGTTTGTATATATCATGAGCCACCACCTGGCAAGATGTTTAGTTCTATCCATGTTTGAATGTTTGCTGCATGGGATCACGAATGCAGAAGGGGGTAGGAGGAAACTTGAAATCTTGATTCTAGCCCCTTAGTATCTTGCAGCTTTATTATATATACTGTAGCGCAGCCAGGGAGACGCCCAGTGCATCTGGCAGAAGGCAGGTAGCAGGCTGACCCTCTGCACTTTCACTGTGGGTGGGTGTTCTTGGGGATAAACAGTCTCTATTCTCAGCCTCAGTTTCCTCATCTGTCAAGTTCAGAGGGAGCAGAGCAAGTGACTTACTCTTCCTCGGCCCTGGACTCTGACTCTGTGAGTCTCTGTGAGTCCTCGAACTCACAGACCTGCCTGCCCGTGCATCTAGAGTGCTAGGATGAAAGGTGTGCACCATCTGCAGCTGGCCAAAGCCTGTTCTTCAGAGAACACTGCCTCTTGCTTAAACACACATCATGTAAAACGAGAGCTCAAATAGTTTAGTTCCCCAGGAGATTTCAGGGTCCCATGCATTACTACTGTTCAGTGAAAATGTCGCTAACAAAAGTGCTAGCTCTGAGTCACGTCATTACATTCTACTTCTCTCAAGCGCCCATGAACTCTCCGACGGGGCTTTGCTTTGCTTCTCAGACTTTCTTTTTTGACTTTACTTTCTGTTGTTTAAAACATAATTTCTTTTCTTCCCCTGGCCTTTCATAAATGTGTCCACTTCAGTGCTAAAAGACAGGTATTTGGAGTGAAAACAGCAACCTTAGAGTGGAACAGAATGACGCCCGGTAGGGGAGTCTGCCACCTGCTCCTTCTCATATCCAGGCTGCAGGTCCCAGGGCCATTTTGTGTGCAGTCATAATCCATTTTCCTAGCTCACTCCTGTCCACTCTGTCTGTATAATTCACCCTCATTCTCAAGTGTTCTAACCTTACTCCCTCACCCTTCTTCCGGGGCCAGGGCTTGGGAAACACTTGCTTTGTTTCCTAGATACCCAGTATACAGTAGGTGCTCAGTAACTGCATAGTCAGTACAAGAATGAATTGATGGAGAAATGAACAAAAAATACTATAATTAGTATTTATTATAACTAGTTTACATTCTGAGGACAACAGATATGAAGACAGCTCTTTGAGGTCCTTCATCTAGCCCAGCAATATCGAGTGCTCCAAGAAAGTGGCCTGTATTAGCCAAATAGCCATTTTCCTCAGCATCATCTCCCAGCATGCATTTTGAGATGAACTTATTTAAAAAGAAACATTTACAACTTTAAATACCTTGAGGGACCATAGATATCTTTGGTTTCAGAAAGCTGGTGTTTCCCAGTAAGGCTGAGTAGAGGAAAAGCACAACACTGAGGAGAACATGAGGAGAGATGAAGGAACCTGAGGCAGAAGCTATGCTGTTGGCTCCAGGAGCCCAGAAGAGGAGCTTGCTCCTAGAACAGATGGCTTATCTATTGCAGCCTATGCTCCATCTTCAGCTACGTCATGTATGATCTCATCAGATAGAAGGTGAGACAATAGAACATTCTATGCAGAGACTTACGTGGCAAAGGAAATGGTTATCCCACATGTCCTGAGATAGGAATATCAAAAGGAAATTTACTTATTTGTTAAGCCAAGATCAGGAGCTCATAGCAGAATGCTTACCTAGTATGTGTAAGGCCCGGGGCTCCAGGTCCAGCATCACACGTATACATCTTGAACTGAAGCATCTTAAAGTCTCCATGAACACTATGACACAGGGGATTTGATAGTCACTCACCCCAAGAGTTGTGGGTAGAATAGCCCAGTCATCTTGAAAAGAAACTCTCAACCTAGGATCCTCTGGAAACAGGTTTTGAGATGCCCTGGAAGGAAGCAGTGTTGTCTACCCGTGTGTGTGGGCCACTTGGCCTGGAGCAAAGGAAGTGAAAGTATCAGTGTGAAAGGGGAAAAAAACTGAACATTCCCTGTAAGGGTGAATTGCAAACCCAAGCCCTTTCCCAGTGTGGATTGGAGAGTTAGGAGGGAAGTTTCTTCATGAAAAATGATGTGAGTAAGGAAGGGCAAGCAAGACTCAGTCGTCCTTGCTTCTTTTCCCCCAGCAGATCCTGAAATCTGAGGCCTGTTTTTGTTTTGTTTTGTTTCGTTGTAATATGAAAAAATAGTCTAGAACTAAATTGCCGGGGGGAGGAAAGTGGCTAAAAGGTACCACAGTTCCTTCAGGTGGATTTGTTTTGCTTTTGTGCTTAGAGGCTGCCTTGGAAGTTCTAACCAGTTATTTCTGTTGTTATAAACCATTGAGTGAGTATTTGATTCTTCATATCCCAGCTGGAGGCCTGCTCATCATTTGGGCCAGTTTTCCAGTCTTGTGGCTCTGATAGCTGAGGTACAGGTACAGCGATGTGAAATGACATGCACCAAGTCTCACTAACCCACAGCATGATATTTTCCCATGATATCATATCCCCAAAGTTAGCTTCTTAAACAGAGGTACAATCCTGGCATAACACAGCTGTTCTTTTCTGAGTCCCCCAGTTTTCTCGCACTTACCGGCATGGTAGATACTTCATCTTGGATGGGGGATTGGTGGGGGCAGTCTGCTGGCTTTGGAGTTGGAGTTGAACTTGCAAATGTAGTCTCAATCCATAAGCCAGGGATCCTGAAATGACCACTGAACCACACATTGTGTAGACTAATTATGCACAGTGGCATAGACCTATGACTCATGAATGATGTGACTTTATCAAGTCACTAACTCTCTTGTGTGGCTCAGTTTGTGCTATACAATGGGGATAATAGTGGTGCCTCTTACCTAAGATGGTGGGAAAGGTTAAGTAAATGAATCCAGGCAAACCACGTAGGCCTGTGCTGGATAAGATGATGGGTGCTGTCATCAGCACCACTGTAAAGTATGCTTTCGCCTTCTTCATCTGTCAACAATGGCCATGTCATGAGGTTGGAACACTAAGGGATTTCAAGCGTACGGCCAGTTGTGCAGCCTCAGTAGGACCTCTCCTGCTCTCCGTCGCTCCTTCTAAGGAACATAGTGCAGATCAAGTAATCATTGTTGGCCTTGGTATAGGTGGCCAGTTTGCCTTGGTTAACCTGGGGCTTTGCCAGTGTTAGTGTGACAAGTACCAAGCCCTGAAAAGCCCACTCTAAGCAAACTGGTTGGCTGGTTATCTGGGGCCTCTGGGGACCCTCTTGTTTTCAAAGTACACTAATGATCACTCCGTGGATCCCTGTTTCCTAACTTCGTGCCACCATTAGGGAGTGGATGGAGCATGCATCACTATTTTGGAATAGGTCAGCGGTTGTCACAGACAATACTGGCTGCTTTGCTTTGCTCGCTTATCTATAAGCCTTCCTCGCTAACTCAGTCTTCTCTTATTGAGCATTTCCAGCCAGAGAAGGTAACCAAGCCCCAGTTCACCTAGTTTACCAAGGAGGAGAGTCATTTTATTTTTCATTCCTCCATTTTTTAAAAATTGTGGTGACTTACAGATTTTGCTAGAAAAGACATTACTGTGGGATGCCAGGAATCTGTCACAATCATTAGTCTTAAGTTAAATGTCTCTTCTCTCAGCCAGTGTGTAGCAGAACATTTGAGCTGTAGCAACCCTTGTTCCTGGAGGCTGGGAACCCCAAGAGTAAGACACTTGTATCTACACAGCTGGTTATGAGAACTCACGGAAAGAGGAGAAAGTGGATGAGTGAAGAAAAGGAAAACCATGAGGCATGACCTCACTTTCTGCCAAAGCTCTCATGCTCTTGAAAGGCTTTGGTCATTCCTAATGGCCTAAGACTCTTGTAAAGAGCTCTCCAACCCGGTCACCATTGTAATGCAGTCTAATTGCAACATGAGTTTCAGAGGGGTCAGACCATATTCATATTTGCATCTTGTAATCAGGCCGAGTTAGCAGAGAAAACTGACCTGCAGTGGAGTGTTGCCATCGGTTCTTAGAGCACTAAAATGCTTCGGTGAGAGTGGGTAACAAGGTGTTACTCATGTCTCAGGATTCCTGTGCTTAGCCTCCTCATAGTCTATGAGCAGGTGAGTGGCTAGTACCACAGTACTACAGTTTTCTTAGCTCAGTGCCTTGGCCTTTGAGTCTTACACTTCATAGAATGGCTCACCTGAGTATGACCTGATTCTGCAGATAGGTGGCAGCAATAATAGGCAGGCCTCACCCCCCCCTCCCGGCTCACTATCCTCTGTGGCAGCAGCTAGAGTATAGATCAGGGTGCAGCTGCCGTAAGGTCCACAGTGGCAGGCACAGTATTATATGTGGTAAGCCAGTTCCCATGGTGTGATTTGGACAAAGGCACAGAGTGTCTGAGTCTCTGGAGGATACAACCATTTAGTAAACCCCCTTTAAGCTTAAATCACTATGCTGACTGTGCCACCACTGGCACTTATTATGCCACCCTAAACATAAGTGTAAAATAAACATTTACCTAGCTGTGGTTCATCAGCATGGGCTTGGCTCAACTGGGCTCATCGTATGCTTGCCAGGTTGGCTAAGACTATCTTGGAGGATCTTAGCTGGATGGCTCATGTCTAATCTGGGTGGTCTATCATTCTCCAACACATGAGCTGAAGCTTGATCACCAAGCTTATCTTCGATGAGAAGGGTAGACAGCTTCTCCATCCCTCTGTGGACAGGTATGAGAACCCAACTACTGATCTTTTGTTTTAGAATTGGGGGGTTATAGCCGGGCGGTGGTGGTGCACGCCTTTAATCCCAGCACTTGGGAGGCAGAGGTAGGTGGATCTTTGCGAGTTCGAGGCCAGCCTGGTCTACAAAGCGAGTCCAGGACAGCCAGAGCTGTTAAACAGAGAAACCCTGTCTCGAAAAACCAAAAAAAAAAAAAAGAATAATTGGGGGGTTATTGTTACTGTGTGATTAACTCTCCTATCCCAACTGATGCAGTACACAATAAGACACAAGTCCTGAGACATATTGTATTAAAAGAAACTTTTGTAGATAAACGTATTTGAGAAACTGCTGAGGTGTGCTTGATGTTTGCATTCCCTTTGTGAATTCTGATCATCGAACACAGGAGTCTTGATTCAAGAGTTTCAGCCAGACATTCAGACATTCAACGGAAGATTGTCTTTCCAAGTTTCTCTTGTATCTTGTTCTATTTGGGAGCTGATCTGTTTCCTAATACTATATCAAATACCTAAGGTAATCAAATTGTGAAGAGAAAAGATTTACTTTGACTCACAGTTTTAGGAGTTTCAGTCCATGACCAGGCCAGATGGCAATAATAGAGCAAGCAAATCAAACCATTCACTCATTGGTTTGGGATAAAAAAGACACACCAGGTCCTGAATACTTTTCTACAGGATGCCCTCACTGACCGAACACGTCCTACTAAGCCCCACTTCTTAATGGTTCTACCACATCCTGATAGCACCACTCTGAGTGACAAGCTTTTCACACATGGACCTTTGAGTGACATTGTAGGTCATAGGTCCAAATATAGCAGTCCATATGGTCAAATTCAGTTCAGGTCAGTAGAATGAAGCACAGAGATGCAAGTAGCAGCCATATTGTTTAGCATTGTCTAGCCTGCCATGCTCTGACTGAAAAAGTAAGAGCTAGGTACCATCTTGGAAGATAGGAGTTGACATTTCCAGCCTTGAATCACTGTTCTGGTTTTGGATGCAATGGAAGAGAAGTTAACTCCACCATGCACTTTACTTCTGTACTTTAGGGACATTTTGTTACAGTATCCTAGGGCATCCACTGACTAATAACATAATTTACCCTCCCCTGAGATATTTGTGGTACTCTGCAAACACACTGACGTTTCTGAGACGTCCTTCAGGATAGAAAGTATGTCACATTTACCCACTGATGGAATTTTACCTGCACACTCACAGATACATCTCTAACGTAACTTTTCTCTTTGGGAGGTGCTAGAATAGACATCCTGGTAGCTGCGGAAGGGGGGAGTTATTTATTAAGGGGCATGATACTATCCACCCTCACCTCAGCTCAGCTCCTACTGTTTTCTTTTTTAACATTTATTTATTTATTTATTATGTATACAGTATTTGCTCTACATATATGCCCGGGCAGATCTCAATGTAGATGGCTGTGAGCCACCATGCGGTTGCTGGGAATTGAACTCAGGACCTTGGGAAGAACAGCCAGTGCCCTTAACCTCTGAGCCACCTCTCCAGCCCCCTACTGTTTTCTTATTGAAAAACTTCTGGAGAATAAAAAGGAAAACAAAACAAAAACAACAGAAGCTTGGCATCAAGAATGGTAGACTTGAATAGAGGCTCCTATGACCTTTGACATCACTCTTAATCACTCTAGTCCTCTGTTTCCCATTTGTAAAGTGAGAAAAAACATAGGGTTCCTTTGCTTGGATCTTGTATGTGAAAGCGGCTAAAAGAATAAGAACACACCAGATAACTACAATTGGACAAATGACCCCAAGAGAAACCAACAGATGAACCACACAATTGTGCCCAGCTCAAATTTTAGCTCACAGAGTCACAAGCAAGCATAATGGTTGTTGTTTAAAACCAGTTTGGGGGTTGGAGAGGAGACTATGTGGTTAAGAGTGCTTGGTTTGTTGCCACCTTCTACCTGTTCTGCTCTTTTTTTCCTTGTAGTTTTTGCCAGGGCTTCATGGCCCTAACAGAGCTTCTCCTAAGGGCACAGCTGAGCGGGTTCTTTCTCAGCAGAAGCAAAACCCAGTTTGACAAGCGCTTTTCCTTCTACCACTGTGTTCTGAAAGTGACTAAATTTAAAAAGGGACAGAAAAACGAAGTCTTGATAGTCAGCCGAAAGAGCTTAGGAAAGGGTTCAGTGAGTAACATGGCATGGTGACACGCCCCTGTAATTCCAGTGTTCCAATGGTGAGACAGGCGATGGAGAGAGGAGAATCCCAGGAAGCTTGTGAACCAGCTAGCCTGGAATACAGAGCAGCAAACACTGAAAAGGCAGACCCTGGGGCCAGTGAGATGGCTCAGCAGGTAAAAACACTTAGTTGGAAAGCCTGATGACCTGAGTCCCATCCCTGGAACTTATGCATGGGTGGAAGGAATGAATCAACTCTACAGTTATCCTCTGAGCTCCACACATGTACCATATCATGAGCGCATCTGCACCCAAATACATGTGCACACACGCACGCATGCACGCATATGCTCTCATCAGCTTCATATATACACACACAAGATAGTCACAAGGAAAAGTGTTCACCCTCCTTTGTGCTCTGGGATATTCCAGGAAAGTGACTTTCACTTCCTCATTTTTTTTTTTTTAAGCATCTGGTAAGCTTTAGGCCAGCAGTGAAGAATGGGACCTGCTTACTGGTTTTTTTTTTTCCTAGCAAATGACACATGGCTTTAGAATTCAAGCTAACTAGGAAAATTCAAAGTCTACTGTGTTGGCAGAACTCTCTCTAGTTGCTGAGTCTGTGGATCAAGGGAAACATAGAGTGGAAACTTGAGCTGGGAGGACTCCTGCACGAGACATCCTGTGATAGTAAAGCTTCCTTCTCCCTTCCTCTGCAAGATTAGCATGGTGCTCTGCATACAGGGAGTTCAGCTGATTACTAAGTCCTTTCTCATCATTTAGAGTGGTGGTTCTCAACCTGTGGGTAGCGGCCCCTTTTGGGGATCAAACGACCCTTTCATTTGGGTCACATACCAGATAGCCTACATATCAGATATTTACATTAAGATTCACAGCAGTAGCAAAATTACAATTATTAAGTAGCAGTGAGAATAATTTTATGGTAGGGGGTCACCACAACATGAGGAACTGTATTAAAGGGTCATAACATTAGAAAGGTTGAGAACCATTTTCTCTCCATACATTCCTGCATCAGTCTTCAGCCTTTGGGTCCTGTTTCTCTGACAGACATTTGTTGTAGAGCAGGGATTATGAAGGACTAACCTACCCTGTCTTGGCAGAGCCAGGCTGTCGACTTCCCTGCCACCAAGTTTTGTCCTTTTTGGACAGCAGTCTGTCTGCAGTTGGAGCAAGGAGTTTTTTCATGCCAAGAGATAGGCTTGCCACTAATTCAACCATCTCACACTGGAGATTCTTCGATGCTTATCTTCTACTTGGAGTAGAATAGGGTGTGCTGTCAGGAGCTGATATGTCTCGATATCAAAAAAAAAAAGAAAATCTTAATTTAAGATAACATCTTTGAATGCCATATTCTGCAGATCTCTTGGGGTTTTTGAAGATGCCCTATCCATCTCTTGTATTTAGATAAGCAAATGTTGCTTGTCTCTTAACAACTTGATTACTGAGTAGTTTAGAGAAGAGGTGGTTGAAGGATAGACAGCTAGAGTCTCATGGTTAAATTTTGAGTTGTTTAGGAATCAAGAGGGTGTTATAGATCTAAGAAGTTACTCTTAAAATTGTGTTGCAAGTTGGTGTGAATGTTGAGTCAGATATAGACCTTTAAACTCATGGAGATGGTTAGATAGTAGAATGTTAAAGTCAGGGGCCAAATATGTATAGACTGGACATTGGGAAGGTATGCTGGGCCATTTAACTCTCATAAATGTGACATATCTATATCTGTTGTTATGTATAGTATTTACTGTTATAGGAGAAGGAACCATCTGTTGGACTGAGAGGGGAAGCTGCTGGGGGGAAGAGGGTGGAAGGGCGGGATAGGAAGGGGGAATAGGGAAGGGTTTGTGACTGAGATGTAACTTGAATTAAAAAAAATAAAGTATTAAAAAAAAAAAGAAAGGTTGAGAACCACTGATCTAGAGGGTTCAAAGCTCCTTGAAGGTGATTTTTACTAGTCAAGAACTGGGGATGGGGTTCAAATAATGACACCAACTCCAGCTAATGCAAAGGTGAACAGAATTTACCTGAAAGATACCAGGGAAGCTCACTGCATTGGAGGGGTAGTAGAATAGTTACTCTTTGAGTAGACAGAGCCAACTGGACTTCAGAGAGCACTGAAGCTCGAATCCCCAGGCCATCCACTTGGAGCGCTGAGTTGGGAAAGGAATGGGATTGGTCCAGGCTTAGCCCAGGTTCATCTCTTACCAACAACCTAGAGCAGGACTGTGGAGCATACCTGTGATTTAAGAGATAGTGCTAGCTAGGCTGTTGACTTACCTGCTTCCAAGTTTTGTCCTTTTCAGACATTTTGTCTACAGTTGAAGCTAGGGCTTTTTCTTGCCCAGTGGCTAGCTTGCCATAAATGCAGCCATCTCCGAGTGGAGATTCTTCAATGCTCAGCATCTACTTAGAGTAGAATGAGAGGTGCTGTCAGGAGCTGACATGCTGCAACATCAGAAATTCTTAAATTAAGAAAACATCTTTAAATGCCATATTCTACAGATCTCTTGAGATTTTTGAAGCCCATCTATCTATCTCTGTACATTTGAGTAAACAAATATTGCTTGTCTCTTAGCAACTTGATTTCTGATTAACTTAGAAAACATCTGTTCTTAATTTACAATTAATGTCTGTCAGAGATACTGAGCCAAAAGGCTGAAGATAGATGCTCCAATGTCACAGAGAGAAATTGGGGACTGTCCAGGCAGCCAGTTGTCTGACATTTCTTAGTTTTGGAAGCTGCTTGCTCTGCACTTCCTGTTTATTCAGATATATTTATCCTTCTCAGGTCTCTGATATGGTTGAAGACTAGATAATTATAGTCTCACAGTTAAGGTTTAAGTTGTTTAGGTGTTAAAAGGATGTTCTAGGTCTAAGAAGATGTTTTTAAGTTGGTAATGCAAGTTAGGATGGAAATGAGTTAGGTATAGAACATTAAACTCATCAAGATAGATAGATAATAGAACCGTATTATTAGTTGCCAAATATGTATGGACTGGACATTGGGAATGTATGTTATACTTTATAATTTTCATAATTGTTGCCTAATTATTCTTATTGTTTTGTATTGTATTTATTGTGATAAGAAAAAGCCTTTTATTGGATTGAAAGGGGGAGATGTTGGGGAAAAATATACACCTTAAATTAAAAAAAAAGGATATAGGAGGGAGAGGGGGAAGAGGGTAGGGGGTAGAACCTGGATGGGAGGAGGAGGGAGGAGAAAAAAAAACAAAAGAAAAAAAGAGATAGTGCAGAGACGATGAGGATTTGTTGTGAATCCATGAGTCCTCATAAAATCCACTACAGATTTTATGCATCACTTATCTTTTATTCAGAACAAAGCATTTCAACACTGGTTTTAAACAACAACCACTGTGCCTGCTCGTGACTCTGGTTTAACAATTGGAGATGGGCTTACCTGAGTGGTTCATCTGTTAGTTTCTCTTGGGATCATTCTTCAGGTACTAACTATCTGGTCTGTTCTTATTCCATGTTGCTTTTCTATTTCTCTGGGTTTTTTTGGGGGGGGGAGTTCAAGACAGGGTTTCTCTGTGTATCCTTGACTGCCCTGGACTCACTTTGTAGACCAGGCTGGCCTTGAACTCACAGAGATCCACCTGCTTCTGCCTCCCGAGTGCTGGGATTAAAGGCGTGTGCCACCACGCCTGGCAATTACAGACCTGGAGTCCTTTGGAAGAGCAGCCAGTGCTCTTAACTGCTGAGCCATCTCTCCAGCCCCGAGTTTACCGGTTTTTAAAACAGGTATAAAATTAAAACACTTCGCCAGGCATGGTGGCGCATGCCTTTAATCCCAGCACTCGGGAGGCAGAGGCAGGCAGATCTCTGTGAGTTTGAGGCCTGCCTGGTCTACAGAGTGAGTACAGGACAGCCAGGGCTATATTACACAGAGAAACCCTGTCTCGAAAACCAAAAGAAAAACAAAAACAAAAAACACCTCAGATTCATTCTGTGTTTATTTTGGATTAATTTTTAGGTCACTGAATGTTCAGAAATCTTTTCTTGTTGCCAAATGCTTTATAATCCCCATAAACTGTCACCTCAGTATCTGTTTTTTTTTTTTTTTTCTTTTTTTGGCTTTTTGAGACAGGGTTTCTCTGTATTACCCCAGCAGTCCTGGAACTCACTCTGGAGACCATGTTGGCCACAAACTCAGAAATCTGCCTTCCTCTGCCTCCCTGAGTGCTGGGATTAAAGGCGTGCACCACCACACCTGGCTCCATGTTGCTTCTCATCTTTATGTAAACTTTCTTATGTTGTGGCCTCAAAGAAATAAGAAAAGGCAGGCTTAGCACCTCCTTTCTCACTTTACATCTGCTATTCTCCTACTGGAAGTGAATTGCGCTACCAAGCCCAGAGTCAGAGTCTGAGAAACAGACTCAGTGGGAAGAGGGGCAAAAATCATGCAGAAATTCATTGCCATGTTTTGGCAATGATACCTTATATTGGCTTCTATCTATAAATATTCCTAAAGTATAATAGTATTTGGAAGTTTTCTCATTGTTGTTATTGACTAACTGAATAAATTACTAGTAAGTTATTATCAATAAACTAAAAAATATCAACAAATAACATCAATGTGAAGATCTAGTTTTAATCAGAAATTCTAATTCTATTTTTCTGAAGTAATGTGAAGCACAGGAATGATGGAAGAAACTGGATATGCTCTTAACTTCATGACCAAGAGTCCAACTAAATATAATTTTAAAAAGCTAAGACTTATATGTATGCGTCATCATACCACATGAGTTCCTTGGAGTTACAGATGATTGCAAGCCACCATATGGGTGCTGGGATTAAACCTAGGTCCTCTGCATGAGCAGCAAGTACTCTTAACTGCTGGGCATCTCTCTAGCACCCAGATTCATTTTTAAAAACTTTTTATTGGTTCTTTGTGAATTTCATATCATGCATCCAATCCCACTAATCTCCCTTGCCCTCCTACTCACCTTCCACCCTTGCAACCTCCCCCTCAAAAGAGAAAACAAATTTGTTGTGGAAGCTGTAGTGTGTCATGGTGTGTCCCACAGTATACCCTTTTTCTCAATACTTCTGTCTACCCTATTGATGAACTCCTGAAGTGCATGAAGGCCCAGTCCTACAGATCCAAAAGCATCTACATGACACAGGGCAACAACAAGATAACTGAAAGGAGTCCCAGTGAGATTCTAGTATTGATAGTGTAGTAGAGGCCAGAGGCCTTGTACCAGACCAACAACTCATTGCAATAATCCAATTGTTTTTAATAAGTTTGTTCTCTTTCTTACCTCGCTCTTCAGCACAATATTTGAACTTATAATCCTTTTGCTTCAGCAGCTCAGCTGAGGCTATAAGTCACACACTACCATGCCCTGCAAAACATGACTCTTGCCCAACTGACATTCACAGCATCAGATGCCAGCTTCAACTTAGTTTCTGTGTAAATCAGGTGTCCATCATTTTAACCAATGCCTGAGGCAAGTGATGTACACAGAGAAGTTTATCCAAGCTTTCTATGCTTCTGTCCTGGAAGGGTGGGCCTGTTGCTTTTGGGTCTATGATGAAGCTATTTGAGACGGCAGGAACGCTGAGTAGAAAAAACTGCTCATCTTGTGGCTGCGAAGTGAATCAGCAGCAGAAGGAGTCAAGGTCCCACAGCCCCACTCAAGGGCACACTCATCTGTTCCCATGTCATAAAAGTTCTCTACCTTCCAGTAGCACCTCACTGGAAACCATATGGGCTTCTGTGGGGAGTTACAGGGATGCTTAACATTCAAACTGTGGCAGATCCCTTTGAGGGCACCAATAGTCATTGGGTGACTACTTCCTCCATAGTAGAATGTTTTTGAGCTGTATTTCTAATTCCTGCAATACTGTCAAACAGGTATTATTACTCTCATTTTGCAGTTGAGGAATTGCAGCCCATAGGTTAAGCTTCCTGCCTCCATTGGTATAGAACAGTTAATAGTCCCCAAAGGTCCATATGTTAAAAGGATTGGAGTGCTAGAGATATGATTTACCAGATGAAGCTCTTTCCATGCAAGTGGGAGGGCCTGGTTTGAAAATAAACAAACAAGCTGGGTGTTCTGGCACACATCTTTAGTCCCAACACCTGGGAGGCAGAGGCAGGTGGATTTCTAAGAGTTCAAGGCCAACCTGATCTATATAGCGAGTTCCAGGACAGCCAGAGCTACATAGTGAGACCCTATCTTGGAAAAAAGAAAAAGAAAACAAACAAATGAAACAGGGCATAATGGCATGCATGTACTTATAATCCCAGGACTGAGAAGACAGAGACAGGCTGATTCTTTGTGCTCACATGCACTCTAGTCTACCTGGTGAGAATACTTGAGATTGACTTCTGGCCTCCACACCTAGGTGCCTACATGTACATTTACACACATGAACAACATGTACACACACACACACACACACACACACACACACACACACACACACACA
>CAJQZJ010009649.1:5594571-5618832 GCA_907164525.1 Lophiomys imhausi | reverse complement strand
CACACACACACACACACACACACACACACACACACACACACACACACTGGTTTGGGCTCCATGGTGGTACTGCTGCTGACAGGTGGCAGAAGCTTTAGGAGGGGAGACCTGGGGGGTTTTGGGTTGCCGGACACGAACCATTGAGAGGGATTAGAGAATCTTGGGTCTTTCTTCTTTTCTTCCTGGCCATGAGGGAAGTTTGCATCCCAGAGTAGTGTTTGATGCTGTTTGAATTTTCTCCTGGAAACGAGAGTTCATTAGTTTTCAAGGCTGAGCTTTCTTCTTTTTTTTTTTAAGATTTATTTATTATGTATATAGTGTTCTGTCTGCATGTATGTCAGAAGAGGGCACCAGATTTCAGTATAGATAGTTGTGAGCCACCATGTGGTTGCTGGGAATTGAACTCAGGACCTCTGGAAGAACAGTCAGTGCTCTTAACCTCTGAGCCATCTCTCCAGCCCCCAAGGCTGAACTTTCTAAACACTTAATTTTCTTCAAATGTAAGCCTTGTTTTCAAACCTCCTAATCTATATATTTCCAAGTCATATCCCAGGGAAAAGTCCTATTTCAAGTTGAAATAAGATCAGGAAACACATCTCTCCAGGGAACTAGCCGCAGTTCCTTTGGCTTGAGCATGGAAGGACATAGTAGGTAGGAAAAGGCAATAAGGGTGGAGCAGAAGGGTCACAATGGTTTCTAAAACCATGAACACTCATCATGTACCTGTGGTATGTTAGGCCATACACACCACACTTGGAATGATGACTTTTTCCCCATAAATAATCAAACGAGTCATCAAAATTATCTCATTTCTCTTATTTTATTGATGTGGAGAGAGAAGCAACTTGCTCAAGGTGCCAAATCTAGTTAGAGCATGAACCCAAGCTTTTGACATTCCAAAGAGATTTTCCATCAATCAACTTTCCCCCTTCCTTTATGCCTTTATTTATTGGTGTGCATGTGTATGCAGGTGTGTGTGTGTGTGTGTGTGTGTGTGTGTGTGTGTGTGTGTGTGCCCATGCATGAGCAAGCATGTGGAAGCCAGAGGTCACTCTCCTGTGTCTTCCTTAGCTGCTCTCCACCTCTTTTTTTTTTTTGTGATAGGGTCTCTTATTTTTACTTAAAACTTGCTGATTAGGCTAGTCTGGCTGGCCAGAGAACCCCAGGGTCTTCTTCTCTCTACCTGGCTCTTATCTCCTCCCCATCTCTGGAATCACAAGTGTATGCTGCTAGACTAGGTTCCTCCCTCCCTGCCACAGGTTCTAAGGATCTGAGCTCACCATCTCCAAAGGTCTTCGTTCTAAAGATTCTATTCTCTCTCGCTCCCACGTTGCTGTAGGCTATCATGTATCTCCAGTTGTACACTGACATAAGAGTCCGCAGAAATAGCTTTGCAGGAGTGCTGGGCTGTGGAAGGAGGTGAGCAGGGCTAAGAAGAAATGGGGAAATTCTGGTCCCTCCCATCTTCTAGGTCCACACAGAAAGTGACATGTGATTGGTCAGCACCTGGGACAGATGGCATCGTTCTTGTGACTTCTAAGTATGTGAGTACCATCTGATGGGCTGATCCTGGTTGTTGTTTTTTTTAATTATTTATTTGTTTATTTTAAATTCCAGCCTCAACCCCCTCCCTCCCCTCCTCCCAGTCTCACCTCCCAATCCAGTACCAACCCACTCTGGCATATCAAACTGCATCAGGACTAAGTGCCTTGATAAGGAAGCTATGCTAGGGAAATGAGCTCTAGAGGGAGGTAACATCATCTACGTCTGGGATAGACCCGATTCTAATTGTTAGGGGATCCACTGGAGGACCAAACAGCCCATCAGTTTCCTATGTGTAGTGGGCTTAGAACCTGTACATGAAAGTTGTTTGGTTGGTGATTCAGTCTCTATGAGACCCCCTTTGTCCAAGTTAATTGGCTATGTGGGTCTTCTTGTGGTGTCCTTGACCCCTCCAGCTCCCTCAAAACTTCCTCTACCTCTTCCACAAGATTTCCTGAGTTTTGCCTAATTTTGGCTGTGGATCACTACATCTGTTTCCATTATCTGCTGGATGAAGCTTCTTGGATGGCAGCTATGTTAGGTTCTGGCCCAGTTCCCTCTCTCTATCCACTTCTGATGTCGATTTTATTTTCCCTACTTAGAGGAATTCAAGCATCATCCCTTGAGCCCTCCTTCTTACTTAATTTCTTTGGGTCTGTGGATTGTAGCCTGGTTATCCTGTACTTAATGGCTGATATCTGCTTATGAGTGAGTATAGTCAATGTGTGTCTTCCTGGGCATATGTTACCTCACTCAGGATGATCTTTTCTGCTTCCTTAATTGCATGAAAATTTCATGATATCCTTGTTTCTAATAGCTGAGTAGTATTCCATTGTGTAAATGTACCACCATTTCTTTATCACTCCTCAATTGAGAGACACTAGGCTGTTTCCATTTTCTACCTATTACGAATAAGACTTCTGTGAACATAGTTGAGGAAATGTCCTTGTGGTTTGGTGGAACATATTTTGGGTGTATGCCCAGGAGTGGTATAGCTGAGTCTTGAGGCAGAGCTATTCACAACTTTCTGAAAAAGTGCCAGATTGATTTCCAAAGTTATTGTACAAGTTGGCACTCACACCAGTCATGGAGGAGTGTTCCCCTTTCTCCACATCCTCACCAGCATGTGCAGTCACTTGAGTTTTTTGTCTTAGCCATTCTAACAGGTGTAAGATGGAATCTTACAGTGGTTTTGATTTGCATTTCCTTTATGACTAGGGACGTTGACCATTTCTTCAAGTGCTTCTCAGCCATTAGATATTCCTCTGTAGTGAATTCTCAGTTAAGCTCTGTATTCCATTTTTAATTGGATTATTTGATTTGTTGGTGTTTAGTTTCTTGAGTTCTTTCTATATTTTCGATATTAGCCCTCTGTCGGATGTGGTGTTAGGAAAGATCTTTTCATAATCCGTGGGCTGCTGTTTGTTCTAAGGACAGTGTCCTTGGCCTTACAGAAGCTCATCCTGGCTATTAAAATCACTTTACCCTACTAATTTCTCAACTCCATTAATTGAAGAAGGGTACAGCATGGACTTAGTTTTCAAGAGCTTAGGGTAGATTGGTGAGCCATGCATCCAGGTTCCGGTCCTGCATCTGCCTTTCCAGCTATGTGAACTGAAATGCCCTTGTTATGGTTTGGTTGTACCCTCCAAAAGTTAATCCCCCAAATCATGTGTTAATGGAGTTTGGAAGTGGAGCATTTAGGAGGTAATTAGGATCAGAAGGATCAGAAGGACATGATGGTGAGGCCCCAACATGGCATTAGTGGAGTATAAGGAGAGGATGATAGATGGGTGGGAACATGCTTGCTCTGTTTGGCCGTGTGATACCCTATACCAGGTTATGGTACAGCAGGAAGCCCTTACCAGGTTCCAGGCATGTGGCAGCACCATGCTCACAGGCTTCCCTGTTTGTGGATCCATAAGCCAAATAAACGCCTGCTCTTTCCAGAATGTCTGATATCAGGTATTTTGTTCAAACAATAGAAAACAGACTAGGACATCCTTTCATTCAAAAGCTGGGTAAGAACTTTATATAAAAGTTACAGGCTTGAGCCGGGCGTGGTGGCGCACGCCTTTAATCCCAGCGCTTGGGAGGCAGAGGCAGGCGGATCATTGTGAGTTCAAGGCCAGCCTGGTCTACAAAGCGAGTCCAGGACAGCCAGAGCTGTTACACAGAGAAACCCTGTCTCGAAAAACCAAAAAAAAAAAAAAAAGTAACAGGCTCTCTGTGACAATGGAGATGAAAGGTGAGTAGCACTTGCATAGTCTGTGGCCTTGTGGAGCATGTGCTAATGTTAGCGGGAAGCAGTTCTGGTTCTACAAGGCATCAGCTCTGGGTTGGCCTTCAGGCTTCCTGTAAGACAAAGCTAGGTCAGGCTTGCTATAACAGAAACCTGGAAACAGAAGTTCACACATCACACTTTCAGTCAGCTTGGCTTCTTTAGATCTCTAAGATCCAGAGCAGCCTGTCTTGAGAATATTGCCAGTCTATGGTGGCAGACCACAAACTGGAAGGTATGTGTCAACCCGTCTGTATTTTATTAGCCAACACAGTCAGTAGGCACTCTCGAATTCAGTAGTGCAGGGGTAGATAGTATTCCTACAGGGTGGGGCGGAGACAAGCAAAAAATGGTCATGTTTAATCACACAGTTGGCCAGCTTTTTATCCCGACCCTTGCCCTTGTGAGGTTTCTGGCACATGATAGGGGCTCTTGAGTAAGAAGGCTTATCCTCTTGAGTGTTCTGGTGTCTCCTCTGTTCCCAGTTTGGCTTTAAGAGTTCTCAGGTCCAGGCGATCCTCTTGTGCCTTATTTAGCTCAACATCTGCAGAGACTCAGCCCTGCTACATATTTGTTCCTAAGTCATAGATCTGCTCACTGAGTTGGCTGCCGAGCCACCTTTTCCAGACAGGCAAAGAGGAAAAAATTATTTGTAAAGAAAAAGAAAGGGTTCTTCATGGCAAGGCTGAGGCCTCCTTTGGAGATGGGCCATACCCTGAAAGAAGAGTGTGTTGAATACCATGGTATCAGATGAGTGGGGCCTTGGGTGATGAAAGGCTGTGGCTGGTTAGTGACATGCTCTCAGATAGTTTCTTTCTCTCTCTGAGCCTCGATTTCTTTAACTGAAGAGAGGTTTGGGGAGAGTGACTGTGTCCCACATAATGGAGGTGGGAGTAAAAATACATTTGTTCATAGCTTTATTTAACAGGACAGTTTCTTATTAATTATGATGAAAATTATAATTATAATCACATTATAAATTAACATTAATTTGGTCATAAATACAAAAGAGAGTGTTGAGTGTCCGAAGTGTGGAACACTCCTTGAGTTGTTGGAGGTCCTCTGAGGCTCGTGAAGAAAAGAAAGTTGTTATTTTGCACTTAAATTGCTGGCAACCATTTGATGCAATCATTTGTCATTAGTCATGGCTCACTAATTTTTTTTCTCTACAAAATTAGATGGAGTGAGTACACAGAAAGATGTGCTGTAGCCTCCAGGAAAAGGAAAGACCAACTATTGAGTCTTTGGGCAATTCTGGGAGATGAAAGCCAGGTGGGCTGCTCAGTTTGCTGGCTGACTGCTTCTTGGTATCATTTCCGTATTCTGTTCTGTGTTGCTCAACTTTCACCATCTCCATCATCAAAAAGTATTTTTAGTGGCTTTCATTACAGGAAATGGTTGGCATTGTTCTCAGGGCCAATCAGAAGGGGGAACACGAGTTATCTGCTGTTGAGATGCCTGTAAGTAAGGGTTAGGAAACACATCTCAGCATCTCAAGGGCTTACAGTGTGTACTTTCACCAGATTTGGCAGGGCCCAGAGCAAAGGTGGGATGAGCTTTTTTTTTTTTTTTTTTTTTTTTTTTTTTTTTGGTTTCTCTGTGTAGCCCTGGCTGTCATGGACTCACTTTATAGACCAGGCTGGCCTCGAACTCACAAAGATCCGCCTGCCTCTGCCTCCCAAGTGCTGGGATTAAAGGCATGCGCCACCACTGCCCAGCGGGATGAGCTTTTTTTACACTATCATCATGATGTTGCAGCCATTCACCAAGAGAATGGCCTCCTGAAACCCTTTAGTCTCTAAGATGGTGCCATGGATGTGGGGATTGTGGGTGAACTACACTCACTCTCAGGGACGGCTTACCCACAACCCCCATATCCAGGGCCAGCTGAAGTGTGCTACCCAGGCAAGGTGCAGGGCCTGCTCTCCTGAGTGCTTCAGCATGTGAGGGGCAGGAACAGCTCTCCTGCTCTTGTGACCCATGGGGCCATATCTCTTGACTGCCACTGGTGGTGAGGGCCAAAGAGAGAAGGGCTCTCTCCCTTGCCAACACTACCACAAAGCAGACAAAATCCAGGGCTGGCTCTCCCACACTCACACCCTTGGGGTTGGCTCACCTACAACCTCATCCAGGGCCAGGCAGGGCTCCCCTAGTCTCTGGCTTACTTCCTGTCCTGTGAGCCCATCTGGTGCTTGCCTGGTGCTGGACTGTGGTAGAGACAAGCTAGCTCCCTTCTGGGCCCCATGGTGCTGAAGTGGTGTTGATATCCACCTTACTTTCTCCTCCTACCTCCAATGTTAGGTTACTATTCATTCAGATGTTCATAGGTCAGAACACTGAATGTAGACATAGCCTTTATCCTCTCTGCCACCTACTGATGCACACGTGACACAGCAGCCACATCTGCAGTGCTTCTAGGGGCAGCAGGGATGTGCTTTTAAAGGGAGAATTGGGGAAAGTACAATGTACTGTGTATGGGATACAATAGGCTCCTCAAGGAATGGTAAATATAATTGTCTAATCATTAACCATATATACCATTTTGGTTGCACTCAAATTATATCTCAACAGGTTGCTAAGGAATTCCCCGCCCTTCCTTTTGAAAGTGGCATAAGTGAGGCATCTTTGAAGATGCTTGTATGAATAGTTATCTGATAAGGTAAAGCCAGGGTCCTTGTGGTTGCACAAAGGGTCCTTGCTGTATAAATGGGGCTTCTCAGGATATTCCTAGAAATTTGCTGGTTTATGGCTGGAAAGGGAGAAAGGGCTTAAACAGTGGTTAATTGTACTGGAATTCCTGCTGCTTCTGTGATGAGAAGCTTCAACCAGGTGCCTGCATGAGGGGTCCGTCTCCTTCTCATGTCTTCAAGCCTTTCCGTTTCTGTCCTATCTCAGAGAGTGGTAGAAGACTCCCAATATCCACTACTGGCCTGTGCAGACAGGCAGACACACACACACACACACACACACACACACACACACACACACACACGCGCGCGCGCGCGCGCACACACAATGGCTGTGCCCTTCTCCCTCCAAGATTAAACTCTTTTTCAGGCAATTGGGGAAGGCTGGAGTAGATTCTACACAAGCTTACCTGGGGACATTCAGATAGATTTCCCTTCTGTTGCTTCAGGAATCAGCTTTACCCTTGACCCTGAGTTGTGTGTTTTTTGCTTGTTGATTTTTTTCTTTCTTTTTTCTTTCTTTCTTTCTTTCTTTCTTTCTTTCTTTCTTTCTTTCTTTCTTTCTTTCTGTCCTTTCTTTCATTCTTTCTTCCTTCCTTCCTTCCTTTCTTCCTTTCTTTCTTTTCTTTTTCTGGTTTTTTGAGACAGAGTATCTCTGTATAATAGCTATGACTTTCCTGGACTCACTTTGTAGACCAGGCTGACCTCCAGCTCACAGAGATCAGCCTGCCTCTGCCTCCCAAGTGCTGGGATTAAAGGCATGCACCACCACACCCAGCTTGTTTATTGATTTCTTTTCTTTTGTTTCATTTCTTCTTTTCTTTTTTGTTCTTTTCTCCCCCACCCCAGAACCTTCAACACATCTATGAACTGTCCAATGTTGAGGAAAAAGTTATTGCACTTATTAGTCTTACTCCCTCTGTGTGTGTATGTACACAAATGCTTGTGTACATGTGTGATCATGACCTCATGTCATAGCAAGCCTGTGGAGGTCACAGGACATTTGCAAGAGGAGTCAGTTTTCTCTGTGTGGTCCTGAGGATAAATCCAACCTCACTGGCCCACAAAACCAACCAATCAGCTTCATTCTTTGCAACTGAGACCTCTGTGTGGTACTTCCACTCACACAGCAGTGAGTACAGGGCTGTCACATGATCCTATGAAACAATAGCTTGAATACAGACTGCTGCTCCGCCTCACAGCACCCTAGCAGACCAGACCTCCATTACCTGCTCCTGCTCCCACCTTGCTTTGTAAGCCTGATACCCTTACATCCTCCAACAGAGCTACCGCTCATTTTCTTGAACACACACACTGTTCCCACTTCTGGGCCTTTACAGTTCTTACTTCATGGAGAATGTTCCCTCTGCCTCCTTGAGTAATTGGCCTTTTGCTTGTTTTACCGACAAAAGCTTTACAGAAAAACCCTTCCCTGATGATGCAATCTAACATGGCCCATAGCCCGCAGAAGTCTGACGTTTCACTGACCATTTATCATTGTTTTTCTTTTTTTTTCTTATCTGTTTGCTTCCTGTGTGCCCATACTCCATGATCCCTAAAGTAAATAGCTGTCACAGCAGCATGGATTATGTTTGCAAGTATTTTCTCTCGGACCTATGGCTCGCCTTTCTATTTTTCCTAGTGTTTTGAGAATTATGAACACCTGTGGTGTGATAGGGGATATGGCAGTTGCAAACCATTTGCAATTTAGATTCCTTCACCATGCAGCAGCTCTTCCTCAACCAGAAGCCTTCTTCTGTGCAGAAGTCTCTGGTGTGATCTGGCACTGGGCAAAGCTGAATATTCAAGGATGTTCTTGAGACAACCCCTCACTGACCCTCACCAGCACTTTCCAAGACCACCGACAAGTTTGTAGGATGTTGGCTACTTCCCACCAGCCCACACTCTAGTGACTGGGCTACAGAGCGAGCTTCCCATGAATAGACCCACCTCTGAGGGCCTGTGTGTTGGCACCTGACTCTAGGCTTCATTTGACTCTTTTCTCCCTGCTGGGAGCCCTGAGTGCTCTGCAGCTGTTCCAAGAACTGGCTGCTGGGGCTGGCTGGCTGGCGGATGAACAGAACAAAAGAAGCGGCAGTGACTCTCCACATCTGCATGCTCCAAAGAGACCAGATGCCCTTGGCAGGGGGGGGGGGGGCCTGTTCGGACTCGGGACAGGGGAAATGTACCCTGATGGGGGAAGTTTCCCTTCTAAGAGCTGACAGAGCCACTCAGCAATGGGCAAGGAACATCATGAAACGGAACATTAAGCTTTGATGAACTGCAAAGCCAAGGAGGTTTAAGCTGTGAGTCAACGGAGACCTTCTAATCTATATAAACACTCTGCACGCAATTTCCCACCCAGCTTGGGGCCTTATTTGGTTGGAGTTTCTGACCGCCTTTCACAGGAGACAGGGCTCTGAGATGGGCAAGCTGCTCTGGTTTTCTGGGTAGCTGGCTACAAGGAGCTCTCCTCAGGCATTCCCCATCATCAAGGGTGTGGGTCAGTTCCCAAACTCAAGTCTTGTGAACACGGGTCCTCCTGGGCCTCCACCCTAGCTTCTTCCTCCATTTTGAGGCATGGGCAGGGACTCTTGAAAAGCTCCCATCTGTCAATTCCTTTTCTCCTAAAGGCTTTCAGCCCAGAGGCCAGCACTGGGTTACACAGGTTGAGCAGAGGAAACATTAGCTGGAGTTTATTAGTGCCAAGTGAAAGCTGGTGATTTCCACAGGCCTTATACCTCCATTAGGTCTTACCACAGTGAGCATGCATGCATACATGTGCCTTTGTGTGTGTGTGTGTGTGTGTGTGTGTGTGTGTGTGTGTGTGTGTGTGTGTGGTGGTGGTGGTGGTGGTAGGGGTGTTATTATTCTTATTTTATAGATAAGGTGGCTGAAGCCTGGTACAGCAGGTCAACAGTGCCTTGGAGCACTGGTGCTCATTACTGGAACAGAAAGAGGAAAGAGACTATTTAGAGATATTAAGAATAAACAGAACTTTCTATATGACAATCTTCCTGGGACATTTTCAAACATTCCAAACTTTGAGGGTGCTGTGGGACTAGATTACAACTTCTGTTTAAGCATTCTCTTCACTCTGGCTCTCTTTTCTGATTTCAGGGGAGGCATCCAGCAAATCAGGATGTTGGTGACAATTGTGCAACTACATCAGGCCAGTTAGTAGAAATGGGACTGAATTGGAGCCTTTTAACCCTCCAGGGAAGGAAGTGATAGCTCCAGCATTTATTGGGAGGCATTGTGTGACCGTAAGTAGAGTGCAACCCCTAGAATGGAATCAACACACGAAAGAGAACCAGAGAGACAACACCAGATCCTGCACTCATTCTGTGACCATCTGAACCAGGCCACGCAAGCTTGAGTCATGTACCCTTATAAAACTCACATTTTTGCTGATGTCTGTTTTTTGGCAAGCTTACTGCTTTGTGGAACTGAAAGGACATAGTGCTTCTTCAGTGACACTGTGGTCGCTCGCTCACAAAGTGTGTCTGTCACCAAGAAACTGTACAGGTCATTAACTCCACACTGGAGCAAGCACCAGTGCCTGGAAAATGTGAATCACAGCAATGGAAACATGGTTAGCAAACACTTGTGTGAAGTTTCCCGAGTCCTCTTTCAAGTGCTTTGGTCCACTTCATTCATTTAAGTCAACACTGTCTCCACCGCCTTTGAAGATGGGAATAGGACACACAGAGAAGAAGGGTCTATGCAAGATCACACACACCCTGAATTGGGATGGAGTGGTGTTCTCCATGCAGCGGTTGAGCCCTGGGCATGCTCTTAGCCTCTGCCTTTCTATCTATCTAGTGACCTACAATGAGAGAATAAGAGCACCTACTGGGTCCATGGCACATAGGAGCATTATTGTAAGATATAATTTTTAGATACTTTTCACTAATTAAAAACTTAAATACACAGGCCGGGTGTGGTGGCGCATGCCCTTACTCCCAGCACTTGGGAGGCAGAGGCAGGGGGATCTCTGTGAGTTCGAGGCCAGCCTGGTCTACAGAGCGAGTCCAGGACAGCCAGGGCTCTGGACTATCAGGCTCAGTACTCTTACACAGAGAAACACTGTCTCAAAACAAAACAAAACAAAAAACAAAGACCAAAAACCAAAAAATAAAAAATAAAAAAATAAATACAGAAAAAGAAAATGTGAATGGAAGTGCAGAATCCTCTGGCTAAGGAGATTCTCAGCTACACAAATAGAGTAGTTTTGTTTTGTGGTGCTGGGGATTGCACTATCTGCAAGGCAATCATTCAACCAACTGTGCTATATTCCTGACCACAAAGGTAGAAATGAAACCTCATCCCTTTCAGAAGACTGATGGGAATAGTGAGGAGGGAATATGTTTAATATACAATGTATGCAAATATGGAGCTGCCCTTATATAACCCGGTACCATTTACAATGAAGATTAAAAAAAACATTTTAAAGGCTTATTTTATTTTATACTTCTCTCTCTTTCTCTTGCTCTCTCTCTCTATGTGCGTGTGTGTGTGTGTGTGTGTGTGTGTGTGTGTGTGTGTGTGTGCGCGCGCGCGCACCATGTAGGAGTGGATGTTCTAGAGACAAGAAGAGGGTATCCAGTCCCTTGGAGCTGGAGTTATAAGTGGTTGTGAGCCACCTGATGTGAGTGCTAAGATTGATGCTTGAGTCCCTTTGTTAGAGAGTATCACATGCCTTTAACCATTGGTCATCTCTTCAGCCTTCAATGAAGATTTTTCAATAAATAAATCTTCACTAGTCACCATTTCAGACTGCTAGGGACACCGACTGATGTTAAAATTGGATGACAATAATAGAGAAAGAACCAAACACTAAAGACATGTATACGCATACAATTCATCCTTTAGCTTTCTCTAGACTCACTGATAGACCCACGTCACTAAGAGGTAGAAAGCACAGAGTCCCTGTGGCCCTATCCTGCAACACCAGCTCTGAATGTCCCCGTCTTTCTCCTGAATTCCTCAGTCTCTACCTTGCCCAACTTTGTGAAGCCCCTCTGAGCACCCCTCAGTGAGGTGACTTGACCCATATCTGGGGTGTGCTTACTTGCATCTAATTCTCCTGCAGAGTCCAGGCTCCCTGGGCTGGTAGCTGCAGAGTAGCTCTCTTCTCTGCTTCTCCACCAGGGAGGCTGTCACACTGCAGCAGCCAAGGAGACTAAATGATGTGTGATTAGACAGTTGAATATAGAATCTGCTTTGCCCCAGCTCCTGGCCTTACCCTGTACCAATCCTTGCTGGATTTCAGCTCTTTTATATCCAATAACCTAGAGACCCCTTTATACCTAACTCACATTTGTGCTGGGCCTAGGCACTAGGCTAGTCCTTTTCTACATACATTCATCAAACCAAGAGTGTTTTACTACCCTCATGCTCTACATGAGGAAATTGTGTCCCAAGATGCTATAAAGAGTGACAGCTAGAATGTGTTATAGTTGGGCTCTGTGCCTTATAGACACACTTGTCGTGGTGTTTCCCTAGTTCCCTTAGTTCCTGTGAAGGCTTCCCTTTTCTTGAGGCTCTGACTGGTGCACTTGCCTGAGTTGTCTCCAGGCTCACCCAGCCTGGGATGTCATGGTTTGTTGACTATCATTCTTTTACCTCCAGGCTCAGCTAATATCATCTTACAGGCCCAATTTACACCCCTATCCCACCCCCAGCTTGCTGATACCACAGGGAACTCCTACCAGGAGATATAATATCCAGGCTCTCTCCATGGGGCCACCCCCAACTCAGCCCTTGGGGCAGAACAGGAGGGTGAGTACAAGCTGTTCCTCTGGTGTCTACAAAGTGACTCCTGAGATCTCAGTGGGTTATTAGGGGAGATGGCCTCTATCCCCAACCCTGAGCCCGTTTTTGAACATGAGCTGTGGAATGGCTCTGGATTCCAGAGGAGTAACCTGTCCTTGGCTGTGCTTGGTGGGGATTATCACACAAGCCAACTCTCGATTATCCGTGGAAAAGGATAGGCTAGAACATGAACATCTCCAAGTAACTTTGTCCCATAGCTCCAGGCTCCTCTGTTGGACCTCTTTCTGGAGAAGCTCCCAGGAAATCCAGTCTGCAGTCTTAGCTTCATGCTCTCCTTTTCCTTTCCCTTTCCTGCCTTTTGTCCCCTGTGAGGCCGGCTCCTAGCACTGGCTGGAGCAAGGAGGAAGCAGAGAATGATGGGGCTAATACTCCATGACTGAGAAGATTAGATTCCTACTGGCTCATCTGTTTGATCATACAACTCAGAGTACAGCGATCAGGATGACATCAGGTAAGGACTACATGGGCAATTCATGCAAGACACCAAGACCCTCTCTCTCTGTCTGTGAGCCTCATCCTCGGGTGCACACAGTGGGCTCCTGGAAGTTGGAAGTTATCACCTCGTGTTAGCAAGTGGCTGTGACAGTGTCAGACCTCGTGTTAGCAAGTGGCTGTGACACTGTCAGACCTTACACTGTCTGAGAAAAGATGTCATGTCTTCTGTTTTTTTCATGTCCTGTGTTTAAGGAATCACTCTCCTGTCCATTTTGGCTCTGGCAAAACCACTTTCTCTTGTTTAAACCAATCACTGAGTTCAAGTGGAATGTCTTCGTTACTTTTCTATTGCCGTGACAAGATGCAACTTATAAAAGAAAGTGTTTAACTTGGGGCTCCTACTTTCAGAGGGTTAGAAT
The DNA here is from genome assembly GCA_907164525.1 of Lophiomys imhausi. Taxonomy (NCBI): domain Eukaryota; kingdom Metazoa; phylum Chordata; class Mammalia; order Rodentia; family Muridae; genus Lophiomys; species Lophiomys imhausi. Next base: position 5,605,630 of record CAJQZJ010009649.1, on the reverse strand, counting down.
CCAAGACCATTGCGGAAGAGAGTGTGGCAGTAGGTAGGCAGACAGGATGCTGGAGTGGTGGCCGAGTTGTTACATCAGATCCACAAACAAGAGGCAGAGAGCTAACTGGGAATTGAGTGGGATTTTAAAAGCATAAAGCTCACCCACAGTGGCATACCTCTTCCAACAAGACCACACCTTCTAATCCTTCTCAAACAGTTTTGTCAGTTGGGTAACAAAGATGCATAATAGCTCATGCCTATGGGGGCCATTCTCATTCAAACCACCATAAGTATGGGTTTAGTGGTTTTTTGTTTGTTTGTTTGTTTGTTTGATTTTTTTAGAGACAAGGTTTCTCTGTGTATTCTTGGCTGTTCTGGACTCACTTTGTAGATCAGGCTGGCCTTGAACTCACAGAGTCTGCCTCTGCCTTCCGAGTGCTGGGATTAAAGATGTGTGCCACCACCCCTGCAATTAGGCAGCTGTGAACTGCCATGTGGTTGCTGGGATTTGAACCCCGATCCTTTGGAAGAACAGCCAGTGCTCTTAAAAGCTGAGCCATCTCCAGCCCGGGTTTAGCATTCTTAATATAAGCTAATTGGAGATAGGGTAGAGCCAATGTGTTCAAGGCAAGCAATTCCTGAGAATGCCAAGGATCCAAATGCCGCAAAGGGAAATTGGATCACTACTGGCAAGAAAAAGGAAGTAGTATGCCTCTGGATGGCCCGTAGGCATCCTGGTGATGGCTGTGGTGCCAATTGGCTTGAGTCCACATTTTCCAGACCTATTCTGCTTTTTCTATTAATCCTCAAAATACCTGCCAATCAACCTCAAAGGCCATATATTACTTTCTGCTTCAAAAATAAAGCAAGGAGTCTTACAGAAGTAAAGGTAGCTTGCTTAAGGCCATTAGTCATACTTGGTAGGGCGGGGTTTGGAACGAGGCTCCTTGGTTACATGTCACCGTGCAGCAGGCATTGATACAAGGCTCTCAGCAAGTCATCAGCCACATCCCCTAGAAAGGATTTGTGCAGAGAAATGAAAGTTCACAGCTTACCAACTTACAGTTCACACACAAAGGTCACCAAGGAGCTTGGGGCTTGGCAAGCGTGGCTCAAAACACACACATGAAAGTTAGGGGATAAAATAGCTGTCAATTGTATGAGCTGCAGACAGCAAATCTGGGGTGGACAAAGATCTCAGGGGCTTTGATAGGAGAGAACTTTAAAGTCTCTGACCCTCCTAATGCCCAGGCTCTTTCTCCTACCTTGGTTTTGAGGAGGTGCCATAAAATTTACTCAACCAACTGAAGTTCAAAACTAATATTTTTTAAATCACATTTTTACTGAACAGGTACAGATTTTTCTCCCTTGTTTTTAATTCCCTAAACAATACAATGCAACAAATACTTACATCAACTTTGCAATGGATGATGTACGAGACACAGTAGAGACAGTACTTAAGGTTTACAGAGGAAGTATATAGACTGTATGTCTACACACTGAGATTCCAGCACCTGTCGACTTAGAGGTTTACAGTGGGGTTCTAGAAGAAATCTTCTGGGGATGCTGAAAACATGGCTGTGTTTGCTTTGCTAACTGCTCCTATGCAGAAAACAGACTTGGTTTCTTCCTCTGGAGACAGGGGCTCCATCTTCCTCAGCTCTTCTCTTTCCATTTGCAAGGCCCTGCTGAAGAATGACCTGTTGATTCAAGAAATTCTGAAGATGTTTTCACTCAAATTAAAAAAACTCTTCAAGATGTTTACGTGGTGTGAGGATGGTTCTAAAGTTCAGGAGAATTTGGCTTGGAATCTCAGATCTACCACTTGCTGACCATGACAGTGATTTTAGGTTTCAAAGCCTGTACTTTCTCATCTTTAAAATCAGTAAGCCATAGTCCTCAGCTCCAAGGAACAGTGAGGATAAGAGAGATAAAGAGGTTAGATGAGTTGGGTGCTCAAGCAGTAGAGTATCATGTGAGAATGTAGAAGGCAGTGCCTGGCGCAAAACAACACAGTTCAAAACCAAAGTAAAACAGTTGGGTTCCGTCAGAATGAATAAGATCAAAAACTCAAATGACAGTACATGCTGTTGAGGATGCGGAGAAAGAGGAACACTCCCCCATTGCTGGTGGGCGTGCAAACTTGTACAACTACTTTGGAAATCAATCTGGAGATATCTTAGAAAATTGGAATAGTTCCACCTCAACACCCAGCCATAAGCCTCCTGAGCATATATCCAAAAGATTCTTCACCAAACCACAAGGACATTGCCTCAACAATGTTCATAGCAGCTTTATTTGTAGTAGCCAGAAACTGGAAACAGCCCAGATGTCCTTCAACTGAATAATGGATTAAAAAACTATGGTACATTTACACAAAGGAATACTACACAGCTATCAGAAACAAGGAAATCATACAATTTGCTGCCAAATGGATGGATCTAGAAAAGCTCATCCTAAGTGAACTGACTCAGACACAGAAAGATACATATGGTATGTATTCTAAATGGATGTTAACCATATAGCATAGGACCTACAATCCTACAGACCATCCTACAATCCACAGACCCAAATAGACAGAAACCTAGCATAACTAGCCTACAAAAAGCTCCACCCAACAATGAGTTACAGACCCTGTTGCAGGTCAGTGGAACACTTTATCCTAGATAGGGTGCCATGTCAAGCTCCAGTACAAGCTCTTGGCCCCCACATGACTGATGAACTGAGGGAATATGATATGTGTGGGCCACATCATCTGATGAGAAGGAGAGGACTGAAAAGAGGAATAAGGAGGGAGAGAGTGACCGAGAGGGGAGGAGGCAGGAGACTGTGTTCGAGAGGTAACTTGAAAAAACAAATTAATTTAAAAAATAAGAGTAACTAAGCACAAAAAAATCATAAAAAATAAAAATTTCAAATGATAACTTAAAAAAAGAACAAAAAATAGTTGGACCGGGGTGAAGCTCAGTGGTGGAAGGCAAAGTGGGTTACTGCTACACAGAAAAGAAAGAGAGAATGAGGGAGGAAGAAAAAAATTAAGAAGAAAAGAATGGACAGACATGATGTGTCTAATTATCACAATTTTCTAATTAAATCATTTAAAATTCTCAGGCCTGATTCCTGCTGAGATGTTGGTAATCAGCACAGACCTGCCCTGGAAGAGCCAGCTGTGTCCTCTGAAGTTACCTCCTCCATATATATTGCAATGTCCCCATAGTCACCCGTTTCTGTGTCACTCGAAGAGGATTTGTGCTTTGCTTTCTTCACCATGGCCAGAGGCTTGGAGGCCAGAATAAGGGAGTTACAGGGAAAGGCTTGCCAGGCAGGCCTGAACTGCATGCCAAACACAGAGGTGGAGGTAGGTGTGGGGTGAAGGTAAGAAGGATGCAGGGAGCCAGGCTACAGGAGGGAAGAACATTCTTTGGCTTCCTGGATTATGAAGTGGGGCCCAAGTTTGAGCTCCTTCCCCAAAAAGGGTTACAAAGAATGGTTCTGAATAGCCATGGCTTAACACACTTGGGCTTTCTGTCTCGAGTCCTCCACTGGGTGCAGTCAACTTCACATCAGAGGTTATGACAGCCTTCTCCTGGGAACCTGAAGGTCACTACATAGGAACCATCACTCAACAAGATATGGAGGTTTCCTTCTAACTTCTGTCCTGAGCTCCCAGTTCGAGGTCACTGTCTAGGGCAGAGGGAAGAGCATGGGCAGGCACACAGGACTCTAGGAAGAGCCTCTGGTGAGGGAAAGTCACTGGAGACCAGGTTTCAGCGGCATTTATGACCATGGGTAGGTAATTACCCAACTCATCTGAGCTTCATCTTCCTCTGCTGTATATTTTCATCTATCTGGTGGGATGATTATACTTAAATCTTATGTCTACCACTTCCTGTGAGAGTAAGCCACAAGTGATGAAGCCACAAGTCAGCTTCATCATCTCTAAATGGGGACAAGACGCCCCTTTCAAGAGTTGTGGTGAAGGGTTAGTGTGATAAGACTGCAAACAGTCTCCACATGGTTGGCAGTATTTGCCAACTCCATGATGTGTGTGTACCCAGTCTTGTGAGAGAAAGCTCATTTTCCTTCAGTAATTGGGAGAGATTTAGATGTGAATATGACTCTGCACACAAGACACACCAAATGCACAAAAGGAAAAAGAGTTATGTCTCCTACACCCACAAGTCCCCTTTAATGTTCTACTTTTGCCACCTTGAAGTTCTCCAAAGCTTTTGAACAAGGGATCCCAGAAAATAATGCCTCAGGTTCTTGTCCTCTGAATAGGTGAGACATACAGAAAGAACAGACAGTTGAGTTGTGAAATGAGTTTGTTATCTTGGTGTGTCTGACCCCAAATCTCATGACTTTGAGATCCACAGGACTGAATTCTCAATAGTAGGGTTTCAGAATTCAGTCACCAACCTTGCCAGGACCCAACACGTCTCAGAGTAGTGAGGAGATAGTCTCAGGAACCCTATTCTATTCTAGAGGTGTAGGTTTTCATATATACTGTCTACCTGTAGCGGGAAGTTGGCAATATAAACTCATTCAACTTCAGGGTAAGGGTGATTCTATGTAACTCAGGCTGACAGCCTTGCTGGAAAAACAGACAGAATCTCTCTTCTATTTCATTTGTTTTAACTTTGCTGTACAGAAAACGTAAAGCAGAGGTGGCATAGAAAGTGGATAGGAAAAAAAAAAAAAAAAGAAAGTGGATAGGATCTGGAGTCAGGAAGTAGAGTCCAAAGGCTAGCTCTGGTATTTACTATCTCAGTATAATGAGTCCTTTGAACTCTTGAATGCTATTTTTTTTAACCTAAAACATGGAATTATGCAAATACAAACAATTCCCAAGGATGAGGTAGGATCAGATGAGCTAATATATATGAAAGTGTGTAAAGAGCTGTAGAAACCTGAGTAATGTTCCTTGCTATTTTGGTTGTCAGGGACATGTTCAGGGACATGGTCTCTCCAGAAAGGATGCTTGGGTCATGCAGCAGCTTTGGCTTAGGGAAGGCACTTCAGATAGACTCAAGATAGAGCTGGCTCAGGTGTGACCTGAGGAGAGAAGTGTGTGGGAAGGTTTGGGAAGCGATCAGGGGCTTCTTGTTTAAGGTGTTTCTGACACAAGAGAGGCATAATTACCATTAGTAACAATCAGCTCACCTAGATTGGAGCATGGCAGAAAGGGCCCAGTCCCAGCAGGGTTTTTAGTCAAGATAAAAAAAAGTGTTTTTTGTATGAGTACAACTTGTACTTATTGGGTAACTTTGTGTTAGAGTGGGATGGGCTGGGATTTGAGAGGAAAAGAAGCACTGAAAGCAAGTCGCAGAGAAAGACATTCCTTAGGCTTCAGGGAAAGTGCTCTCAGTTGATTTGTTTTTAAAACTAGAAGTTAGCAAAAAACCCTAGCATTGCCTCTAAGAATCCAGGAGTAGACTAACTCAACGCTCTGAGCCTCTGGCCCATGATGAGTTGGGAACTCACAGGATCAGAAGCCTGAGAAGCAAAGAGAAGGAGAGTGTGGGGTGAGGACAGGTGGCCAGAGTGGATCCCAGCCTATCCAGCCAAGGGCGGGTTCCTCAGGAGTCTGAAACCTTGTGTGGGTGGTACCATGGTGGAAAATAGGTGCCAAGAACAACTGGAGGAGGGAGGGCAGGTGGTTACAGCCCATGAGAGATGAGCCCACACAGATGAGGCTTAAGGTATAAAAGATAGGTTCCTTGGCAGATCCTAGAAGGAAAAGCTTTTAACTGGGTTTCCCAAACCAGTGTCTGTAGGTTCTTCTGTGTTTATAAGTGAATCTTGGGGGTCCACACTTTCATACATTTGAGCTCATCTGATCCTACCTCATCCTTGGGAATTGTTTGTATTTGTATAATTCCATGTTTTGGTTTTTAAAAAAAATAGCATTCAAGAGTTCAAAGGACTCATTATACTGAGATAGTAAATACCAGAGCTAGCCTTTGGACTCTACTTCCATGAGAATATTCAGCCTTGGGATTTACATGGTGATGTGACTTAAAAGGAGTTTGCCAAAGCATATTCTAGGTTATCTGAGTCAGTGACCTTCTTTTGGACAGTCACTCATAGAAGGGATCATCTCACATGGTGACCTGGTTTCCATATACTGCTGTGCACACCCAAACAGCACCGAAGGGTGGCCAACCTAAAGCAGGACAGCTGGGCCAGGTGTGAAAATACAGAAATAGTTCAAGGGAATTGTTAAATGACTGAGTTAGCTAGTTGCTACCATAACATCACCTCCCAACAAATTCCTGATGCTACCTCTGGGATTTCCCTCAAACCACTCAAAAAACAACCAGAAGTAGGGAGAGGTATCGTTTCCTGTGATACTATAACAAATTACCACAAACTTGGTGGTTTTAAACAGCAAAGATACAGTCTTTCAGTTGTAGAGGCAATAAGCCTGAAGTCAGTTTCACTGGGCTCAAACCAGTACCAGGTATCAACAGGCCACACTTCTACCTAGGTTAGATTTTCTTTACCTTTCTTTTACAAGAATACCTGCAGAATTAAGGAGATGGTTCAGTAAGCAAAGCTCTTGCCACATGAATGTGAGGACCAGGATTAGCATCCCACATAAAATCCAAATGGTCATGGTGGCCTACATATAGTCCCAGCACAATGGAGTCAGACACAGGGCATCCCTAGAGTACTCTGGTTAGTTAGACTAGCTGAAATATTGAGCTTCAAGTTCAGGGAATGAACATGCCTCACTGGGAAGCAATTGAAGAAGACACCTGATCTTAATCAGACCTCCACACCAGTGCACACATATACATGCATACTACACATACACACACATACTAAAGTAAAGAACACCTGATATGGCATACCGCCCACCCCCTGCAATCCAGGATAACCTCCTTTCTATCTCATATAGTTCTTTAAACACAAATGTGAAGACCCCTTTTTCTTTATAAAAATAACATTGACAGTGTCTAAAAATCAAAACCTGATATCTTCAGGCATCATTATTCAGTCTTCCAGACCAGTTGTCTCTGCACTTGCCCCAAAGCTGATACCAGTTTCTATCTGGATCAGTCAGTCCTGAATATTTTGGCACACTCACACATGTGCACACATGTGTCAACTTGACTGGATCAAGAATCACCTAGGAGATTGGTGAGGCTCACTTCTAAATGTTCCTGTAACAGTGTTTTCAGACAGGATTAGCCAAGAGGGGAAGACCTCCCTTGAATTTGGGAATCACCATCCTTGGTAGCAAAACAGAGAAAAAAGATGAAAAATGAGAGCTAGTGAAGTGCCAGCAATCCTTCCTTCTCAGCTTCCTAGCTACCAAGAAGTAAATCTTCCACCACATACTTCTGCACCCATGATGCTCTGCTCCAGTGGGTGGGGACAGATGACCATGGACTCAACTCTCTGAAATCATGAGCTGAAGTAAACTTTCCCTTCCTTAAAGTTGTTTCTGTCAGGTTGTCGCGTCCCCCCTTGTCCAGCAAGGAATGACGCAACTCACAAAAGCTCTTCTCCTGCAGTTTATTCAGGTCCCTTGAAAACAGTCTTCCGAATAAAGGGACAGACCCAACCCACAGGCTAAATACTAATTAGACAGCCAGTCAAGTAAAGCCAAGTGGTGCTATCTTAGAGGTCTGCGTATGCGGAAGCAAGCCAGATCAGCAGTCTTTGCCAAATATGGACTTGTTTACCACCGAGAGCGCTCACCGTCGGGCTGGTGGAAGGCGGAGGCCAGCGCCATCTTTAGGGCGCGGCACTTCGCAGCTCTCTACATCAGGTGTTTGTTCCCAGGGATGTAATGTAACTAACTAACACAGTATGTCAAATTTCTGAATCAATACTCACTCTGACACCATGTGATACTTGGTATCGTCCCCTGTAAAGTGCTTGCTATAGCCCACTAAGTTGCATTCATAGTCCACCATTGGGATGCCACCCAGCTGGATAAACTCTGCGATGTCTCATCATCTGGTGAGAAGAAAGTGCCCACAACTCCCCACTGTGTGTTTCTTTCTGTCTGTCAAGTCTAAATTACTCGAGACAGTGAGAAACAAAAGGGGGTGGTTCTCAGGTAAGTGGGTGCTAATGGTAACCCAGTGCTGAATGAATGATCTCACCACAGCTTCTATTTGGGTGGCACAAAGGGACAAGAGAATTGAGAGTCTCTACAAAACACAAGGCAGTGGCATGACAACACCAGTGGATTCTCTTCGCTGTGGCCCTAACCATAGTCATATTCCATGTAGAATTGATGTTTGCAATGGCAAGTGGCACTCTCTGCCACAACAAATGAATAGCGTCTTGTCACTTTGGTTAAACTTCCATTGTAAGGTTGTTTGGTTTCACAAACTACACCCTCAGGAGTTTTGAACAGTTCATTTTAAAGATGCTAAGTTTCAGGAGATGAGATAAAAAAAGAAACACTTTACTTTGGCTGGACCAGAGTGGTGATGATGATGATGATGATGATGATGATGATAATGGTGGTGGTGGAGAATACAGGTGGTTTGTTGTTGTTCTTTTTCTTCTTATTGGAATGAAAAGAGGAGTACTGTATTTAGGCTTAAGAAACACTGTTGGCTTTGGAGGAGTGCAATGGGAAGGACAAGTGTGACAGTACAGGAAACAGCTGAGAAATTGGCAGGACTCCCCATGCTGCTGTTCCATCAGAAGACTTCAAACTTGAGAAGGATTGAAGCTGCGTCACAGGGAAGCCAAGGGCAATGTTAGCCCTATGTGCTGAGAGCTGTCTCCACCATCGGATAGCAAACCCAAAAGTACTCACTTGGAGTATGAGTAAGAGAAGGGCCCACCAGGCCCAAGGTTGGGGTTGGCTTCTAACTCCTCCCAGAAGCCTTTACTCTTTCAAGGATAAAGAAGGCTGGACATCACACAGTCCTGTGCCTTACAGGGAGGCACAGAAAGTGCAGGAGAATATATTTAGGTCTGCACAAAATGCAGACATTCTCTGATCCCCCCCCACCCCGAGACAGGGTTTCTCTGTGTAACAGACCTCTGGCTGTCCTGGACTCACTTTGTAGACCAGACTGACCCGGAACTCACAGGGATCCACCTGCCTCTGCCTCCTGAGTGTGCTGGGATTAAAGGCGTGTGCCACCACAGTCAGCTCCTTCTCTGATTCCTTAAAAAATTCCTCTGCTTTTGATGTTAAATAGGACTAAAAATCCTCAGAAGATTCCTGTTCTGCTTTCATTTCTGTTCCCACGATGAGATATTCTGAACAAAAGTAACTTAGAAGAGATTTATTTCATCATAGAATTCCAGGTTTTAGCCCATCACTGTAGGGAGGACAAGGCAGGGACCTCAAATAGCTGGTCACTGCATATCCACAGCCATGAGCAGAGAGGCATGGCTGCATGTGTGCTCACGTGCTTGTGATTTCTGCATCCGTGTGTACTGCAGGACCCCTTGCCTAATTTACCTAAGGATTGGTGCCATTCACAGTAAACTGAGTCTTCCCACATCATTTACCTGAAGATGATTCCCCAGACAAGCCCACAGATCAACTCACTGTAGACATTCCCCCGCTGAGACTCTTCCAAAGACATTCTATGTCACGTCAAGTTGACAATTAAAAGTTACCACCACAACAACCAACTCCATCCCAGACAGGCCACCAAGAAGCCTCTGACCTAAGACTAGGCAGGTGGTTAAGTGAACTAGTTGTCGGTTCTTTGAGTCTTCTGCTGGAGTCCACACTGATTTGGGCATTGCTAGATTATCCAGGCTTTCAGTTTCACTGTTGTATCTACAATCTAACAGTCAGAAAGTGACAGACAATTCATAAAGATGCAACTTCTTGGTTTTTCAGATGTATAAGTCTAGACCCTCCACATAAGCCACCTGGGTACTATATTAGTTCATTTGCTCTTTACTGGGGAAAGGATACCTGGCAGAAACAACTTAGGAGAAGCAGCTTTCATTTTAGGTCACAGTCATACGGTGGCCAGGTAGGGCAACTAGGACATGGTGGCCATAGCTTGAAGCAGATCTAGAAACAAATGTATTGGGGGCTGGAAGCTATCATCCTATGCCAACCTTACCACACTATGTCTGATCATTAGATCTTGTCTCCCAAGGGTTTTCCAGCCTCTCAGAACACCACCATCAGTTTGGGACCCAGTGTTCAAACCTATGAGCCTAAGGGGACATTTCACACAGAAACCCCAGTAGTCACGATTATAAGCTGTTCATGATGGACTGAAAGGAAGGACTCTAGGCTCCTGACTTCCACTCAGAGCTCTTTCTACATCAGTCTCACTCCTGTTTTGCTTAATATTTAATGTTTATTTACATTTTTAAATTATGTGTGCATGTAAGGGGAGGGGTCTCTGCATGTGTGTATGTTGGTGCCCACACAGTGCAGAAGAAGGTGCCTGATCCCCTTGGAGATGAATTACAGAGAGCTGTGAGCCACCTGACATGGGTGCCAGAAACTGAACTTGGGTCCTCTGTGAGAGAAGTATGTGTTGAGCCCTGCACCATCATCCCTCCAGCCTTTTTTAGTTCATACCTTAGGGAACATGCACTGCACTAACAGAAAGCGCAAGCCCTATTCTGGTTAGTTGCTATTACCACCGTGAGACAAACTAGAGTCATATAGGAAGAGAGGGACCTCCAACTGAGCAAACACAAACATCAGATTGGTTCGTGGCAGTTGTCTTAATCACGGATTGATACAAGGAGAGCCCAGTCAACTGTAGACGGTCCCATTCTTAGGCAGGTAAGTCTGGGGCTGTACAAGGTGAGCAAATCAGAGGCCGCAAGCTAATAATCAGTATTACTCCATGCTCTCTACTTCAGTTCCTGCCTCCAAATTCTTGCCTGGAGCTTCTGTCCTGGCTTCTCTCAGTGATGGGTTTATTTGGAGGCATAGATAAAACAAATCCTTTCTTTCCCAAGCTGTTTTTGCTCAAAGTTTTTTAATCACACTGACAGAAAGACCAGAAAGACAAACTAGAGCAGGCTCCCTATGAAGATCGTTGGTGTACTTTTAGAATATCTATCATCTATCTATCTATCTATCTATCTATCTATCTATCTATCTATCTATC
>CAJQZJ010009649.1:5569355-5588248 GCA_907164525.1 Lophiomys imhausi | reverse complement strand
TTCTTCTTCTTCTTCTTCTTCTTCTTCTTCTTCTTCTTCTTCTTCTTCTTCTTCTTTTGGTTTTTCGAGACAGGGTTTCTCTATGTAACAGCCCTGCTTGTCCTGGAACTCACTCCGTAGACCAGGCTGGTCTTAAACTCACAGAGATCCACCTGCCTCTATCTCCCATTAAAGGCGTGTGCCAACACCATGCCCAGCCATTACAGACAGCTATGAACTACCATGTGGGTGCTGGATTTGAACCAGGGTCCTTTGGAAGAGCAGACACCGTTCTTAACTGCTGAGCCATCTCTCCAGCTCTGACACTCTTCCTTCTTAGCCACAGGGCACCTGCCAGCTTTACCTGGCTTATGCCTCCACTGAGAAGCTGGAAGCATCTCTACCTTGGGATATCTGTTTACTAGCCTCTCTTGTGGCTGCTTGGCTTCTCACAAATGATTCAGCCTCCACAGTGCTGAGATGAGAGGCCTCTGCCGCCGCACAAGGCTGATTACTCTCATTCAATGTGGATCAAACACATACTAAAAAGGAATCTAAAGACAGTCTATGAAACAGATGCCTTTGTCTGTGGTGCAAAGCCCTTCTCAGTCATTTGCAGCCAGAATGGTGGGGCCCTCTATTCCAAAAAAGGCAAAGTTACTTGTAAGCTGTGAAGAAAGGAAACCAACTGCTCTCTGGCATGTTAAGACATGTTCCATGTCTAGTGTTGAGTGTACTTTTTGCATCTTTAATCTGTGTATCACAAAATTAAAGCTACCCAACTGAGAATCCACTGTAGCATTAAGGCGACATGGGCTGTGGAATGTAAGAGAGTCTTTGGGTGCATACACGCCTTGGCACACATTTGGAAGACATAGGACAGCCTGTAGGAGTTGGTTCTTTCCTTCTGCTATGTGGGTCCTGGGGGACAGAACTCAGGTCATCAGGGTTGGTGGCAAGCATTTTTATACAGTAAGCCATCTTGCCAGCCCTAAATGTTAGGTTTAAAACAGCAAGGTTGGAAACACTGAAGAAGGTAAATAAAATGGCTTGCGGCTGGGTATGAGACAGTCAAGCTGAACAGGTAAGCAGAAACAGGGCTGATTAATGTGTGACTATAATTCAAGTTGCCTTGGGCCCGGAACAGCAGGGACATGGGCTTGCTCCTGTTGGTAGCTGCAGGGAAAGGGCTTCCCTACAGAGTTCACTACTTTAAGCCTAAAGAGCCCTAAATATTCATAAAATATTAATAAACCTTCTTTAAAATCTACAGTGCAGAACCTACTAGGCTGAGCTGCACAATGTTATCTGTACACTGTAAAGAAAGGCCCACGGCAATCCCTTGCTGGTGTGCTCTGTTCAGCTGTAGCTAAACTGCTGCTTTGTGAAGTAAACTTCTGCTTTAACCATTTGTCTCCTGACTGGATTCATTCCTTCAAGAAGACAAGAAACGAGGGAGTCCCCACTCCCCCAAAATATCCCAATATCTGGCACAGTACCAAGTGAGAGGAGGGGCTACAGTATTCTATGGAGATTCAGAAAACTTCTGCCCACTAGTGATTCAGAAAAGCATCATGGGTAAGAGGAAAATAAAATGAGAATGAAAGGATGGAGGGGTGGGTGGAATGCTAACACAAAAGGACGAGGAAGCTGGCATTCTAGGCAGGGAGAAGCCTAAACAAAAGGGCAGGCCTGGGAGGACTTGGGGGGAGACACTCAAGCTGAGGGAGAAGCCCGATCAAAAGCTGAGACATTAAAACACAGCTAGAGTCTCAACTTTTATTAGGTTGGCATTAGAGAGGCCGTGAAAATGTTCTCATCTGGGCTGGGAGGGGCCAGCAAGTGTTCTTGGGAGAGCACCTGTGACAGCTGGCCATGTCATACGAGTTGGAGAAGGAAACAACACAAGACAAGGAAGTTCTTATTGGCATTCTGGGGTGTGTCAGAGAAAACGTGATGAAACAAAGGAGCAAAATATCCATCAGAGGTAGACAGCAACAAGCAGTGCTTCGTGAAGATTCCCTCAGCACGGCCAGCCTCCTACCGGGGTTTTCCTTATAGCTTTCTACTTAATGCAGATGGCTAGTCTCCTCTCATAGATTGTGAAACTGCAACTCTGATCAAACTGTTGCTTGTTTACAATATGACATGTTTGGAGGTAACAGTTGGGTCTAGAGAACTCCAAAGCCGTGCACGGTGGACTGTTCCAGTCTGTCTCACTGGCAACCGACTTAACTAACAGAAGGACAAAAGGAAGATGTAGTGTCAGAGAATTGTCAGGTTTTCAGAGCAAGTGATGGGGAATCACAGGAGTGGCAACGGCGACAGAGATGGGGCAGTCAGTTGAAGAAATTCCCTTTTCTTGAGAGCTTGGATGGATGAATTGGCTTAAGAGCTTGGTTTGGCTTTTCCTCAGGCAAGATGTAGGAACAAACCTAAGCATCCGTGGAAACTAGAGGTTGTTGAAGATCAGAAGAGGCAATGTTATGAGTATGGAGCAGTGGGCTGTTCCATCTAGTCCCTTGTGTTTAGAGTGGCACAGGTAGCCAGTGTGTTCTCTGCGGCTCGACCTGTTGTCCTTTGACCCCCATTGATCTTTCACACCTGCCCACTCAAGTCAAACTATGTCAGCACGTGGGCCTAGTCTACCCACTGTGTGAGAGGCCACCCTGTCTGCAGCAGAGAGGCCACACCATGTTTTCCATCAGGTGATCCCACCCACGGGACCACAGCTGACTGACAACTAACGAAGCACAGGCAGAGTAGGAGCCTGCACCCACCTGGAAGATGAATAATACTGAACAAGGAACTAAGAGGTGCCTTAGTCCACACAAATAAACATCTGGTAGACCTGTGTCACTCATTCTGTAGACAACCGCTGGTTAACTCATCTGGGTTTTGAGGTCTGGACCGAGTTTTTTCCCTCTTTGGATTTTTTTTTTTCCTCCTGAGAGTCAGACCTTGTAGCTCAAACTGGCTCAGAACTCACTATGTAGCGCAGGCTAACCCCAAACTCAAGACAAATAAATAACCTGTTTCTCCTCTTGAGTTTTGGGATTACATGTCTGAGTCACCACTACTATTTAGGGCTGAGACTTTATGAGCCCTTCTTTCCACTCTGTCTTCCAGGGCCAACATGGTGTCTGCTACATTATAGACGATCAATAAATATGGGTAGATAAATGTTTGGGTCTCAGCAGTGGACATAGGTTTGACTTAAGCAAGGATATATTTGGATGTGGTTGTGGTTTGGACGTTTGTTGGATTTCTAATTTATTTTATCATATCAGAACCCAACATCTGTCTCCATTAATAATAGTTGTTACTATAAACACTAAAGGCGTTAGGCACATTTATACACGCCTCTTCATAAGACCATGTCTCATAAGTCTGTGTTAAGAATTAAGTCAACACCGGGCATTGGTGGCACACTCCTTTAATCCCAGCACTCAGGAGGCAGAGGCAGGTGGATCTCTGTGAGTTCGAGGTCAGCCTGGTCTACAAAGTGAGTCCAGGACAGCCAGGCTGTTACACAGAGAAACCCTGTCTTGAAAAACAAAACAAAAAAAGAATTGTCAACATAAATGAAGTTTATTCATCTGTCTGTGGGTGACTATGAAAATCCAGTCTGGACCTCCAATTCTCCGGCCATACTACCCTTTTCTAAAAGATGAGAAGCTCCATTATTATCGTTGTGTAAATGCATGGCATGAGGTGGGGAGGGGCATACATGTGCCACCGTGTACATGTGGACATCAGAGGAGTTCTTGGTGCTAGCTTGTGGTCTCTGGTTTTCCTTTCATCTATATGTGGATTCTGAGGAACAATAAGGTTCTCAAGGTTGGTGTGGCAAATTCTTTATTTGTAGAGCAATACCACAAGCTCCAGCAAGTTTTTATTTTAATATGTGCATTGATTGGGTGGAGCACACGCATTAGAGGACAACATCAGTGAATGTTTTCTCCTTCTCTTTCTCAATCTCCTACAAACGATTGTACCTGCTGAGCCATCTTGTTGGTCCTCCATCTTATAATTCCAGCACGTTTTGTCTAATAGGTTACCAGTACATGTGTGCAGTGTTGAGTTGTATTTCCTTTAAAGTTGACTAACACGAAATAGACCTTATATTATATAACAGGTATTGTGGCAGGTCCTGGTTTGCCAGGAATGGTACAGGTCACATGAAATGGGGAAGGGATGTTAGAATTTGGGACCAGAAGTTGGGATTATAGGTATTTGCATGTACTCCAGTTTGTGATCAAGAAAGCATGTTAAGGTATGTGTATGACAGCCACATGGAGCAGTAGTGCCAACAAATGACATTGTCTTCTGCTGTCTCCATTTTGGAGAAATGCTGCATCTTATAGAACAATGTGGGAAATCCTTTATGCAAATAAATCAACTTACCATATCAACTGACTGGTGGGTCTCACAAAAGTAGGCTGGGATTAAACAACAGAGGAGCACCTGACCCTCCCCACCACTTCACTCGCAGACAAGAATCTGGTAAGTTTCTCTTTTACTAGTTCCTCTCAGCATCCTTGGCATTCAATGTGATGAGGACCAGGTGTGGGCAAAGGTGTCAGAAAGCTCTTTCAGCATCATCCCTGGCCAGCCATTGCTTCACAATGGAACCTGTCAGCATGAACTTTTGTATCTTTTAGTGTGGACAGCACAAGTGGGAAATTTTGATTCAGTTCATTTTATTGTAGGAGAATTTGATGAAAATTTCAAAACTGAATTTTGGTATGTTTTTTTTCTTAAAAAATGTTACTAACATTTTATACCTCTTTTTATTTATTAAAATTGTTTGTAGATCTATTTAATTTTTACATGTATGTGTGTTTTGCCTGCAGGCATATGTGCTTTTCCCAAAAACCCTCAAAGCTGAGAATATCACAACAGATACCTTGGGAGCTTTACCTGAAGCAACAGTCTAGACCATTTTGCAGAATAAGACATGGCATTGCAAAGTTTGTGTGGACAACTTCAGCCCATCAACTAACTGGTCCTTGGCTACAGAGGGAAGGAAAAGAGAGGTGAGGAGGCCAGTGGAGAGTGTAATTCCTGGGGGTGTGGTGGTCATCCTCCTATTGCTGTGATAAGATGTCTAAGAAAATCAACTTGAAAGAAGAAATGTCTCATTTTGCCTCATGGTTTCACAGTTTTCAGCTCATAACCACTTAGCCCTGTTGCCTTTGGGCCCATCGTGAGACCATACATCATGGAAGAAGCACATGGTAGAGGAGAGGAAAGCTGTTTGTTACAAAGTGTCCAAGTATTCATGAGGGCCACAAGGGCCACATATTTCCTTCAAGGGAGTTCTTCCAATGGCCTAGCTCCTTCCACTCAACCCTGCCTTCTAACATCTCTACCGCCTCCCAATAATACTGCCACATGGGGACCAAACATTCCACGTGGGAGCCTTTGGGGAAAATTTAATATGGAGACCATAAGAGTGCATTATGGGAGTATGATAAGTTTTGTGCCTGAGCCATGGAAGTGTAGAAGCTAAGGTGAGAGAAGCTGCTTGTACGGAGTTCTTCTAGAGTTTGGAATTCAGGACTGGTGTGCGATCTTCCCAATAACACCTTGAAAGGACAAATCTGGGCCAATTGTCTTCTCTTGGACAACAGTGAAGGCAAATGGTTGCATCTAACTAGGTATTATTGCTGTGGCCCCTGGAAGGAAGCTAACTTGAAGTCACTTTTTAAGAGGACTGCACAATAGCCTTCTAGTAGGTGTGGGGATCCTGTCTTGGTGAGAGCTGAAAGTCACTAATAATAGAACCCTACTAGTCATTCTAAATATACAGAGATTTAGCAAAAGACATTAACAACTGTCGTACTTAGGGTTTGTATTGCTGGGAGTAGACACCACAACCACAGAAATTCTTAGAAAAAGAAAAACAAAAAACATTTAATTGGGACTGGCTTGCAGTTCAGAGGTTTAGTACCTTGTCATCATGGTGGGAAGCATGGTGGCACGCAGGCTGACTGGCGAAGGAGCTGAGAATTTTACATCCTGATCCACAGGTAGCAGCAAGAGAAAGTCCCTGGACCTGACTTGAGCACTTAAAACCTTAAAGTCCACCCTTAGTGACACACTTCCTCCAACAAGGCCACACCTTCTCCAACAAAGCCACACTTCTTAATAGTGTCATGCCCTATAAGATTATGGAAGCCACTTTCATTTAAACCTCGCAGCAACTTACAGAGTCTTTGGAAGAAACTTCAGTTTGATGTCCTAATAGCAAGTCCTCCCAGAAAGAATGGCCTGATGGCCTGAGAAAGGAGCTGAAAATGGTCCAGCACTGATTCTAGGATCAAACTGTACCAGTAGTCACCAACACCAGCCTCATGGATGCCAGCCCCACATGCCCACCTCCTCATATTAATAACTGACTTCAGCATGGAGGCTCCCATGGCACACTATGAGCGGACTCTTTTTCACCACCCTGTTCTAACTTGAAAGGAACAGGAAATGGTTCATCAGCACTGTGTGGAGTTGTGCTTGGAACTTTAGGTAGGGAACTGCAACAAGGCTGGGAGATATGCAAATGACAGTTGTTCTCTTAGCCCAAGGAAAAGGTTTTGGCTGATGGAAGTCAGGGCTAAGCAAAGGATGAGTTATCCATCAACCTAAGAACAGCAATTGTCTATGCCAAGAAGAACTGGTCCAGGAATTGGCTAGAAGATGGCTTTCCAAAACGATGGGAGGCCCAGAGTCAGCCGTGTATGCTTACCATGCCATGGGGTACCAATGCCTATAACAACTGCTTCCTCAAACACGTCTTTTATTCTGCCTCCTGCTACCCCCTGTACTAGACCTCCAAGGTTCACAATAGGAATTGAGGGAGGAGATGGAGGGAGGAGGAAGGAGAAATGATCCAGGCCTGTTCACTGGGTACAGGCATCTGCGTAAGGGCAGGCAAGGGTTAAGCAGGTGAGAACTTGAAGTTTTGAGGATGAGACAACTGCATTGGAAAGTTCTTTTCAGTTCTGGACAGAGCCTAGAGGCTTTTTGTTGTCTAAACCTGAGGGTGAAAGCTGTGAGACCTCACCTGAGATTTTGTCCTGGAGTGGGAAAGAACAATGGACAAGCACTTGGGATGGGTTCTTTGCCTCTAGCAAGTCGAGCTTATTAAGCCAGTAGGCTATAAGCATTATTGCTATGAGAGCAGATATATTGGCATTAATTTTTTGAAGATTTTTTTTGTTTGTAAAATCACCTGGGAGCGTGCATGGGACAAGTGAAACATTAAAGGTGGGGAAACTGAGTGGGGGGGGGGGCAATGACATCATGTGATTGCAAACCCAGAGTAAAGGTCCTTTTCATTCACCTGGTTCCTCTGACCAACTGATTTGTGTCAAGTCAGATGCTGTGGTCATCCTTTAAAGACACTTCTGCCACCATAACAACACCTGTCTCTTATCAAGCATTCAGGCCAACTTGGCTACAAGTCCTACAGCTGATAAGTAGCTGAGGAAGGACCCTTTTTCAGGGAGACCAGTTCTGGCAAAGCTTTTTTTTTTTTTTTTTTCAAATGTACATCAGTGTTTTGTTGTCTGTATGCATGTCTGAATGAGGGTGTCATATACTCCAGAACAGGAGTTACAAACAGTTGTGAGCTGCCCTGTGGGTGCTGGGAATTGAATCTCGCTCCTCTAGAAGAGCAGCCAGTGCTCTTAACCACTGAGCCATCACTCCAGGTGAGTGGAAAGGAAAAGAGAGACACCTGCTGATGTTCATTCTTTAAGAAATGAAAGTGAGAACAGTCCTCCTTCATCTACCCTTCTACTGCCCCCCTCTGCTCCTCTCCAACCATCTCATGGGAGGGTCCAAGGAGAACCACTGTTGTGATTTAGATCTTGAGTTATTTCCCCAGGGTCAGATGTTAAAGACTTGGCCATCAGCCTACCATGCTACTAGAAAGTGGTGGAAGTTTCAGGAGGTGGGACCTAGTGGAGCAGGGTTAGCTCACTGAGAGTGTGCGCATGTTCTTGAAGGGGATATTAGGACTCCAGTCTCTCCCTCCCTCTCTCCTTCCTGGTCACCACAAGGCCAGCTGCTGCTTTCCAACCATGACATTCTGTCTCACCAGAGGCCTAAAGCTAGTAAGCTCAGCAACCATGAACTGAAACCACAAGCCAAATAAATCTTTTCTCCTGAGGATTATTGGGCATTTTGTTACACTGATGGGACATTGACAAACACAGTCATCCTCCATCTGTGCCCAGGGTGTCATGTCTCACATTTCTGTACAAACTCAAACCTATCTTCTACCCAAGGGACAAACTGACTTAATGGACCCTTTTGCTTAATGAAGGAGCCATCTAGGCAGATTATATTAGGTGAAGAGGAAGGAAAGAAATGCAAACTTCTCAATGAAAACAAAAGAATTCACCAAGATGAGCCTGGCAGGAAAGACCAAGGAGGGTTTTGGTTATACGGTTGAATAAGGAAGGAGTACAAATGATACAGAGACTTGCAGTGAAAATGTGAAGTCCACAGTCAATGTGTACTGTTTAACATATGTATAGCCATGTTATGGACCAGTGCGTCAGTCTTATGTAGTCACAAAGTCTTCCCTCCCCTCAGGGTGAGAGTCAGAGGGATGGTAAAGCCTTCCTCAGGTCTGGGTGTAAATGTTGACTAAGTATACAGAAAATGTCACCATTGCTTTCTCTCTTCAGATGTTTATGATCTGAAGACTTCTCGTGTTCAGAGAGTAATCCTACCAAGATAAGCAAACCTGTCTCTTTGTTTGGGTGTACATAATAAAACCCTCCCTACTTGCTTATATGTATGTAACAACTTCTCCTCCTTGTTCAGTTACACACAATAGCCGTGCTTCCCCGCTCAATTTTTTTCTTTTTTTTTTTTTTGGTTTTTCAAGACAGGGTTTCTCTGTGTATCCCTGGCTGTCCTGGACTCACTTTGTAGACCAGGCTGGCCTTGAACTCACAAAGATCCGCCTGCCTCTGCCTCTCAAGTGCTGGGATTAAAGGCGTGCGCCACCACCGCCCGGCTTCCACTCAACTGTATATAGTAAACATGCTGGGTTTCCACGGTGCTATAGTTTCTCCATCAAATAGTCCAGCCCACCCGATCTCAGCTTTTCTGGGTCCATGTGTGGATGTGTTTGTTCTTTCTTCATTCCCTTGGCACTCTGGTTAGGTCAGTCCCTAGAGCCATGCAGAGCACAACAGAGACCAAAGAGAATTCTTAGAGGGCTACAATTGCCAAGAGACTTTCAAGAAAAGGACTGCCATAAGCTCTGTGGCTTTCTGTAACATGCCATTATGCTGTTCTTGTCCCCTGAGTGAAGTCAGAGATGTGGTGTCTTCAATGAGTCCTTTGGAAAGGGAAAGGTGGGGAGGGGACAGCACCTTAGGATGGTGGGACAGACATGGAAGCTGAGATGGGTCTTACAGTGACACTGGGGCTCAAGGGGGCTCAAAGGGACATGAGCTACCCAGCCTTTGCAAGGAAGACTGTCATATTGGGAGGAATGTGGGATTTACTAGACACATACATAGATGACCTTTTAAGTTGTCTGACTCCATTTTGACCTAATTCTCAAGGAGCAGTTGACTACAGCAACCTGAAGGACTTGTCCAGGGCTGATCAGCCCACTCCTCCCCACTCTCCACTTCCTCAGCTCTGGGCCTTTCACCCCAACTCCTCTCCCACAGACCTCAGTCTGCCTTCATCTAGGCTTCTCCATTTAACACCGAATTGAACTTTTCCTTGCCTCGAACCTTGGCTCCCTTCCCTGGCTCTCATTCTGTCTCTCCTCACAGCTCCCAAGTTCAGAAATAGGCTGCAAGGTAAGACTTTCCCCTAGGTCAGTTCCTCCCCCCCCACCCCTGCTCGTCCCCTCTACCCCATGCCGTCTGCCAGAAGTGGAAGAAGTGGGCATTT
The DNA here is from genome assembly GCA_907164525.1 of Lophiomys imhausi. Lineage (NCBI taxonomy): Eukaryota > Metazoa > Chordata > Mammalia > Rodentia > Muridae > Lophiomys > Lophiomys imhausi. The sequence goes on along the minus strand of CAJQZJ010009649.1, from coordinate 5,578,342 downwards.
CTGTAGGGAGGTGTGTAGCTCAATAAGTGGAGAAATCAGAGTAAGCTTGTGCCCAAGCCAGTTTGGAGCAGACACAGGAAGTTCAAGGCCAGTCTAATCTACATAGAAATTCCCAAGCTGATCATAACTACATAATGAGACACTGTCTCACCAAAACAAACAAATAAACAAGCAAAAAACCCCAACTACAACAACCCCCCTCCCAAATAAGACATGGTTGTACTAGGGAACATCTTATGGCTTATAGAATTATTAGGAAATGACAAAGAGTTATTAGGAAGATTGAGTTGAATAGAGACAACTATTAAGCTATAAAAGCTATAGTACAATACAGAACCATTGAGATGCAAGTAAATCTTGCATAATTATGAAGGTGCTTGACAAATTTGCAAGTTTCTGACATATCTGTTGCCTCTAGAAATACCAGTTTAATATCACATCTTTAATCACAACACTCAGGAGGTAGGAGCAGCTGGATATCTGTGAGTTCAAGGCCAGCCTGGTCTGCATAGAGAGAATTTGTCTCAAACAACAAAAAGATAGGATAAGTGCTGAAGAGTTGGCTCAATGGTTAAGAGCATTAGCTGCATTTCCAAAGGACCTAGGTTTGATTCCTAGCAGTCACATGGTGACTGACAGCTATTTATAATTCTAGTCCCAGGAGATCCAATACCCTTTTGTTGCTTCTAAGGGTACCAGGAATACACATGGTATATAGACATACAAGTAGGACATACATTCATACACATAAAAAATAAGTGAATACAATAGAAGAAGAAGGAGAAGGAGGAGGAGAAGAAAACAGGACATAAAAGACACTGATAGGGTCAGGAATGTGCCATGATCAGGAAGTCCACCCCTTGCCAGCTCTTGTGCCTACAGCAATCCACACTTAAAAGACAGATGGCTTGAACACTACCTCAAGTCTCCCAAGAAACCATTGAGAGTAATCTGGACTCATACTAATTCCACTATAGTAGCATTTGCTTCCAAAAATAACAGAAGAGATAAACAGCATTCATACACCTCAAATCTTTCAACAGTGATCTATTGAGTAAAATCTAATATGATAACCAAGACTCTAGCTGCAAGAGAGCCTAGAAAATACTATTTCACTTTTTGACCTGTCCCATGAAGCATACACTCAAGAAGGAGTCTGGAAGAGATGGCCTTTGATTAACTATGTTTATTGAATTGGGTTAATGTTCTTTAGTGGCTCTTCAGTATCCTTTTCTTCAAATAGATTTATTGTCCATTTTTTTAAGTGACTGAGGATAGCCCTATGTGGCTCAGGGGAAGATGACTCATAATCAGACTAGTATTTATCATAGGTTGCTTTGTGGTTTCCTCCAGCTTGTTGACACACAGTCATTTAGCAAGGGCTGAGTTAGATACATAGCGTGCAGTGGCCTTAAACTATTGCATAGGCACGTTTGCAGCCAACCTGCAACCAGCATGAGTTGGGCAGCCTTGCAGGTTCCTTTTCCAGAGCATTGCCAAAGTAGGAACGATAAAACTCTTTGGATTTGCTTCCAGAAAATTAAAAGGAGGAACAAGTCAACTTGGTTTTCAGCAGCTGAAATGATCGCCATCTCTTTTGCAGCTCCAAACAGTGTACACTCTTCCTGTTATTTGCCTGTTTTCCACTCTTCCATTTTCTCCAGTTGGATCCAGCCGGTCCCAGTCATGAGTACACTCTTCCTGACATAGTCCAATCCTAGGAAGACAAAAAAATTGGCAGCCTCACTAGAAAGGAGTCTGTTTCTGGCATGGTTTTGCCAGAGTTTTGATAAACATCCAAGCTTGGGATGTTATTCAGTCGTGCTTCAGAGCCTCTGGAGATTTTCTCTTTGCAGTGGGTGAGCCAATAGCCTGTAGGGGAAAAAAATCACACATTTTCTGACCCATCCTTGGAAAAATGTGTACCTTTTCTCTGCCAGGTTTACTGATTTACTTGTGCTCCAAAGATGAGGCCAACTGTTTCAAACTGGAAAGACTTCTTTCTAATACTGAAGAATCCAACAATAAAAATTATTTAGATCATTCCAGTCTTTAATTAATTGAAATTTTATTTATCGTTATTTGTGCTTATGGACAATATGTGGCTTAAGCTTCAAAACTAAAGTTTTAAGTTTGTCATAAAAGTGAAAGATTGGATCGTAGAGTCAGAGAATTTATATTTAGATGGAAACTTCTGGGTACCAACATTCCTAATAGGTTATCTTGGGTAAGTGGGTGTTACTGTAAATATGTAAAATTTTCATCCACTGCTAGAAAAATTCTTGGCAAAAAGTAAGGATGCATTTTATTTAGAGGGAGGCAGGAACATTCATTAGGAAAACACCATGACATTGAAATATCCTATGATGAGGACTTGGTGTTGATTCAAATTGTGAAATTTGTTATGTGACCTTGTGCACGATGTGTCCCTTCTGAGCTTATTCCCTCACTTGTGTGGAATTCAGCTTTTATCTCATCAATTACTTCTTGAAAACAATTGAATCTAATGGTGATGAAGCGTATTCCATTAATTCTTATCCCATTTAGTCAATGGAATTGAATCCTTGAATATTTTAGGAGACTCAGGGGTGCCTGACATAAACTCCCACACAATCCCCTTAGTTGACACATTGATTACTCTATGGTTTGCACTTTGCTTTTTGGATGGTTTGGGGAGTTGGGGTATTTGTTTTAGTTTTCTGTTATTATTTTAATGCTGTTTGTTACCCTGGGGCCTTGGGCATGCAAGTATTTTACCATTTGATTATATACCCAACCCTTCTGCCTTAGTTTTTGATCAACACATCTGCTGACTATCATTGGAGAATACTGTCTTCTATTGTCTTCTATTGGGTACCTTTGTTAATGTCATATCTATCTTGGTGAGGCTGTCTTTGATGTAGAAAACTATGAGATGAGTTTGAAGCCCCAGTGGAGGAAAGTCTGCTTCATTCCATGAATTAGTTAGGATGATTTTGAATAGAAAACTCGACCAAATATGGCTCAAAAGAATGAGATTTATTATCTGGGAGATAGAGAAGAAGATAAGAAAACACAATTGAGCCAGGATACAAGAAACATACCCAAACTAACTTTTGCTCTTATGACTTCAGTCTGAAACATCCCCCACAGCCTCAATGGATTTGAACTCATAGTCCCAAGCTCTTGGTGCTTTTTTGGAAGGTTGTGAATCCTTTGGGATATGGCACTTAGGTGGCAGAGGTAATTCACCAGGGGCAGGCCTGTGAAAGTTATAGCCAATTGTGATTTCAGCCTGCTCTGTCTGTTTCCTGGTCCATGTCTTATGAACAAGCCTCCACTGTACCCTCCTGTTGCTGCATAGCTAGTCCATAGGGATGGACTCTCTCCTCAGAAAGCATGGACAAAAGTAAACCTTTCCTTCCTTAAACTGTCTAAAACATGTTTTGTCACAGGAATAATGAAAGTAACAAACAGGTTACTTAAATGAGCCTTGTTTCTCTTCCATGCATGTGAGGCTAGAGACAGCATCTGGGGGTTCTGTAATAACAGTGCTAGTAAACTATGACACTTTCATCTTCCAGGCCCCTTGTCTGCTCTTTCATAAAGCATCAGGAAATGGCCCCTATGGGCTAAGCTAGTGACTAGAGATCCAGCCCTGGCCTTTATGTTTCTAGCATTAGAAAGAAGGAAGGATACAGATGAGATCCTTGAACTACCTGTCTTATAGAGAAGGCTCTTGGAGGTTGTCACATGATATTTTTGCTAATATTTCACCAGCCAGAGCTTAGTTACATGGACCACCAAACTTCAAAGAGATGTCTTCACTCTGGATGGCCATGTGCCCAGCTATAAATGGGCTCAAATATATGGCTGATGGGGAGAATAGCTTGGGGAGGGACAGTGTCTGCCAAAGCACTTTCTAGGTGGATGAGCTCCAGGGCTTTCCCCTGTTTTCCTCTGATTCCCTTGGCTTCCTCTGCTCAGAGTTTTCAGTCTAATTTGGTAATTATGTGAGCAAATCCAGAACAGGCCACAGTGATGGGATCCAGAGAGGGGCGGGCTGCTTTTAGATAGGATACTTCTAGGAGAAGGTGGGTAGTCCCTCCCAACACTCACCTTGATCCTGCCAAGGGCAAGAGGTTTGAGGCCACTTTGCATCCAGTAAGTCTACCTTTAGGCTACAGTGAGGCAGATGTCTAGGATAAGCTTCCTTATTTAACTGGAGGAGAGATAACCGTTCAAGTTGGGGCTAGTTAGAAAAAAGAGAAAGGGGTGGACAGGTGCTGGAGAGAGGACTCTCATGTGCATTGAAAGGAGGTAGGAATGAAATCTGCTGCTTGTGACCCAAGGACATACTAAATTTTAGATGATCCCTTATGGTTTGTCTGTCTTTGCTGCTGGGTTTTTTTTTTTAATTTTTTCATTTACTTTTATGTTTTATTTTGTTTTTTCAAGACAGGGTTTCTCTGTGTATCCTTGACTGTCCTGGACTCACTCTGTAGGCCAGGCTGGCCTTTAACTCACAGAAATCCACCTGCCTCTGCCTCCCAAGTGCTGGGATTAAAGGCGTGAGCCACCACGCCCAGCGAGGCTGTATTTTTTTTTTAAACACCACTTACCACTTAAGATACACACACACATGGGTGAACTCAAGGATGTGACTGCAAACACCACCTGAGTCCAGTCCTCCCATCCCTCAGTGTGAGTTCCTTCTCCGGGTCCCTCGTATGTAGTGTCATCTATTGAGCTCACACCACAGGGTCTGCAAAAATAGACTGAGTCAAAGTTCAAGCTGGAGTCCACCCTGTGTGTGACAGGCGGATAGTACTTACCTACCCCAGAAGAGTATAGTGAAAATCCAATACGCACCTTTGAGTACCCGTTTTCACTTTTCATATCGTGATACCCCAGTGTGTAAGCTGTGCTAATAAATGATGCATATGTGTGAGAGGAGCAGTATGTAACCTATGGCAGCAAGCAGTCCATAAAAGTCAGATGTTTGGAACATTACATTTGGCAAGACAGTACCTGTAGATGCTTCATATATGATAAGCATTTGTACTTATGAGTTTTCTTCATTATGAAGGACAATTCATTTCAGGACACCTGAGATGACACACACATACTCTGTTCTCTGTCTCCCTATCTCTCCGAAGAATGGCTCCAATAGTAAAAGAAAGGTTATACTCTCTCTGCCATTCAAGGAGGAGTAGGGCTAAAGAAACCACAAATATGAATAGCTGAGTCCACATGGTAACACTTAGCAGTATGGAAGTACAGGAGTCTTGGGTAAAATGATCTGTTACTTACAGTAGTTATTGAATGAAACACCATTTTAGTGAGAAAAGAAACCTTTTTAAATTTTTTTTAAATTTCTTCAAGTTACATCTCAATAGCAATCCTCTCCCTACTCCCCCTTCTGGTCCCACCCTCCCACCCTCTTCCCCCTCAACCCCCCCATCCACTTCCTTTTTTTTTAAGTTTAAGGTATATCTTTTCCCCCCAACAGCTCCCCTTTCAGTCCAACAAATGGCTCTTTCTCGTATAACAACAAATACGATATAAAACAACAGAAATAATTAGGCCACAATTATGAGAATTATAAAGCTTAGCACACATTCCCAATGTCCAGTCCATACGTATTTGGCAACTGACTTTAACATTCTACTATCTAACCATCTCCATGAGTTCAAAGTTCTATATCCAACTCAGCTTACCTCCTAACTTGCATCACAATTTTAAAAACATCTTAGATCCAGAACACCCTCTTAATTCCTAAACAACTCAAAATTTAACCATGAGACTCTAGCTATCTAGTCTCCAACCACATCAGAGACCTGAGAGGGATAAATACATCCGATTATACAGGAAGTGAAGGTCCAGCAGCTTCCAAAACTAAGAAATGACATACCAGTGACTGCCTGCACAGTTCCCATTTTCTCTCCATACATCACAGCATCAATCTTCAGCTGTTTGGCCCCGTTTCTCTGACAGACATTGATTGTAGAGCAGGAATTATGAAGGACTTGCCTACCCTGTCTTGGCAGAGATAGGCTGTTGACTTACCTGCTTCCAAGTTTTGTCCTTTTTTGGACAACATTCTGTCTACAGTTGAAGCAAGGGGTTTTTCTTGCCAACTGACAGGCTTACCACTAATTCAACCATCTCCAATTGGGGATTCTTCGATGCTTATCTTCTACTTGGAGTAGAATAGGGGGTGCTGTCAGGAGCTGACATGTCTCGATGTAAAAAAAAATCTTAAGTTAAGAAAACATCTTTGAATTCCATATTCTGAAGATCTCTTGAGGTTTTTGAAGACGCCCTATCTATCTCTTTATATTTGGTTAAGCAAATGTTGCTTGTGTCTTAGCAACTTGATTTCTGATTAACTTAGAAAATAACTATGATAAGACTGCCCTAGTACCTAACAGAATGACATGCTTGAATGACTATTAGTTTGCATTTCTTAATTATCCTAAACAGTTTATGACAGTTACTAACAAAAGGTCAAAACTTCACATTTCATTTTTAAGCATTACCTAGGTACAATACCTTAAAAAAAGTTAATCTTAATTTTGTATCAATATAAAAAGATCAATACCAATGTGGCCAAATATAATCTTAATTTTGTATCAATATACAAAGATCAATACCGATATAGCCCAGTACAATCTTAATTTTGCATCAATATACAAAAATCAATATCAATTTAGCCAAATATAGTCTTAATTGTGTATCAATATGCAAAGGTATAAGAGCATATCAATAATCTGTCCTTTTTTCTTTATCATTCCTATATTATGTCTATATTCCATTTTTTCTCAAGTCTTTTCACCCCTACATAGGATAGAAAGAAGGATAAAGAAATGAAACAGAGAAAAATCCCTGGGTCTAATCTCCAAAACCTATTTAACAACTAACTTGTAACCTTTCCCCCTAAATAACAAGAAGTATCTATAACCCATCAAATGACCAAAGGGGGAAAAAATCACCCACCCCACCTTCTGGAAATGGGTCTTCACTCTCTTAAAATGACTTCCTGCTGATTTGGGACCCAAATAAGAATGAAAAAATGGTTAAAAATGTTAATAGAATCATTTGATGTTCAGTCCTTTTGTGCTCAGCTATTTAAATGTCCTAAGAAGTTTGTAGACAGAAGCTGAACTTCAGGGCTTCACTGAGGTTCTGGCTGGAACAGACTGTGGAGCTGAACAATCTCAGCGATTTTGAGTTGTTGTGGTTGTAGACTTTTGAGGAAACAGCTATTGAGGAAGTCTGCAAGGCTGGATCCTCTGGGCTACTTGTCTTCTTTGGTATCTGATCTTTTTTCATCGGAGGTTTCAGTTGTCCAGTTGTCCCTGGATTCCTTAGATGGATGCTTTAAATCTCCTGGAAAGATAAGAACAGAGCTTTGCCCTAATCCTAACTCTGGAACACTACTTTTTTTTTGGGGGGGGGGGGAGAAGAAACCTTTATTTTTAAGTGTAGTTTTATTATTGATCTTAGAAAGGACTGTAAGTATGTAAGTAAGAAAAGAAATGGTGGGATTATGGGTTGTTTTCTTTTTATCACACACGTAATTTGGGTCTTTGCAGGGAAGGGATGGCCATTTCCTGGGTTGTTTAAACACTGCTTAATCATGGGCCAGGCATGGTGGCGCACGCCTTTAATCCCAACACTCGGGAGGCAGAGGCAGACGGATCTCTGCGAGTTCCAGGTCAGCCTGGTCTACAGAGTGAGTCCACAACAGCCAGGGCTACACAGAGAAACCCTGTCTCAAAAAACCTAAAACAAAAACAAAAAAACCCACTGCTTAATCATATAAAAATCAGAGTATCTGTCATATTATTGTTGGTGTTTCCTTTTTGAGTAGGAGTTTCCCCGTAGCACCTCCAGGGAAGCCCCATCTGCCATGGGCATCTATGCTGCTCATCACAGGGGTCCATACATAGGGATCAAAGTGCACTGAATATGTCCAGGAGAAGGGCAAAGGGCTGCCAGTCAGTCAATTTTATTTCCTGGTTTCTGGGAAGCCTGCCTTCAGCCCCAGGGTGAGGTGGGGGCCGTCAACTCTCTAAGAAGGTTGGAAGTCTGGCTCTCCTCCCTTCCAGCCACATTCAGTGATGTTTCCGCCCCAGGCCCCAGGCTCTGTGCCTCACTCATTCACACTTTGGGAAGGTACATTTCTTTCCCTGCAAACGTCTCCAGAAATGGCATAAAATGGACAGGCTAGAATTTTCCTACAGTGAAACCATCTGATGTCCTAGCAGATGCTTCTGCACAGAAAAACTAGACTTGCCTCTGTATCCTTCCAGCTTCTGACAGTGAATCTCCTTTGCTCTGTCACCAGCACCTGAGGAGCGAGGCTGATGGTAAACAAGTCAGGGAGGCCCTGACTCCAGGGTGTCTGCACAGACTGAGGTCTAGTAAGTCATGGTCGCATCCGAGATGGAAGGAAGAAGCAAAGAAGCAGAGGTTGGTGACAAGGGGAGAGAGGCAACTCCGTTGGAGGAGTCTGTGCTGCTGTTGTTCCCCAGGGCGTGACTTCAGTCAACCATAAGAAATTGTATGCTCTAAAATAGCTTGAAGAGAATTTTGAATATGTCATCACAAAATAAGGATGTTAGTGGTGATAGGCTAATTGCCCTCAATTAGACAATACATATATGTATATACATATAAAACATCACATTTCACCTGACTATTCTTACAATTATGATGTGCCAAATGAAAATAGAGAGAGAGAGAGAGAGTGTGTGTGTGTGTGTGTGTGTGTGTGTGTGTGTGTGTGTGTGTTTTCTGAGGCAGGCTTTCTTTGTGTAGCTCTGGCTGCCCTGAGACTCGCTTTGTAGACCAGGTTGGCCTTGAACTCAGAGATCCTCCTGCCTCTGCCTCCCAAGTGCTTGAGATTAAAGGCATATGCCACCATCCCAGGCTCAATAAAGTACTTTTTTATTGAGAAGAAGAAGAAGAAGAAGAAGAAGAAGAAGAAGAAGAAGAAGAAG
>CAJQZJ010009649.1:5528189-5569345 GCA_907164525.1 Lophiomys imhausi | reverse complement strand
AGAAGAAGAAGAAGAAGAAGAAGAAGAAGAAGAAGAAGAAGAAGAAGAAGAAGAAGAAGAAGAATGGCAGTGAATCGGTCCCTTCCCCATACCCACACTCTATCTCTTGACAGCATATCTTGCATTTTATCCCTTTCTTCTGGACCCAGTCCCCTTATCCTTTAATCATCCAAAATCAGTCTGGTGTTGCTCTTGGTGTCCCTGCCTCTTGTTCTTCCATCCAGGGAGCATGTAGCTCAACACCAGTATGTGGCAGCCTCCTCTCAGCAGCTTATCCTTTGAGCCTCTGTCACATCTCCAGGAGGACTTACTGAACACCCTGAGTGAAAGAGTGACTCCCTAGGTCAATTTCAACCCCAGTCTAGTGACCACCATTGCAAGTATTAGCAGCAGAAATGATCTTGTTCAGTTTGTTGTCAGAACAACAGTCTGTCTTTCTTTAGAATATTTCCACACCAGGGATGTGGGCTTGGCCCATAGTAGGTAGGCTGAGTGAAGACTAAATGAATGGACTCACATACCTAGACCAGAAGAGAAAGGAGGTAAGGCAAGATGTCTATGGAGGGAAGGTTCTGGAGCAAGAGTAGCAGTGGTAGGTCACAAGTGGTGTGAAAATGTCACTTAGGACTAGTCCCAAGCCATTGGTCCGTTCTCATCTTGTTTCTTGTGTGATAGTTCTTTTTCATATCACTCTTCACAAAAAACAAATTTTAGAAAGTATTAGCAAGGAGGGGGTAAATACAGTTCTTAATTTGTGTCAAGCTCACCACTCCACTCTTGTATGTGCTGCCTTACACAAGAGTTTAACATGGTTGGTGCTAACAGTATAAGAATGTTAGATTAAATCACATAAAGTCACACAGCCAGTGGTAAGGGTTTAGGGACAGGAGCTGAAATGAGGTCCCTTGGCCCCAGAGTCCATGCTGGCAACTATCACACTAATGCAGAAGTTGGTGATCCATTGGAAAGTGCAGGAGGGAAGTCTCATCTCATTGCACGATGCACAATTCACAATGATGGAAAGAGAGGCACCTCAGAGCTTCCAGTAAGGTTTCTTTCCAGCTGTGTTGCCCTTCTCCAGATCTGCAGTGTTCTCCTCACTTGCACACTCACACTCATCCTCCTGCTGTAGAGTCAGTGGGGATGGTAAGTTATTCTTCCTGACACATTTTGTTACACCAAGAGCATTGGTGTTCAGTATTAGAATCTGGGGATGGTAATCATGAGAGATAGAAGATTAATCTTCCTAGTTTCTTTTGTTTCTCCAAAGGAAGAGGTTGGTAATACCAACTAAGTATGTTTTTCTGATGGTGAAAACATTACTTAACTCTCTGGTTTTATTCCTATTGTACCTGAACAAAAGTGAAACATGGTGAGCTCATAGGAAGGCTCAGTGGGTAAAGGTGCTTGCTGCCAATCCTGACAACCTGAGTTCGATCCCTGGGTCCCAGTGGTGGTGGGAGAGAACAAATTGTCCTCTGACCTCAACACGTATGCCTTGGCAAGCATGTGCCCACACCCATATACATGTATATAGATAAATGTAACAAAATTTTGAAGTGTCTCATAGAGCAAAGAAGAAAGTATAAATTGGAAATGGCAAAGAAGCCGAGGCAGATAACATATAGGAAATAATAAGAAAAAGTAAAGCTTGAAAATTCTGCCCCCTGGGAAGAGGGATATTGAAGATCTTGGCATGTACCTCTTGCCTTTGCAAAACCTTAAGTAACAGGTATCTGTTCCCTTAGCCCATGTAAGTGAAGGACCACACATCCTTTGAGGAGATAATCTGTCCTTACTAACCCTTACTTCCAACTCCCCTGTTTTGGTTTGTTCTCCTGGTTAATGTCTGCAGGTCTTTCTCTTCTGACTGGGATCAACATCTGCAATGACTGATGTTGGGTAGCTCTGGCCCCTTAGGATTTCAGGAGGGACCTAGCACTTTATTGAGTACTTTCTACTAAAGATCTACCTCATAGGCCCTGGGCTAGAAATTATAGTATTATGTGATTTAGGTGATCCTACAAGCTTGAACTGTTTTGTTTGATAAAATGGAATATTTAGGTCATATTCATACACTATATTTTTAACTTTGAGAACAAAATATAACAATCACTTGTAGAAAAATTTGAACTTGAATGTCAATCCTAGAAGGGTCTTCAATGTCTTCCCTCTAGAATGGAGGTGAAGCAAGAAGCTTAAGTAACACACTACTGTGGCTACTCAGTGGCAAATGAACATGCAGCACCATGCTCCTCACCCCACACAATGCCACCACCACATCCACATCCCCCAGCTTCCACCAGAACCTCTTGAACCGACCACAGCCGCAACCACACATCAGCCTGAAGGTGGCCATTTGCACAAAGGCAGACCTGGAGGTGGAGTGGAAAGTATTTGAACACTAATATAAAACTCCCCTTTACCTCATGACCCCATTTATCAAATGTCCTATTACTGTCATTTCCTTTAGAGATTCTTGGTGACAAGAGGTGTCTGCACCTGCTATTTCCTCTCGTTGTCACTGTCTGTAGCAAGCCAACTTTCCTGCTTGATGTCTCCTTTACCCAGCGAGCTGTTGCCATTGCTTTGCCAACACTGCCTGGTGTCACTGTACCATAGGTGAGGGCTGATTGCCACAGCGTTCCTCGTCCTTTTGGAGCTCTCAGAGACTTCCGATGCTGTGAATCTCTCCTTGTTAGGAAAGGGATGGTTGCTCAGAAATAATCTTACTGACATATGGTTGAGTGTTAGTTCTGGCCACTGGCTGGGGGCTCAAGTAAAAGTGGCAGTGGACAGCCTGGGCCCCCCTTACAGTACTCTCATGCAGTCTCCTCACTTGGCTTCCTGAAGAGGGGCCTGTGTTCCAAAAGGAGAAAGTAAGGCTGCCAGTCCTTGTCAGGCAGAGATTCAAGGCTCTTCAAGACAGTCTTCCCTTGTTTTGTGTGCACTTGCTGCTGCTAGCTCCCTTCTCCTTTCTCTGAACATTTTTCTCATTTCTGCTAACTCCATACCTAGCTAAGATTCTAAGATTCTTGGTCTCCCCAAAGTTTCTCTTATCTTAGAATTTCACATCCATTCTTGGAGATGTCTGCACCAATCCCAATGTTTTAATCTTTATCTGTTTTTGTCCCCTGTTGCCACAACAAACCAACCAAAGCTTTATGGTTTCAAACTGCAACAAATTTGTGTCCCTAGGATTCTGTGGGTGCTCTTCTGTCTGTGGCATTGGTTAGGGAGCTGGAGGGGACAGTTGTTCAGCATATGACTGGCCAGTGTCTGGGAGCTCAAGTGGAACTAGCCTGAGCTCCCCGTTACAGTGCTCTCATGCAGTCTCCTCACTTGGCTTCCTGAAAAGGGGCCCGTGTTCTGAAAGAAGAAAAATCTGCCTCATCAGGCAGAGAGATTCAAAACTCCTGGATGCTCCCCTCTGCTGCTTCACATTGGTCAAGACAATCGCACAAGGAAGAGAGTTAGATCTTTATGAGGTGTGGCATTTCATGCAGAGAGTGGGAATGGGTGGCCGACATAGTTGATAATCTGTCATGGTTAACCTTCTGCCTGAGACAATGGCTACCACTCCAGTGTGCAAAATGCACTCACACCTGCCCAAATTCTCATTCCACGATGGAATCCGATCCAAGTCTAGGATATCATCATTATAATGTAGCTGCTCTGCTCTACTCCTTGATAGTGTCTTTGAGCTGTGTGGCCTTTGTGCAGTTGCTTCGGGAGGAGGTAGCACGAGCTCTAATACAACAGCAAGTTGTATTAGAAACTAAGAAACAGTTGTAGGAAAGGATACAGGATGAAGCAATAAAGTTGAGAGCACAAGGGCGGGCAAGCACCACTGCTCTTAGCAGCTCTGAAATTCGGCTGGACACATGTTACCATTTGCTCTGACTCCTGGGCCAGAGAATGTCCCTGGATTGGCTGCATGTTTCTGCTCCTTGTTAGTAGTTTTCCATGGCTCTTGGCTCTTCCTCGCAGATTCCTGGTTTTCTCTTCTGAATAGTTCTTCCTTTCCTGTAAGAAATACCCTGTGAACTGGGCGTGGTGGTTCTTTCCTGTCATCTTAGAACTCAGAAGGCAGAGACAGGAGGATCACTGCAATGCAGAGGCCAGCTTGCTCTGCATAGTGAGTGCCAGCCAGAACTACATAGTAAGACCCTGTCTCCCTGTCTCAAAAAGCCCCAAACCAAACCAAACCAGACAAAACCAAGTGCCCCGGGCATCTAATTGATGTGTTCTCTTAGCCTGTTTCCTGCTTGAAGGAAGTTTGAGGTCTTGGCATCTCTTCATTTTCCATTATTTGTCCCTTCAGGTTTAAGCTAATTTAAGTCCCTTAAAAATATAGTGAAGTCTCTTGTGTTTTAAATTACCACCATGTCCTGCAGACATCATCATCTTTATCAGAACCTCTGTGATTAACCATAGGCCACCCTCCTCGAGATCATGCCTGTTTGACCTGGGGTAGGTAGAGCAGTTGACTAGTATGGATAAAGCCGCTGGGTTTGGTCCCCAGCACTGCATAGGACTAACCATGATGGTGCACACCTGCCACTCTGCAGGTGGAACAAAGGGTGGAGAAGTTTAGCCCGTGTGAGACACAACTCACTCTCATTCCTGTAAGTGTAATCAATAAACCCAGTGGCTCCCCAAACCACATTCATTTCTTTAGTCTCTCATGAGTATCTTACTGAGAGGAAAAGCCATTTGCTCATACTTGCCCTGAAGTTCATACCACACTAGGCCTAAACAGATGTATTTCAGACAGGACTGCCTATACAACAGAATCCTGTCTTTAAAAACAACTGAGGTGGGGGCTGGAGCCATGGCTCACCAGCCAAGAGCACTTGCTGCTCTTTCAGAGGACCTGGGTTCAGTTCCCAGGACCCACATCAAATGGCTCACAGCTGCCTGTAATTCCAGTTCCAGGAAATCCAATACCCTTCTGGCCGTCATGGGCACCTGTACATATGCACTGTACATACATACATACACTCAGGCATGTACTCATACAACATAAAAAAGTAAGTAAATCTTTAAATGTTTTCCAGAGTGCTACTGTATACCCAGGCAGTCTGGGAAGGTCCCTAACCAAAAGTCCAGGACCCTTTTTGTAATGGGGAGATCAATGTGTACCACTTAAACTTTTGGGATTTCAATAGTCTGCCAAACACACATTTGATCTGTTCTTCACCTGGAGGCTGTGTTTTCTGGGTAGCTTTTGGAATTGATCGCTACTCTGTGGTCCTTTCTTCTTTGAGAGTATTTTGTTAACCTGAGGATTAGCTGATATGAACTCACTTGAAAATCTCTCAACAGTCTCATGTTGAATCTATTACCTTTAAGTTATGCCTGAAAATGGAGCGGTTCCTTGCTCAGTTGATCTGACTCTTCCTGCACCCTACCACCAGATTCGAGTGAAGCAGCCATCATGCTGGGAGATCTTAGCCAGCACCATGAGTGTTTTTTTTTCCCATCCAAGCACTAACCATACCCAAACTCGCTTAGCTTCTAGGATCACATGAGATGAGATGTGTTCAGGGTGATACGGCCATAGACTTAGGTATTCTATCTCTTGTGTTACTAGTTCAGCACTCATCCACATCCCTGGGAAATTACACGAAAACTGGCCAAAAGCTGTCATTATACTTAGGATCACTAAAAGGTAAATTATAGCATGACTTAGCATGTAAATAAATAGTACCCTAACGTCTGAGAATACTTTTGTAACAAATAGATAAGTTCCAGCCAATCACAGCAGCTGAGTTTCCACCAATCACAGGCTGCCTATTGATTGGAATATGTTCATATAAGGCAAGTGTCTTATCGCACCATGCTCAAATTAGATGATGCTGACCAGTAACCAGCTGAGCTATTTCTGTTCATGACCTCCTTTTTCTGTTTACTGGCTTCTTATCTATGGGTTCTTCACCCACAGATTCAACCACCCCTAGATGGTGTGCTAAGACCAAGATGGTTGTATTTACACTAAACGTGCAAAGACTTTATTGTGTGGTTGTTTCCTAAGCAACAGAGTGACTTACATAGCATTTATGTTGTATTAGGTATGATAGTAACCTAGAGATAATTTAAAGTATGTAAGTGTACATGTGTAGGTTATATGCAAATGCTATGCAGTTTTCAAACAGTCTGGGGCAAATGTGGGCTTCGCTATCTGCAGGGAATCTTAAAACTGTCTTTCAGTGAATGCTGAAAAAATGGTTGAACATGACTATGTGGGGGTATGTCTGAACCTCTTCTTCCTCTCTGTGTAGTCTGATTCATGAGTGAATCTTTGCTCAGATAAATTTCTAAATTTAATTTGTGTAATGTTTCTCTTTGTTGTAATTTGTTGTTGCTTGTAATTTCTTTGTCATTACTATGGGTAATATAATAGTCAACAAGAGTCCTATTATGATCATTGTATCATCTCTATATTTTAATTTTCCTAAAATGAGCTGAACTTACTTTGATTTTTTATTTTCTCCATTTTGGTGACTTCAGCTTTATACTGTCAGTGTAACTGAACGTCCTTCTTCTTATCTCAAATGGAGTTCTTTCCCTAACATCTTTACAGACTGTCTTAAATGTACTGACCTCCTCCTTGGTGTGAGGAGATGACTCAGTATATAAATTGCTTAAGCATGATCCCCTGATGTCATGTAAAGATGGATGTGGTAATTCACCATCTGTAATCCAAGGGCCCCATGTTGAGATGGACAGATGAGATGAGAGAATTCCCAGAAAGTCATATGTCAGCTGGCCTGGTGTATGAGGCAATACCAAGAAACCCTGTCTAAAACAAGGTAGAAGATAAGGACAGATACCCAGGCCATAGCACCTGTGTGTACACATGCACACACACCCACGCACACATGTGCACACGCACATGCACACATCACGCACACACACATGCACACTCACATTTTAAAAATTGACTTCCTCCTTAAATAACTTACAAGCTACATCTGTAGAATGAGATATCTCTATGAATATCCATATGTCCACTGTGTGGTTATCATAGAAATGGGAGATGGCTATTGGGGAGGCTTCTGGATACCCTGCATTAGAAGTCATATACAGAGAAGCAATACTGAAGGACTGAGGGAAACAGAGACCTCACTCGATCTCAGGCTGATGAATGCTTCTAGAGGCTGTGGCTGTGAAGAAGATGGGGAAAAGGGTGCATTATGTGGGGAACTAAAATATAAAAGGAGCTGATCAAGACACCACAAAAGGCATAAGCTGTTTGCCACCATGCCATTCTTCCTGTGGTTTCTGGTTACACTCTTTTTTTTTTTTTTTTTTGGTTTTTCGAGACAGGGTTTCTCTGTGTATCCTTGGCTGTCCTGGACTCACTTTGTAGACCAGGCTGGCCTCGAACTCACAAAGATTCGCCTGCCTCTGCCTCCCAAGTGCTGGGATTAAAGGCGTGCGCCACCACCGCCCGGCTCTGGTTATACTCTTGTAGCTGATTACCCAACTCATTCACAGTCGGCATTTGAAACAACAACATAAGCCACACTGAGAGGTTTCTAAATTAAATGTGTATCAGTGCAGGGAAGATTTAAGTTAAAAAAAAAAAGAATATAGTTTTTTTTTCCAGAAATATGGCTTAGAGAATTTCTTCCTGGCTTGTTCTTATCTTGTGTCGAAATGTCACTTAAAATGTGAACCTGTGTGTTCTCAATCTTACAAAAATTAATAACTGATAGCAGTTCATTAAGTATAATATGAATATTTTCTATTTAATTTTGGTGATATAGTACAATAGCTTTTCCTCATCTGTTTGTTCTGAAGAGAACATAGACAAGCATTTCTCACTCCTAAAGTCCTGTCACATCACAAGGGTCCCCATGTATGTGAACTTCGGCCAGGTGACCTTAATCAGTGGGAAAATTATGGTCACTCTGTGGTGTTTGAACATTATTTACCAACATATTAAAAACTCTTCCTCTTAGTTGTAAATTGAAAGCTTTTTAAATAAGATAGTAGCACCATATTTATTTAGTGTATTATAACTTAAACACAATAAGAAACAAAAAACAAAGTCTTGTTTTTCTTTAATAATAATAATAATAATAATAATAATAATAAGAAGAAGAAGAAGAAGAAGAAGAAGAAGAAGAAATTCAGAACCAGACAGCCAAGAGCATCACCCACACAGGCTTCTGCCTAGCGAGGACTAATCTTGGCTTCCAGGATGGTATCTTGATGCTATGACCTCACATGGCAGAAGGTACAAGGGGATGTACGTTGTGTTCTGATATGAGTTTCCTTTGTACCCCCAGTCCTTCTGCAGCGTTGCTAACTCCACTCATTAGGGTCCCATTCTTAGAATCTAATTGCCTCCTAACACCCCCCCCTCGACATCATCACCCTGGCAATTATGTTTCAACATGGAAATCCTGAAGGAAGCATCCAGACCACGCCAGGTCCTTATTTCCATGTCTCTTGCTATATATCGAACTATTCAAAGTCAGTGACTTAAGACAAACCCATTTTTTGTTGTGATTCTGCGGGCTTGTAGCTTGGCTTTCCTCATTGCATGGTGCCTGCATCCCACACTGTGTTCAAAGAGAAACAATGAGAAATTGATTGTCCTCTTAAGGTCTGAGTTCAGAAGTCCCAGTGTGTTTCTTCCACAGCCTCTGCTCATCAAAACATCTGCTAGCCAAGATGGGATCCAAGAGGAGAAAAATAAATGGCAGACAGGGGAGTGGTGTGTATCCATGGAGGGGATTTCATTTTTGAAACTAGGGGTCACACCTCTCCAATAGACACCACACTAATGGTTCTAGTCATGTTGTCACTCTCTTGGATCCAAGCCCACTTCCTCTGAGATGTTTCTGCATGCACTTGAAGTCTTGCATGAGCATAACTTACCATGTCCCCTCCTTGACCTATATCTTACCCTTTATCTGCATTCCAGTAAATGACAAGCATCCAGGACTAAAAGCGAAATTTATCTTGGCTCATTGAATCTGTCCCTACCTCTGTTGCCTGCAGGCACACATCTGACTAATTTTAACTCTGCCATTTCTCAATATGTCCCCTCTTTCCCATTCCTACTTCTAGACTGAAATCTATATCCTCATATACATTTGTTGAGTTCCAATCCCTGATGCAAGGGTATGAGAGGGCTGCCCTTAGGATGTCTTTGCTATGGAAGAGAGAACAGGTTGATGTTTTTTAATGAAAGAGACCAGAGAGACTTTTCACCTGCCACTGCCATATTAGGACACAGTGGAAAGAATGCCCTTCATCTGGTGCCTGGATTTTGGACTGGTCTATGGCATACCTATGGAGTAGTCTGCATGATAGAAACACATTGTTCATCTCAGACATGTGTCCTTGAGTATCAAGGGTGTAGTAGACTCCTAAGTGGAAGATGGACCTCCCCAGTGCTGGAATTACAAATATATATTGTCACAGTGTGTGTGTGTGTGTGTGTGTGTATGCCTATGTATGTGTGTGTTTGTGTATGTATGCGTGCGTGTATCTGTGTATATGTGTGTTTGTGTATATGTGTGTGTATGTTTGTATATATGTGTATCTGTGTATATATGTATGCATATCTATGTGTATATGTGTGTTTGTATATGTGTGTATGTGTGTGTGTGTGTGTGTGTGTATGTGTGTGTGTGTAACAGGTCTCCTTGCTTCCATGGCAAGCACTTTGCCAACTAGCCCATTTCCCCAGCCTCCTGCCCTGTGACTTTCTTGAGAAAAGAAATTCTACTTTAAGAGGCATGATAAGATGGTGACAAAAACCTATCATGTGGAGACTGAGTTTACCCCTCATCTCTGTCATGTGGTACCTGGGTTATGCCAAGGAGGTTATTTAGCCTTTGGAGACCTTGTTTCTGGATCCCTAAAATGGGCAAATTAACTTGTTTGGAAGATTAAAATACATATTTTTAAAACAGTGCCTGGCACCTGGATAAAGTAAACGAGTTATTATTGCTCAGTATGATGATGATTCATACAGGGCAATACCTAGTACTTAAGAAATGTTAGTTGATCTGAACTCATTTTTCTTATTTATAATGCACTCTCCTATTCATTCGCTGATTCCCAGAATTTTCTATTTAAGTCACAAGTTATTGTTAACCGTTGAAAGTGGGACTTCCCCCTGCAGCCATCACCTCTGATCTGGGGCAGTTGTAGAAGCAGATGACCTCTGAAGATACACTCACCCAGCTGCCAGTACTGCACAGGGGATGATCGTCTTGGCCAGAATCTCAGGTTTTCCCCTAACTCCAGCCAAATAGAGACATAATGTCTATGAGCCTCTACTACTTCCTCCTCTGCCTACATCCTGTGCAAAACAGACGGGGAATTCTCCACACACCCAGAAATGTTCCAAGAAAAGGGTCACATTTAAATGTCTACTCTCCTACCATGGTACAAAGAAAATGCAAAGGTGAAAAAGCATATGGAGCCTTCACTTTGGAAACAGCTCTTCCACTAAGGAATGAGTGGCCCCTACGAGAAAACCACAGAAATAATGAATTGGTTTCCTAACTAAAAACAAAAGGAGATTAATCAGGTTGGTACTTCCCTCCCCAACAATATGGCTGCTTTTATTGTCAGAGATTATCTTTCTATTGCTATATATTTAGGACCTCTTTATAACACTGATAAGAATAGGGCAGCATGTGCTACAACATCTCATATGAGCAAAGCAGCTGAGATGATAGCTTTCATTTAAGATTATTCTCAACCTCTTTCTTGGTGCTTTAGGTAACATGTCTATACACCAACAAAAAGATTTGGTTATGTTAATTGTACCACCTTCCAGGAAAGATGTGACCATTTGAGTAACAGTGGCACTGCTGTTGTGGGGGAAACCAACTGCTCTCAGCTTGAATTTGAGACCGGCTTCACCGGAAAGAATCTATGCCTGGTGCATCTTTTTATCTGGTAAAAACAAAACAACAAAAAATACATGGTCATGGAAATCGTAGGCCCTAGGAGGTAACTGAATGCTGTTGTTTAGCAAACTGACAAAGGCACCTTATGAGTATTTGCATTTATACCATAGACATAGGCTACTGTCAGCCTTAATCAGAAAGTCCTCTCTTTCTAATTAATGGACGTAAAAGCAGAGACTCAGGGCTACATTGAGTTCTGAGAATAAATAACATTAGAGTTCAGTGCTAAACATCCTAACTAAAGCTCAGGGAGAATTGAAGAAGAAAGGGTGGGGAAAATGTAAGAGCCAGAAGACAGAGGGAAGGAATTAGAAATTTCATCTCTCAGGTAAAGGACAGCCATTGCAAACATGAAATGACGGCAGCAGCAGAGGCCTGGGCTCTGCACAATAATGAGCCCATCCGCACTCAGGCATGGATGGACGAGGGGCTTGATTTCCACCCCCACTGCTGAACTATTTTCTACTGACACATTCAGGTAGAGAGGAACCATTGCCTTCAGTTTTTTGAGGCAATGGGTGACCCAACCAGGCTCCAATAGGACAGTTCCAATCCAATGGTCACAAATGGCTCAAAAACAAAACCAAGTTAGGAATCTGGGAAAGGGACTGGTAGAGATAAGGAGGTGTTGGTAGGGATGGGAGGGAGGAAAGTAAGAGGGTGTGGGGAAGAAAGAGTGATAAGAAGGCATTATATATGTGAATGAAACTTTCAAATAACCAAATTAATCTTTAAAAATGCAACACATAGATGGAGTCGTGGCTCAAATGATCGAGCGCATAAAGCTCTGGGTTCAAGGTCCAGCAACACACGAACGAGGCATGGCAACGCGCACCAGCAACGCACGGACGAGTCACGGCAACGCGCACCAGCAACGCACGGACGAGGCATGGCAACGCGCACCAGCAACACACGGACAAGGCATGGCAATGCGCACCATGACCCTACCACGTGGGAGGAAAGCGGATCAGATGTCCATCTCAGCTACACAGTAAGTTGGAGGCCAGTTTTGGATATATGATATCCTGTCTCAAAAAAACAATAAGCAATAGAATACAAAATCACTTTAGCTGGGAGTTGTGGTAAATAACTTTAATCCCAGCACTTGGGAGGCAGAGGCAGGTGAATCTCTGAGTTTGAGGCCAGCCTGGTCCCTACAAAGTGACTTCTAGGACAGCCAGGGCTACACAGTGAAACTCTGCCTCAAAAAACACAAATATATATATATGTACATATATTATATAAATATAATATATATAGATTATTGTACATATGTATACATGCATATGTATCTATATACATACATATCTATATACATTATACATATATATTAATTTATATATAATATAAATACACTTGGTCAATAACAATCTATGTAAAAACAAAAGCAAAGTAAATAGAATCAGTGATTCTAATGTAGATGCAACTGGCTGCCTGGGGTGACTTTAACTTGGGGCTTCTCTGTGAATTCATTTCAGGAAACGGAGTTTTTTTTGGTCCCTGCTATCTAAGAGCTAGAGGGCTCTTCTCCTTTCCTCAGGTGTTGAGATAATCTAACAGAATTCCATTTGTTTCCAGGTGCTACCACCCCTCCTCCTCCCGGGAGACACCATCACAAATTGTCCCTGCCCTGGGTGAATATCTGTCATTAAAGAACTAAAGCAAATAAAGATGATAGTAAGCTTCTATGTGCCTCACAATCCCCTGTGTTCTCTGGGCAGGCATTTAAGGTAGACCTCAATCCTAGTGGCCGTGTTCTTAGTCCAGGAATCAAGGCAGACAAGAGCCACTCAACTTTTTCCCTCTCAGGACTGACCGCCAGAGCTTGAAGTTGTCGCATGAATGGCTGATCCCGCTGCTAAGAACAACAGATGGGTTCAATTCTTGCCTTTCCCAAGGATTAACACACCCGCTCTCACTTTATTGGACTTATTTCTCCAGTGTCTGACCCTGCACGTACCTGTTTTCTCTCATTCCAGCCAGAATTGGCTTTTGGTAGCAGCCCCAAATTCTTAGCCCATTCATCATTGAAATGCCTATTTTCCAATGTAGAAACTGACGCCAGGGAAATTGAGTAGCACATCACCAAGTGTGGATCAGAGTCCCAAAAAAGAGAAATTCTTTTCCCAGTTGTCCCATTACCACTTCATAAAGCCAGGAGAAGCATCAGCAGGGGGTTTGATTCAGAACATGAAGGGAGTTTTTGTGCAGCCTGAGGCATCACCTTGGAATGTTGCTGTGGGAGAGTGACAGTTTGTGGGGTATACTTACTGATGAGCACATGCCACAGAGGGGTTGAGACAATCATGTAGGAAATTGCCTGGAGTTGGCTCAATTTCAAGTGACTTCCATAGTCACCCTTGCCTATTAGGGATGGCAGTGGAGTGGGCATAGACTCTCTTTGTCTCTGGAAACGTCTACCCTGACTTTTAGCCAGAAAAAAAAAAAAAACTGTCTATGCTTATAAATTGTCAAAATACACCTCTGGCACACAGTAGACAGTGTTGCTTCTAGAAGTTGGGGCAGGGGAGCTTTTAGATAAGTTTCCCGAAGCTCTCTGCTTATTTCTAGCATCCCTGTGGCCCACACAAACATTGTCCAGACCTCAGAGATACACTGATTATCTGGGTCTCTTTTAGTTCATTAACCCTCCTGACATATTAGTAGATTATCAAAAGCAGTTCCAGTCTGTCATAAAATCTGTTTGGTATTAAGTTGATACACGATGTGTTTTTCCCCATCCAACTAGTTTCTCTTCAATCTGGACCAGATGAGCACCCTGGGACTTGCATGAGCTCATGTGTATGTTTGTGAGGAATGTGGTTCAGAACATCCCATTGGACACGCGGAATGTGCATTTGGCCCAAACAGAAACATCCCTAGGCACAGATGCCTCAATTAGAGGAGAGATAAAGAGAGGGGCTCAGATAGGACATCTGGAGGACGTTAATATCCTTGTGATGTGCTCAGCGTAGGTCACTCTTCAGTGCTATTTGATGGCTGGTTTAAGCAGGATTATGATAGGCATGAAATTGACTTTATTTGGTGGTCCTTGGGCACTGCATGACACCCTGCCTGTGCCTTCCCTCTGCCTCAAACTCAGGAAAGCCCAGTTGCTCATACCTGCACACCCATCCCCAGGGTCTCCTTTAAGCACTGATTATCTGCTATAGAATGAGAACCTGAACAGTCTTTGGTTCCAAAATGAGGAGGGGGCAGACATGCAAAAGACAGTTGTCCTACAGAAGGATAAATACATCCACCAAAGCAGATGAAGGAACCAAAGTTCTTGGAGTAGTGGCCAGCGAGTTAGGGAAGGCTGCTTGGAGGGACAGTCTAGCTGCACCATGAGGAACACCCACCACCACTTTCCCTTTCTGCATTCTTCTCTTACTTTTCGTACCTTGCCCTTGTCCACGGCACTCAGCAGCTTACACCGTCTCTCCACTTTATTCTCCTCACTGGGCATGCAGCTCTCTCACAGGCTTTCCTGAAGTGCAGACATGGCACTGGAGCCATTGTCTTGTAAGTCTTCAAGTTGCAGAGAGAGAGATGCAACTTGGGGAAGACCATATGCTCTGCAGCAGAATGATGATGTGTACTGGGCACCAGATGTCCAGGAACTAACTGTGACATGATCTCTCCTTCTTTTTTTTTTTTTTTCCAGTTTAAAAAAAAAGGAAAACTTTTAAGAAAGTAAATTAAAAATAAAGAACATCCAAGAATGAGATAAGCTTCTGCCTCATTAGGTGTTTCTCTATTAATAAAAGAGGGGTGCCCCCTCTGGCCAGGGCCCTCTGGTGCCCCACATCTGGTTGAGTAGTCCAATGGGAGTTGGAACTTAATATGCTTACTCCCTTAGCTGTGCTCTTGAGAGACAGTAACTGGAACACTGGGGCCCTGAGATAATCTCCTATGGGGACTGGGTTTTTAGTTTTTAGCACTGTTTACCATGTGACCATACACCAGATAGCTTAAAACAGTTGAAATCTATTCTCCCACAATATTGGAGGTAGAAGTCCAAAGTCAAGCTGATGGCAAGGCCAGCTCCTTCTCTAGGGAGAATCCTTCCTTGCCTCTTCCAGCCTCCATTGGCTCACTCTGAGAATGTAACTCACTAAGCCCCAGCCCACCTTCACTTGGCCTTTCCTTCTGCATGTTTTCAGGTCAAATATGTGTCATTCTCTTACAAGAACATCTGTCATTGGATATAGGGCTCACCCAGGTCACAGAGGATGATGCCATTATGATATCCTAAATTTACTTACATGTGAAGACTCACTCTCCAGATAAGGCCACATTCTAGAGGTCTGGAAGTTAAGGGCTTGAACATATCTACGCAATAGCACAAGGGAAGCAGGAATCCTTCAGTCACCAAAAGCGAGGAGGTGGGCTTGCTGGGCTCTGTAAACCGCTGCACCACAAGACACTGCAGGCACGAGGTCAGGTGTGACTGGCTAGGGAGACAAGTTGCTGCTCAAGGAGGACTTAGAGTAAATAGCCAGAGAACCTCAGGACACGGGGCAGACCTTGAGAAATCTTAATACTCAAATACGAGGAATACTTAGGCTGGGGGTTCAAGGAAGAGGGTAAGAGCAGAGGTGAAGATCTGTTCGATGCCACTGCTGTGACTTGAGTGAGGAATTTGGTGGCCTGCCATTTGAAGACTAGGACAGAATCATGTGGTGAGATGAGGGGAGAGACAGGACTTCCCTCTGTTTTGTTGCTGTACCAAAATACCTGAGACCTACCAACTAATTTGTAAAGAATAGAAGCTTCACTGGCTTGCAGTTCGGGGAGAGCTAGGAAGTCCAAGATCATGGTACTTGACATTTGTTCAGTATTTGACTACAAGTGTGCTAGTTGTGTGTGTGTGTGTGTGTGTGTGTTTGAGAGATAATAGAAATTATAGATAGATAGGTAGGTAGATAGATAGACAGACGACAGACAGACAGACGCTGTGTTTGAAGGCCAGAGGTCAAATCAGGTGTCTCCCTGGATCACTCTCCACCTTATATGAGATAGAGTCTCACTGAACCTGGAGCTCAGAGATGAGCTAGGTTGGTTGACCAGTAAGCCCCAGGAATCCACCTGTCTCTACCTTCCCAGAGCTCAGATCACAGGCAGACCCTGCTGTGCTTGACTTTCCATGTGTGCTGGGGTCTTCATGTTTGCATAGCAAATACTTCACAGCTTGAACCAATACCCGAGCCTCTTGATTTTTCTTATAAAGTCACAAATGACATCATGGGGAGTAAGCTTCTGTCACACGAACTCTTGAAGAACATAGTCAAACCATAGTGGACCTCCACCCAGCACTCAGAGACTGATGTGGGCAGAGTGGGTGGGAAGGCAGCAGAGTCTCGGGTGATGCAGGGTTTCTGTCTCTGTTCCAGCTGCAGTGCTGCTCTGGCCTCACTGAGGTGGCTCTGGGTCTACTGTCACCATTTGCCCTTTAGAATTTGAGTCTGAATTTACAAGGAATCTCCAAGCACTTTAATTCAATGAAAGACTCTCTTGGGTCGGTGAGATGGCTCTGTGGGCAAAGGAGCTTGCTACAGAAGACAACGATCTGAGTTGGACCCTTGTAGCTCACGTGGTGAAAGGAGAAAAGGACTCCCACAGGTTGCCTTTTGACCTCCACATGTGTGCTATGGCATGTCTGCATGTCCCCCCTACCCAATAAATAAATGCAAAAATATTTTATGCCCTCACCTCAACTCAACTCTAAACAGAGCTCACAAATGTGATTTCATTTGGAAAAGAGTCTTTTCAGAGGCAATTATATAAAAGATTCCAAGATGATATCATGATGGCTTATCCATGATGGATGAGATGGATAAACGAGACGCACATATAGAGAAGACAAGGCTGTGTGGAAGATAGAGGCAGAGACTGGAGAATGCAGACCCAGACCAAGGGACACTGGGGATTGCTGAGATGGACTAGAATTTGGGAGAAGTCAGAGTTTGGGAATCTTCCTCTCTAGCCTCGAGACAGACACTTGGACTTCGGACTTCAGGCTTCTAGAACCATGGGAGAAGCTGTTCTGTTCTTTTAAGCTGAAAAGTTTGTGGCAATTTGTCACAGCTGTTCTAGGAATCCACTACAAATGGACAACAAGCGAGGACTACAGCTGACACTAAAATAAGAAAGAGGAAATTGCTAGGAGTCTAGAGAGGCTTCAGTGTGTTAACAGCCTTTTCCCACAGTGTCGACCCCTTCCTGAGCCCTTCCATGACTGTGCCACCCAGGAAGTAACTGTGTTGACCTCCTCCACCTGTCCTCCACATTAATATGGCTGTTCCTTCTGTCGTGTTCAGAGACATCAGGGAGCCAACACAGCTCTCTCTTGATACTGACCAGGCAATAAAAATGGCAAGCTGATTAGTCAGTAGGAGAGCGGAAGTCTTTTTCCCTTTAGAGCAAGATGTAGTGTTGTAATCACCTAGCCTGGTAACAGTTGCCAAGGGCTTGTGGTCGGAGAATCCACAGAAGAGGTGAGCCCTGTGGTGAAGCACCCTGCTGAATGGTTTCAGCTGCCCTGCAGGCTAGAGTAAGTCCTGGTCCTTGGACTGTGATAACTACACAGAACCCATGTTACTGACTCCAAATCAACCTTCCAAGGTCATGGTTTTTCTAGAATACATTAAAAAAAAATGACTCCCACTTCTAAACCATCAGGTTTTCAGGGAGCCCAGTGTTCTTCCAAGGCGTACGGACATAGTTGTCCTGCTTGTTGCAAATGTTTCCCATCAGAATGGTATCTTTGATGTCTACAATGGACTTAATGTTTCCTTCAACCCAAGAAGTCTGGTTCACCTGACACTTGAACCCCCCTACTCAGGAAATGTAAACTCACCAACATGACTAAGCGCATCCTAGTCTCTGCCAGTGGCCCATCCCCCTTCACTGTGTGACCATAGGGCTCCCAGCATCTTACTCAAAGCACTCCCTGCTCCCTGCTCACCTCCACACTGGGTTCTCTATGGCTGTCTCTCTCCCCCCTAAATGCCAAACTGCCAGCAGCTTCTTTCCTCCAACCACCAGAAGAAGACCCAAGTCCATGAATGTGAGAGCCCCTCCCACTGTCTACTGTGGTAGACTCAGAGCTTGAGAGTTTGCTTGTGGAGACCTTCCTCTTCCAGAATGGAATTTCCTCTGCACAGATAAAAGCCCAGTTAACTGCTTTTTCCTATCAGAAAGCCTCAGTCTCCACAGACCTATTTGGGTTTCCATTTTTAGCAGCACAAAGGATTGGCAAAAACTCGGAGAGGGCAACTCTTCCTCAAAGGATCCAAAAGGCTCAACTCTGACTCCAGGGCGGAATCAGACAAAGGTATTTTCCCCCTCAGTCTCTGTTATAGGCTCTCGTAAGCCCCTGGGGAACGGCTTTGTAAAGTGGCAGACACATTTCCTCTCTCACTGCTCAGCACTAGGTTACTGGATAAGAAGTTTGACGTGTCAAAGTTTCGAACTCCCTATCTATAGAACAGATTAATAGCAGATTTGGGTTTGCTTTTGAGACAGGGTCTCACTATGTAGTTCTGCCTGGCCTGGAAATCACTAAGGAATCTCTACTGGTCTCAAATCCATAGAGATCTGCCTGTCTCTGCCTCTTCTAGTAGATTTTTACACGGGATTATTGTTCATGTTTTTTAAGGTAAGTGTCTAGGTTGGGTCTTGGCACATAAAAAGTGCTTAGTGGGCTGGGCGTGGTGGCGCACGCCTTTAATCCCAGCACTTGGGAGGCAGAGGCAGGTGGATCTCTGTGAGTTCGAGGCCAGCCTGGTCTACAAAGTGAGTCCAGGACAGCCAGAGCTGTTATACAGAGAAACCCTGTCTCGAAAAACCAAAAAAAAAAAAAAAAAGTGCTTAGTGTATTCTAGCCTCTCACTGATCTGTTCCATTATATATATGTGTGTGTGTGTGTGTGTGTGTGTGTGTGTGTGTGTGTGTTAATTTTATTTATTTTTTAATGTGTCTGGGAAACTGTTGAATCCTCTGAGACTAGAGTTCCAACAGTTGTGAGCTGCCATGTGGGTGCTGAGAATTGAACACAGGTTCTCAGAAAGAGAAGGCAATGTTCTTAACAGCTGAACCTGTTTTGTTTTCTTCTTTTTTTTTTTTTTTTTTGGTTTTTTCGAGACAGGGTTTCTCTGTATATCTGTGGCTGTCCTGGACTTGCTTTGTAGACCAGGCTGGCCTCGAACTCACAGAGATCCACCTGCCTCTGCCTCCCAAGTGCTGGGATTAAAGGTGTGCACCACTACTGCCCGGCCTGTTTTGTTTTCTTATACAGCGACTGTAATACATTTCTAAAGATTCCAGGGAAGTTTAGAATCAAATGAACAGAGGTACACCATGCCTCTAAATGAGCTAACATCCTGCTCTATTGACTGTCTTTTTAGATATATACATCTGTAACTATTTCTTTGTGTTTAATTCCCAGTCGTGAAATTGGTGGTCAAGCAATAAATACATTTTTAGGACTGCTGCTACACATAGCCAAATGGCCCTTCAGCAGTTTGTGCTGTTTTACACTCCCCATAGCCTCATGTCAAAGAGGATCCCATTTACTGAATTCTTTTTTTTTTCTTAGAATGTATTAAGTTGCTTACTGAGAAGGGGTGTCTCCTAGTGGTTGTAGGTTTGTTTTTTGTTTTAAAGATTTATTTTATTTGTTTTATGCATATGTGTGCTCTATCTGCATATACACCTGCATTCCAGAAGAGGGCACCAGATCACATTGTGGATGGTTATGAGCCACCATGTGGTTGCTGGGAATTGAACTCAGGACCTTTGGAAGAGCACTAGGCAGTGCTCTTAACCGCTGAGCCATCTCTCCAGCCCTGTAGGTTTGTTTTTTGTTTTTCAAAACCTGGAAAACAAATATTCAACAAGTCCAACTCATTTATTTTTAAAGACAAAGATCCCAAGACTCATACAGATTAAGTGACTTAACCAACACATCTAATTAGGAGAGCCAAAATTCATGTCCCAGGATTCCTCTGGAATTCTTTCCATGATACCACTCCAGGGAGAGAAAGTTGACCTGGAGGTAAAACCACTCAGGATACACTAAATAACAGTTCAATTAGACCAGAGGGAAGCGGTAATGAAGGGGCTTTAATTAGGGCCTAGCTCATTCACCATCAGATAATGGGTGTTTGCGAGATCCGTCTTAGCGCCACCTATTGGGTAAGTGTGGACCTGCACTGGATACCCTTCTGAGTTAAGGTACCGGGAGGCTGAACCCGACTGGCTTAAGTTGTTTTACTAAGCAGAAAGCAGATCGAAAAGTAGAATGGAGCCATTGAGTCATGAGCCGTTGGGCCTTCAACTGCTGAGGTCTTCAGAGTTTCTGCAAACCAAGTTCCATCTTCCTGCTGTAGCTGCATTAGTTTCCCCTGCCTCGCTGGTGGACAGAAGGCAAAACTTCTCCGTCTTCTATAAAAACCTAGCTTGTAGCTACAGCCGACACTCGGCCCACGGCGGGAGCCTTACTACCCAGCGATGTCCAGATTAAGATTGCTCACTTGGATGTTTTAGTCTGTCAACTTAGAATGTCATTTCCCTCCCCTTTTCCTGGGGTTGCAGCTAGGATGCTTCAGGATTAGAAACCAGCTACTGAGAGAGGGTTACACGCATTGGGTCCACACATGCCCTCCTCCTGGATGGTCTTTGGCCGTTGGAACCCAACAGGCATACTTAGCCTCTTGCTGAGGTCCCAGCTATTATGGAGCCCCTATCTCAAGTACATTTTCTTTCTCCAGGTTCAGGTCCTCTGACCCTGTTTGGCCATGTGATGACTATTTTAGAGCAGAAACAAGGGAACTTTATGGAAGTTTTCCTGTGAGGGTTTGTTTTTTGTTTGGTTTGGTTTGGTTTTTGTGGAAGGAGGGCCAGGGCCTGTCTCAAAGATCCTTTGCAGCTTTTTTTGTTTTTGTTTTATTCCTTGTTCTGTTCTCTGCTGCAGCCATGACCAAGTCCAATGGTTAGCAGACTGTGACCTAAAAACAGGGTAGGAATTAGGTGGGCACTATTTTAGACAAGTTAGCTATGCCATTCTAGCACAAAAGCAGCCATAGATAGAGGCATGACTTTGCTCCAATAAATCTTTATTTGCAAACACAGATAACACGGTGAATTTGGTAAATATATGGTAGTTTGATTCCTCTAATACATGTTGGAGAAGCGTCCCTGGGAACTCAAGGCATCTTGCAGAGGACTGGCACAAATGTTCTCAGGCCTCTACACTCCTAGATTGTTCTTGGGGAGTTATCACTCAATACTTCACCCCACAAAAGGTCACAAGGGAGCAAGCAAGGTAAGAGTCATCTTCCCCTCACCCTAGCAATTTGTGAACTTCTAGGTCCTATCCTCTTTCTTTTCCAATGGCTACAGTCAAACTCTTACCTTCTGATTCCGTCCTCTTCCCCATCTCCTCCCTTCTTACCCTCCTACATTGTCCTTACATGTGACTGAGCTTTTTGATTCTCCAACATCTTTCCACCACAAGCTATAGCCCTGAAGGCTCCCCTTCAGGGTTGAAGTGGTACCCCATGAAGGACTCAGCATCTCTGTATTCTCTGTGTTCTCCCTCCTCCTTCCCTGAGATCATGGATACCTGGAGTGACTGAGAACAACAGTCAATGGCATCCTTTTAATTCTTGCTTATCTATGGACCTCCATGGAGCCCAGCTGGATCGCCAAGGCACTGCATGGAAATGTGGTCACTGGGTGTTCCATCTGCTTCACCTCATGAGGAAATGAGAATTGTGAAGCGCCACAGAGATTCCTAGAAAAATCTGCTCAGCCCCACAAACAGAAGTGGGTCCTTCCTGGGCAAAACTGTCCAGAGCAAACCTTTGGAAATTCCTGGGTGTGACCCGAGAGGACAAGAGTAGACAGTTTTCTCATCAAAGGCAGAAATCACAACTATTCTAGGCTTTGTGGGCCATAACAACACGCCTCAACTTGTAGCTACTCAGTTCTGCCCTTGAGTGAGACTGATCACAGACAGTGGGTGACTGAATGAGGTGCTTGTGTCCTAGGCAACTTGTGGTGGCACTGAAATAAGACTTCTATATAATTTTCATGTCACGAAATACCATGACAAAAACTTTGGGGTTTTTTTTCTCTTACCCATTTTAAAAGGTAAAAGCAATTCTTAGCTTGCTGGACTTTCAAAAAAAGAGAGAGAAAAGAAAAGAAGAGAGAGAGAGAGAGAGACCAGTGGCTGAATGAATTTGGATTGTCGTCTTCTAATCCTTCCATTAAAAGATTTAGAAAATGAATTGGGACTAAGACTATATTTTCTTTATCATTCTGAGCATCAAAACAGGGGTTTTGAACATGCTGGGACAACAATTTACCCCTGGGCTGTATCCCTAGGCCTTTTTTTTTTTTTTTTTGGTTTTTGAGACAGTACCTCACTAAGTTTTCCTCTATGGCTCTTGAACTCACTCGTACTCCAGGCATGTCTCTGGCTTGTGACACTTCTGTCTCAGCCTGGTGAGTAACTGGAATTAACCTCTGTACCATCAGGTGCAGCTGTGGGCCAGGGCGTTCCAAAGAGAGAAATAGAACAGAGTAGATTGAAAAAGACAGAAAGCATCAGAGTTCCCTGAACACAGAAAAGCTTTTGTGAGATGAGTGTTTTTGTTAATATATATCTATGTGCACATTGGCTTGTGAGGCAAAGTCAATTTTTTTTGCTGTGGGATGTGGCTGAAAGAGTGAAAACAGTCCATTTGTACAAATACATCATTTTTTTTAATCTCTGAAGAGTTGTTTTTATAGTTTCAATTGAGTATCTACAGCTCTGGCTGTCCTGGAATTCACTGTGTAGATAAGGTTGGCCTCAAACTCACAGAGATCTGTCTGTCTCTGCCTTCCAAGTGGTAGAATTAAAGGCACGTGCCACCACACCTTGTTGAGTTTCTCATCAAAAATACTTTATTAACTCTTCAAGAATATAAAACAATGTATTTTGATCATTGCCATGCCTTTCTAACTTCTCTCACACTCACCACTCACTTCTTTACCTCCCCAACCCTGAGTCCTTATCAGTACCGATTTGTGCCCCCATACACTCCTGGGTGTGGGGCCTTCCACTGGAGTGTGGGCCATCCACCAGTGTCTCACCCTTAAAGAAAACTGACTCTCCCTTTCCCTGTAGCTATCGATTGCCAATACTTCTTCATGCCCACATCCCTCTCCACTCCAGGATTTGCCTCAAGTTTAACAATTTTGTCTCTGGAGACTTATCCCAATATTCGTACCCCACACCTTAAAATTTGATATTAATACTGCCAGCTAAAATATGTTTGAATTTTAGATGAAATCAAGAATATTTGTTTATTTATTCACTTGTTTGTATTTTGGGAGACAGGATCTTACTTCGTAGCTCCATAGTGGCCTGGAACTCATTATGAAGATCCGGCTTACATCAAACTCACAGCAATCCTCCTGCCTCTGCTTCCTGAGTGATGGAATGGCAACAGGTGTGTGCCACCATGCCTGGCTAAAAGAGTAATTTTTTTTTTTTTTTTAGTAAGTGTGTATGTTATATATTATTTAGGAAGGCTGACAATAAAATGTTAGTCCTGCTTTAACTTTTTAAAAAATGTTTATTTATTACTTCAAGTTAAATCTCCATCACAGTGCTCTCTCTCCACCCCTCCTGGTCCCACCCTCCTCCTTTAAATCTTAAATTTTACTTTGAGTATTTTGTGCTATGTATATTCTTTTGGTTTTCTTTCAGGTGTTTTATTTTTGTTTTTGAAGCATCGTCTCACTCTGTAGACCAAGCTGGCTTGGAACTCACTGGGTACCCCAGACCAGTTTTGTGCTTAAGGCTATCCTCCTGCCTCAACTTCCCAAGTGCTGGAATTACAGGCATGTGCTACCATGCCACCTTAGAGGAGAGGTCTCTGCCAAGGGTATTAGAAGGAAGGTGTTCTGACTCCAGGTCCTTGCTGCATAACCAGGCCTATGAAAGACAATTCTTTTCTGTTCTTGGGGTAGTTCTTGGTATAGGCAGCTCATGAATGAAGTAGGGAGCCCAAGGAGTGTTCCATACAGGAGTATGGAGTACATCACCAGGACCACGTGAATACAATGCCCAGGTGACAGGAGTCTGCTTTATATGACCATCATCAACACTAGTGATAAGAACTGGGTGTGGTGGCACATGCCTTTAATCCCAGCACTCCGGAGGCAGAGGCAGGTGAATCACTGCGAGTTTGAGGCTAGCCTGGTCTACAAAGCGAGTCCAGGACAACCAGGGCAATTACACAGAGAAACCCTGTCTCAAACAACAACAACAACAA
Organism: Lophiomys imhausi; assembly: GCA_907164525.1. Classification (NCBI taxonomy): domain Eukaryota; kingdom Metazoa; phylum Chordata; class Mammalia; order Rodentia; family Muridae; genus Lophiomys; species Lophiomys imhausi. The sequence continues at coordinate 5,545,062 of CAJQZJ010009649.1, read as the reverse complement.
CAAAAAAAACCTCAATAAAACCCAAAAACCAAAACAAAAAACCACTAGTGATAAGATACTCTCCCCCCATTAGGGCAGCCTTCCCCCACATCCTCTTAACAAATCACTCCTCAGTATACAGCAAGTGCTCAGTGCTACTCTCCTCCGAAATTCCTCTCTCCTTGTCCCTGTCCATTTCCCTGGCCCGATAAACAAGATCTGAGATTACTTGCCACTTGAAATTGGTGAGGGTTTCCTGGACTATCAGGTTAAGGAGACTGTCAGAATCTGGAGCTGAACTTTTGCTGAAAACCATTGAGTGCTCCACTTGATCCAGATGGCTGCTACAGGGAGAAAGGAGTAGCTGTAAGAAGACAGACTGGGGAAACAGCTCAGTGGGTAAAATGCTTGATATCCAAGTGCTCGGACCTGAGTTCGATCTGTCCCCATGCACAAGCTGAGTTCAATGGTGCACACTTGTAAACCTGGTGTTGGGGAGCCAGAGACAGAAGGATCCCTGGGCCTTCCTGGCCAGGAGGTCTAATTGAATATGGGAACTCCAGGTTCACTGAGAGACTAGTTGCAAAAGCATAAGGTGGAGAGTGATCTAGAAAAGCACCGATTTAACCTCTGACTCCCCAAACGCATGCATACACATGTTCACTCACATGCACACTCCTGCACTCACACAGGACAGCAAACAACTATGCTGAGAGGCTGCTGACACGAATGCAAAGCTCCTTCCAGCTCAAGGCCAAGTGAAGATGAGAAGGAGGCAATTTCTGCCTCCTGCACCTCCTCTGTCAACCCATCTCCAATACCGAACTCCTGAGGAGCTCGGGGTAGGATGCCTTCAGTTTGACATGGACCGAGGCAGAGAGAGGGTGTGTTTGTTGGTGGCCAAAGGCCAGAGGTGAATTGTTACTCTGCTTCAGAGCTCTCAGATTTTAATCTTGGCTCCTTGTGAGGAATGAGAAATCTCTGCTTGCATGTGCCCCAGTGAACCAGCGGTGAAGGATGCTACCCACATTCTAGGCCAAAGACAGGACTCCAGAAATAAGTGGAGGTGAAGTTTCTGTTTCCCAGAACACTTTCTTCTTGGTCACGAACCTTCACCTTCTTTGAATTCCCAAAGTGAGTAACAAGTGGGAAGGCTTTCTTTGTTGTTTTAGTTTAAAATGGTTTTTCCAGCTGTGATTTTTCTTCAGTCTGGAATTTTGCTCTTTCTGCTTCAAACTTCTTTATGAATCCAAGTTTAAAATCAGAATGATTATAAATAGCATTTGTGTAGGTCAGGCATTTGAGGAGGCATGATTTTAATCACGAAATAGTCTCCTACTAAGAGGACTCCATCATCCATCCCTTGGCACCTCAATTTACCTCTCCCTGCACCCCTCCCCATCTGCAATTTGAGGAAATAATAGAAACTGACCAGCAGGCCTCCAGTGCAGGGAGTTGCTAAGTTTAAGAACATATTTAAGTGCTAAAAGATAGCTCAGTTGGTGAACTGTAAATGCAAAGATCTGAGTTCCATGTCCAAAATCCAGGAGCCAGTAGTTGTGGTGCACGCTGTTGTAACAACACAGGAAGGCTGAGGCAGGAGGATCCCCGAGCACTGCTAACCAACCAGCCTATCTTAACCAGCACACTGCAGCCCAACCAGTGACAAGCTAGGTGGTTGGCCCTTACTGAGCAGCCAGAGTTGACAGGTGAGGGAGGGATGAAGCAGAGAGGGAGGAAAAGGGTTGGTTTAAGGTTAAAAGAGGAGTTTTCAAAGCTTACTGGATATATAGTAGCTTAATCATTGAATTAGGACCTGTGGCCTAGAAAGGGATTCTGAGACTGTAGTCATTTTCCTAGTTGGGAGTGGTGGTTTAAAGAATTAGCTATCACTAAATACTCATATTAGCCAGTATCTGGAACAGAGGTTGGGTGTCCATCGTGACATGAAGACAAATCCATGACACTTGGATGATTGTGCATGAGGTCCATCTGCCATTTTCCTAAAGTCCAAGAAAGAAAGGGTATTTCCAAGGAAATGGATCTAGAGTCCTGTGCTCCAGTTTGTGTTACTAAAGCCAACATATCCCCTACAGATCTAGTGTTGTTTTCCTATATGTCCTTAAACCCTATTTCTAGGGCACTTTCTCTCCACCTGCTTGCTTAGGGCCACACTAATTTCTACCTCAGAAATGTTGCTCCTGTTTAGACATTCCCAGCACCTCTCTCCTGCGTCTGTTGCCCCAATCCAGCCTTCAAGGTCCCCCCTGGACTGCATCTGAGCCAAGCTGCCCTTGCTTTTCCCCATGAATTCTCCCATCTCTTTTTGGGATCAATGTGTTTGCATATGTATGTGTGTGTGTGTTTGTCTGTGTGTTCATGTATGTATTTGAGTTTTGCATATCAAACTTGGGTTCCCGCAGCTGGCAAGGCAACTGCTTTGAGGCCTGAGCTATGGCCTCAGTTCTGTACTTGGTCTTTGATGATCTCTTAGAGTTGTTTCAATCGTTCCTGAAGGAAAAGGTTGTTTCTTAACCTTGTTCTGTATGTCTGAACTGCCTCTCCCACGCTGGGCATGCTTACTGAAATCCTGGAGCAATCCATACTCTGGAACTCTTCACTGGGCCTGCAGTTGACACGTCTATGTTTGTACAGCTTCCCTTTATCTCTGTAGGCTCTGACCAGAGTTTACCCCCAGCTTTATCCAATTACAGGAAAAATAGCGTTCGGAGTAGGAGGCTAGTTCTACAAATCCGCATTTCCTCTGTTAGGCAATGAGCTAGCTGCATGTGGCCCTGCATCTGCTGACACATAGCACAATCATTCGGTTTGATTTCGTTTATGTCAGAAAAAAAAGACTGTTTCCATTCGAGTCACACGTGGTGAAGGGTAGTGTGGTTTTTCTGTGACCTTGGACAAAATATTTTACTGCCTTCAACTGTAGCTTCCTCTTCTATAATTTTCCAGCTCTAAGGCTTGCGAGGTTCTATGGTTTTGTGGCTACTCAGGGCTTCTAGCAATGCATCTAGTAGATTTGTTTGTAGACAAAGGGAAAGACTCTGGGTTTCCCCTTGCCTGTCTATTCTGGGTCTGATGTTAACAGATGGAACTAGAGATGTTTGTTATTAGTGGCCTGTGCTTTCTCTCTGATCCTAACAGCTGTAGCTAAAGATGTTCGTGGTCAGGCACCTGGGCCCTCCCCCTGTTAATTCTAGGCCCTTATAATCCACTAGCGAAAGGTTCCATGTTCACCTTGAGAATGGTGGCATTAGCTGGTCTGTTTAGGGACATCTGGATGACTTGTTCTTGAGAAAAATCTTTTGTTAATCTTCTTCCCACTGTGTGAACCTAATAGCGAAGTCTTCTGCTTCTAGAATTTTCGGTGGGGCCTGTGGGAAACTCAAGACATGCACCCCTGACTCATAGAGAAACAAATGGAACTTTATTAGATACCTTCTTTCTCTTTTATGAGGCTTAACAGCAAGACCGTCTACCACTATCAGCTGTCATTTCATGAGTTTCTGTTTCTGTGATTTATGTCTCTGCTGTGTCATTTCAGGTGTCACATCTTGGGGACAGATCTTATGGATAAGACAGGATGTGATTTTCACTCATCAAAAATTGGCCCTTGTGTTTGACGGGGAGAGGAGGAAATGATCCTGTTATTAGTCTTTTAAGTGAATGTTAACATCCCCATAAAGCGACGATCACTGCGTGAAGAGAGATCTGAAGTTAAGTCTAATTAAGAAATGTCTATTACCTAATGGCCGCTTGGGTTAATGGCTTTCTAAGACAGCTAATTTATTTGGGGAAGTTTTCAAAGGGAGTTGATTGGATGCATAATGTTTGTGCTTCTAAAGGATTTACCAAAGAAGGCATTGTTCGGTGGAAAGCGACAAGAGGATTACTGCTTCTCGGTATGTGAAGTCAGTGTGATTTATGTGCCTTGACTTCTGTGTACACTCGAAGACACGGCTGTCCTTTGAAATCTACAAGTAATGATGCTGTGGGGTATGAGAGAGCAAAAGAGGAAAGCCTGAGGCTCTGAAGAAAGTGAGCTGTTTGGACAAAAACTGACCCGGGTAGATCCCTTGCACTCTTCTAGCTACTGAAAGTTCTTCAAATAAATGTGCCCAAGCAGGAAAGGAACAGAAGGAGAGAAGCCGTCCATTTGGCCTTGACAGTATGCCAACCTAATTATATTAGACAATGGGGAGCTGTATGATTCTTTTAATCCATTCCTGTGTGAAGTTCATTATTATTTGTTTATAATTATTGCTCACTTCAAGAGCAGGACAACGGAGACTATGGGGTGGCCTTCCCCAAAGCTTTGAGAAGCATTTCTTTGGAAACATTTCTGCTGAGGCAGCTGGCTGGGTATGAGTGGGTGTAGGGATGGGTGTCTGGGCTTCCCCTTTTCAGATCTGTTTACCTTACAGATATCTCCATGGAAACAAGGCTTGCTTCTAAGGTGATTGAGGATTCTCCACAGAAGAACAAGCAGAAAGATAGGGAGCTGAAAGTTTTCCTATAATCCTAAGAAGGTCATCCACAACAAGTGACCCAGAGTTCCACTGAGCCTCTCCTTAAGATATAGCCCTCAGAGCTAAATGGGCTTTGTGTTACACAGACCTTTAACTCTGAACACTTACTCAAATCATAAGCAACCACCCAGATTTACACCCGGGTTTCTTTGATTCTGATACCCATGTTCTTCCTATAAAATGACAACATCCAGGAGCTGTGATCTCTCCACCTACCTCCCCCAAACATTTTCCAGAATGACATTAAACACGCCACACTTTATGTCACCTTCTCGGGAGTAAAGAAGATGCTTGTGAGGAAAGAGATTCTAAGAAAAAGGAGAAATTGAGCAGATAACCCATGCATGGAATCAGAAAATAGTTAGGCAGCTCTGAATTTCCCCAGCAATACACGGGGGTGACCCATCTCAATACTGACTTCCTGTGACAACCTCTGAAAGGAATATGGAGAAGACACAAGAGAAGCACACTGGCTGAGAGCAGCGCCAGTACCTGGGCTACAGTAGAACTTCAGTAAGCGTGGGTCATATTGATCTGTGTGGGAAATATACAGAGGTTCAAAGTATCCAAGACACTAGACCCTGTATGGTGTCCCAGATCTTGAGCTGGTAAGCTAAAGGACTCAGCTATCGGGAACAGTCTGGAAAAAAGCATACATGTAGGAGGAAGAGGCATGGTATAAATCTAAAAACCAATTGTGATAATTCAGAATGAGGGAGTCCAATCGGGAGGCCTCCCTCCAACTGGAAATCCTGAAGCAGGCAGGAGGCAACCCAGAGTAGCTCAGAGAAAAACATAACCAGAATACACACTAGCACAGTCCAAGTGGGAACCGAAGCCTCATTTCCTCCTTCAGTGTTTTACTTTGATACAATTTTGGATTCTCAGAAAAACTGCAGCAGCTGAGAGAATCCCCATGCACCCACACACTTTCTCCTCCAGCTGCCAGGTGCTAACATTGCGCCCCGAGGCTGCATACCAAGCCTGCATCTTCTATCTATACCTGGCCTACATCTGGAGCTACAGTATCCCCATCAGCATTATGATTTTTCTTCAATTGTTTGAAACATAATGCCTCTTTAACACTCAGTATACAGTCCCTAAACATAAGAATACTGTCTGTCAACCACAGAGCGTGATCACATAAGAGAAATGAACATTGATCCCCTATTGTTACATGTCGGGCAGGTCTTGTTCAAGTCAGGACAATTGTGTAGATGTTGCTGTTTAGGGTTGTTTAGAGAACAGGTTTGTTCAGCGGCCACATCTCAGACTCTAGAAATCAGCAACAGCTCTGCAAAGCTCATTTCGCAATTATTTTGAGGACTGTTTTTCCAATTAGTTTATTTGACGCTTCTCTGTGGGCAAATTCAGGCTATGGATTTTATAACACAAATATAGTTCTTGGGGTTGGAGAGATGGCTCAGTGGTTAGAAGTGCTTGCTGCAGAGGACCTGAGTCCTGTTCTTAGCACCCATGTCAGGTGGACCATAACCCCCTATAGCTGCAGCTCCAGGATATATGAGGCCCCTCTTCTAGCCTCCAAGAGGACATGCACACACATATGCATGCGCGCGCACACACACACACACATACACACACACACACACACTTAAAAATAAAACAGAGAAAAAACATGAAATTGTATGGGAGGGGAGGTAGAAAGGATCTGGGAGGAGTTGAGGGAGTGAGAAAACATGACCAAAATATATCATATGAAGAAAAGTTTTTTTTTTTTTTTTTGGTTTTTCGAGACAGGGTTTCCCTGTGTAACAGCTCTGGCTGTCCTGGACTCACTTTGTAGACCAGGCTGGCCTCGAACTCACAGAGATCCGCTTGCCTCTGCCTCCCAAGTGCTGGGATTAAAGGCGTGCGCCACCACCGCCCGGTGAAGAAAAGTTTTTTAAATAAATAAAAAAAAAAGAATCCAGAAGTGGTCCTTTATCTTCTCATTGCATCACACAAGGAGGCCAATGCTGTCACTCACTCTCATGACTCGGAAAGTTAGACTCTGACACTTACTGTCTGCTCATTTTCTCCTCCTCAGAGATATCATTTTTCATTTCATCATTGTTAAGAGTGTGGAAGCCAGGCAGAGAGGATCACACCTATAATCCTAACATTCAGGAAGCAGAGGCAGTAGTGTTACTGAGAGATCAAGAAGACTGCTACATAGTGAGTTCTAGGACAGCATGGACTACAAGTGTGAGACCCTGTCTAAAAACAAACAAAGGCTGGAGAGTCAGTAAAGTGCTTCCCATTAAAGTGTGAGGACCCAACTTCAGTCCCCAGGACCCATGTAAGAAAGCTGGTCAGAGTGACACATACTTATAATCTCAGTGCTGGGGCAGCAGACACAAGAAGTTCTTGAGGCTCATTAGCCAGCCTGGGTCAAATTGGTAAGTTCCAGGCCAATGAGATAGCCTGTCCTAAAATATGCAAACTGAGCGGCATCCGAAGTAATGACAGATACCTGACCTTTACACATGCGTGCACTCAGACCTGCATATACCATGTGTGCCTTCACGTGCACATTGACATGTGCATACATGTGTACATACAACCAAAGCAAAGGAAGTATGAAGGTGAATAGTCGATCACATGTGAACAGCCAGTTACTTCTCCAGCTTGTTGCTTTCACCTAAATTCATTCTCATTATGATGATTTCCAAGAGGAGAAAGTCAGATACTTGGCCTGTCCAAACCAGTTTAGAAAGCAGAGTGGTGAGCCCTAACATCCCTATGCATGTTGTAGGTCACCTGCCCCCTTCTCAGAAAAGCCTAGTACTCCTTGTCCCTCATTAATAGTTCTCCCAAGATCCAGTTCATGGTTCATCGCTGAGGGATCTCATCCCCGATTCCCTTAATTACAGTGATCACTCTTCATTTTCTTTGTACGCCCGCTCTTAAACCCAATGTCCACCACCATCCATCCCTTCCTCTCCTACTTTTTGAGGTAGGGTCTCACTGCATAGTCTCAGCTGGTCATGATACTCCCTCTTGCTTTGGCTTCTAGGAACTGAGATTATAAACACACACCACTGCACCTGCCTTAGCTTCAGGATATTTCTTGAATGCTTGTCTTTGCCTCACAGCCTCGCAAGGGTTGTATCATCTTTCACAACAGTTGTTTCACACTGTCTGTGAGCCGTGGTTCTCAACCTGTGGGTCACGATCCCCTTTCAGGGTCACATATCAGAAATCCTGCATATCAGATATTTACATTATGATTCACACCAGTAGCAAAATTACAGTTGTGAAGTGACAATGAAATAATTTTATGGTTGGAGATCACCACAACATGAGGAACTGTAGTAAAGGGTGGCAGCATTTGGGAGGTTGAGGACCCCTGCTCTGGAGCTTTACCTTAACACTGAGAAGGATGGAGTGACACTAATGTGTGGGTTTCTTGTGTGTGTGTGTGCACATGTGATATGTGCATTCCTGTGTGCGAATGCAGGCATGTGCATGTGCCAAAGCTTATGTGGACATTAGAGGACAGTCTCAAACCTCAGGCCTACTATCCTTGTTTGGAAGTAGGCTCTTTGTTGATTTTGGGTTGCCTATGCCTAGTCTAGTTGATCTCTGAGCTTCAAGTAATTCTGCCATATCTGCCTTCCACCTCCCTTTGGGGTGCTGGGATTACATATGTGAGCATTACTGCATCTTGCTTTTACATGGGTTCTGGGGATTTGAACTCAAGTCCTCATCCTTATGTAGCAATCATTTTTACCCACTGAGCTTCGTCCTCAGCACCTACATGTGTGACTTCAACACCGTCCAGTAGTGGTCCTTACTGACTCATTCACTGTGACCAGTTCACTGACTATAAACTTGGATGTCCTAGCAAAGTGAAATTGTCCTAAAATTCACTAAATTATAACTTTGTGTGTTTAACATGGACCATCGACATTTTATTTTATTTTTATTTTTTTATTTTTTTTAAAGATTTTATTTATTATGTATACAATGTTCTGTCTGCAGGTATACCTGCAGGGCAGAAGAGGGCACCAGATTTTATTATAGATGGTGGTGAGCCACCATGTGGTTGCTGGGAATTGAACTCAGCACCTCTCGAAGAGCAGTCAGTGCTCTTAACCTCTGAGCCATCTCTCCAGCCCCGGCCATCGACATTTTAAACAGCACATCTCAGAGTTTCTTCTCCCTCTTCTCCTCTCTCCACACCGTCCCATTCCCAGACCCCAGAGAGATGCAAAACGGCCATGAGGTAAGAGGCGAACTCTTCCCCTGCTCCATTCAAAGCTGACAAGGTTCCCCTGTGACTTAATCAGCACCAGAGACTGTGGCTTTGTGGGCAGGGCAGGAAAGGCAGTAGCTTCTAATGAAGAATGTGTAAGTGACAGGAAGGGAACATTAAGTTAAAGGAAAGTAATCCCTAACAGCATCAGATTTAAAAAATAAATCAGTAGACGTGTTCCTGTGGCTTGAGGAATTCCGTTTGCAGCCGTCCAGGGATCACAACCAACTTATCCCCTCATTTCCCTCAGGAACTTTTCCTCTAAGACTACCATCTTCATGTAAGAACTCAGTGTTTAAAAACATGCATCAAGTCTTTATCAGATGCCCCTCTGGTGCTGTAGTAGGTGTTGAATGGTCCTATAGTGTCAACACTGCCAGGGGCAGGCAGGAATGGACCCTACTGGGAGACTAAGGTGACAGCAAGGAGCTCTGAGGAGGAAAGCTGGGAAGATGCTTCCATTAGAGTGGCCACCATGTGCAAAGCATGTGAATCCACATTCAAAGGCTGCCTTCACCCTAACTGAGGCAGAGACTGAGGCAGGGATGTTGAAGCTTGCTCGTCAAAAGGGGTCAAACTTTGGTAAGGATCACAGATCTAGGTCTCAAGATCATGAAAACCAATTCATAAGAGTTCCTGATCAGGAGAGAGATGGGATCATATTGCATTTGGGGAAAATTTTGTTTCAGAGTGTGCTAGAGGTCAGACCAGGCTCAGTGGGACTAGTTAGAGGCGTGTTGCCCTGGTCCAGGCCGGAGATGATGTTGGCTTGGATTAGGCTATGGAATCTCCAGCTCCTTCCTTCCATCTTAGGGGGACCTGCCAATGGCCTCACTAATTAAATCCTTGGAGGGATGCATGGGCAGCTTTCCCACTTACTCAGAGGGGGAGAGGGCGGAAGTGAACAGAATCAAGGTATTTTTTCCCCACAAGAGGGATAGGGGAAACAGAGAGCATGGGTCACACAGAGCCCAGGAGTGTGGCTCCTGAAGTGAGAAGACTGATGACTCCCCTGGCAATCCCCCAAAAGTCATTGATTTACACCTTCTGCACCTGTCCCGTGTCATTTACACTCAACAGATTTTGAGAACAACAGATCTGTCACAGGCAATTAAAATTGAGTTTGGGCTGAGCATTTGGCCGGAATGAGCCTGCTCCCGGTCTAGCTAATCTTACAGGTGTGGGCAGAGGGAAGACACCAAATGAATGTGATGGACGACTTGCAAGGATAAAGATGTCACAGGAAGAAAGTGACTTTCATTTCTGTGACAGACCCATGTACAGGCATAGTGCTGACACACACTGGCATGCTCCCTTCAGCTGGGCACGCTCCTAGTTCATTTCAGTCAATTTGACACAGCCAGAGTTATCTGAGGGAGTCTTAATTGAGGGATTGATATGATTGGTCTGTGGGCATGTCGGCAATTGATGCAATAAGGCCAAGCCCACTGTGGGTAGTGTCACCCCTAGGCAGATAGTCCTGGGCAGTATAAGAAAGCTAGTTGAGCAAAAGCCAGAAAAAACAAGTCCGTAAGCACCCTTTCTCTGTGGTTTTTCTCAGGCTCCTATCTCCGGCTTCCTGCCTTGCACTCCCACCCTGGCTTCCCTGGATAACGGACTGTCATCTGTGTGCTGAAATAAATCTTCCCTTTTCGAGCTGCCTTTAATCAGAATGTTTTATCACAGCAATCAGGAATCAAATTAGAATTGAAATACTCCGCTAATATCAGGAATTAAAAGATAATGATATGATAGAGGGCAGGCATTGTGGCTTACACCTTTACGCAGCGCACAGGATGCTGAGACAGGAGGACTGCTGTGAGTTCCAGACCAGCAACACTACCGAGTGACATGCTTTCTCATAAAATGAAATAGTAGCAATAATAAGGATAGCAATGTAATGGTCCTTATATATTTACTATGTACTAAGTATAATATCTACTAAGCAGGAGACATTCTGCCAATCATTTAACTTGTGTAACTGGATCCTATGCTAACAATAGATCCTCCATTGCCAGCTTCTGTTATCTTAAAGTGTGAAGCACATGAGAAAGCTAATACTTAAGGGATTAACTTTCCCAAGGCTACAACTCCTGCACTCAAGGATGTCAACCCAGCACTGTGAAATTCCCACCCACTGGGCCTGTGGTCTACTTTCAACAATGAAAGGTATGAATGAGCTTTATACGAATTACTCTGTTTAGGGTCAAGTCCCTACAGATGCCACTCTTGGGGGCAGCAACTGATGGCCTAAGGGGATGTGTGAAATCCTGGCATATCAGAGAAAAAGATCTGCTGGTAAGGAGACCTGAGAGCCTTGTGAGCAGGATGATCCTGGGGAATGGTGCTGACCCAGTTCCATCTCGGCAAACCCACATTGGACTTTATCTTCTTTTCTCTTCCGCTCCACCTATAAGGAAGGAGTCTTTTCCAAGAGGTTGGCTTGGTGTCCCAGGATAATTTGTAGCAGCTTTATTCTGCGACTGCCTAACCTGGGATGCCCTGGGTGGTTGGTATGAATCCTAGGTACCTCCTCCCACTGTGAGGTCCAGGCTGTTGCTAAGCAGAAACCTCATCTGAAATGATAGACCGTGGGCCTGGGCTTTAGCTCAGTAGAGAGTGTGTGCCTTGCATTCACAAAGATCTGGTTTCTATTCCCAATTCTACACAATCTGGGTATGATAGTAAAAACCTGCAATTCCAGAACTTAGATGGGGAGACAAAAGAGTCAGAAGTACAAGGTCATCTTCAGCTATATAATGACTGGTAGGCCAACTTAGGATATTTGAGAAACTGTCTCAAGGGTAGAAAAATACATCATTGTACAACCACAGAACTGAAGTCGTAAGAATCAAAACTTCCTTTGACAATGTCCCAAAGCCATGATTTGCACCTTCTGCCTATCACCAGTATTGCTCCCACCCAATAAATCTTGTGAAGGACAGATCTGTTATAGAAAACTAAAACAGAGTTTTTTTTTAATGTTTATTTATTACTTCAAGTTACATCTCCAACACAGTCTCCTCCCTCCACCTCTCCCAGTCCCACCCTTCTACCCTCTCCCTCTTCTCCCACAACTCATAATTTTTTTAAATAATTAGGTCACAGTTATGGAAATTATAAGGCACAACATGCATTCTCAATGTCCAGTCCACACATACCCGGCAACCAACATCAATACACTATTATCCATTTATCTCCATGAGTTTAAAGTTCTATACCATTCTCAATTTCCATCCTACCTTGCATTACCAACTTAAAAACATCTTCTTAGACCTAGAACATCCTTTTAAATCCTAAACTAGAAATTTAACTGTGAGACTATAACTATCTAGTCTTCAACCACATCAGAGACCTGAGAGGGATAAATATGTCTGATTACACAGGAAGTGCAAGGCCAGCAGCTTCCAAAACTAAGAAATGACAGACAACTGGCTGCCTGGACAGTCTCCAATTTCTCTCCAAACATTAGAACATCTATCTTCAGTCTCTTGGCCCTGGATCTCTGGGAGACATTAATTGTAAAGCAGGAATTGTGAAGGAGTTGCCTACCCTGTCTTGGCAGAGCTAGGCTATCAACTTACCTGCTTCCAAGTTTTGTCCTTTTCAGACAACTTTCTGTCTACAGTTGAAGCAAGGGATTTTTCTTGCCTAGTGACAAGCTTGCCACTGATGCAACCATCTCCAAATGAAGATTCCTCGATGCTCATCCTCTACTTGGATTAGAATAGGGGTGCAGTCAAAAAATCTTAAGTTAAGAAAACTTCTTTGAAAGCCATATTCTACAGATCTCTTGAGGTAAAACCAGGCTTTAATTGAGATCAGAGGGCTCAATGGTCAGGTACAAGCTGGAGGTGACACTAGCCTAGGTTAGGCTATGGAATCTCTTGCTTCATACTGACAGAGACAACCTGCAGCTTCAACAGTTTGCACTATAGTCCTTGAGTACACGTGCAGCCTTGAACTTGGGTGAGACATGAACTCTCTTAGGAGCTCAATGGAAAATTCTGTAGGGCAGGTGGACATGGCCACTCTCACCTGGAGATTCCTCCATCACTCCCCTTGTCCTTGGCAAGTGCTTCCAGCTCCTGTTGGATCTGCCCTTTCTTTCTTTTTTTTTTTTTTTTGGTTTTTCAAGACAAGGTTTCTCTGTGTAGCCCTGGCTGTCCTGGACTCACTTTGTAGACCAGGCTGGGCTCGAACTCACAAAGATCCGCCTGCCTCTGCCTCCCAAGTGCTGGGATTAAAGGCATGCACCACCATCGCCCGGCTGGATCTGCCCTTTCAATACTCAGGTGTTCCGCTTCCCAGAGACCTCTCACTTTCAACTTGCTCTTGTTAGACACCAGTGGTCCTAGCATGCCCTGGGACTGTCTGTCTCCTTGCTTGTCCCACCAACTCCAATATACATTCTCCCTCAGTCCTCTCTTGGACACTCTGAGGCTGCCCTTTTCCACCTGTGTCCAGCCTTCTATTCTCATCTATGACACATTCCTATAATAGACTTTCTCACATTACACTGTGTGTGTGCATGTGTGTGTCTGTGTTCTTCTGGCCTCCCCTGCCAGTTCTCAGTGCGTCCCAGATGAATTACATGCTCATTCAAACCACCAAGTCACTACCTTGCCTGGTGTTTTAGTGTGTTTGGGGTACTGTAAGGATACACCTGACATAATACTTCATAAAGAAAACAGGTTTTTGTTTGTTTGTTTAGTGCTCTGGAAGTCCAAGGTCAAAGGGCTATATCTGGTAATGGTCTTGCATGGAGAATTCCAAGTAGGCAATAGACAGAAAGAATGTGAGGTGGGGAGGAGACAGAAACACCTGTTCTATAAGTGTTCTTGTCAGAGATTTTTGTCTCAGCAATGAGAAATATAACTGCTATGCCTCCATGTGGCATCCTACTTCATGATATTGAAGTTCAGGGAAATGGCAGGAAAGAGGCATGGTAGGGCCCCTGGTGCTTTCCAGACCTACTCCAGTAGCTGTTGGTGGCACCCACCTTGGACTCCCTGGAGTTGTTGGATGCTAGGAACTCAGAGTTGTCCCTTGGCCCTTGACTGACCTACCAGGAACTGGTCAGCCGAGAGGGTTTAGTACTCCTCCCACGATAGCCTACTGCCAATGACTTACTGTAATGTCACACAGAATGCCAACTCCAGGTGTGGTCCAAGGAACCATAGTAACATCCTACAGTCAGAACAAAAAGAGTTGTCACTCACACAAAATCATCTAGTGCCCCGCGTAATGTGAAAGTTCAGATACAACCTGGTTCAGACACAGCTGGATCTAGGTGCTCAAAAGACATCTTGTGTGTGTTTGTTTCTGTCAACTTCAGACACTCTTCCATCAAAGGGGCTTCCTTAGCCCCAGTTTATGTGCTGAGTGGTGAGTACAGCAGGAAGAAACTCTGCTTCATAATCATTCTAGCAAAAAGCTTTCAGGAAGATGTATTTCTCACACTTTCAGTTCTTACTGATCTGCTGGGCTTTACCAAAAGAAAGGCCAGTGGGCTCTGAGCAGACAGTGCCATCCTGGCTCCAAAAATATGGAAGACCTGAAGCCCTGAAAACAGAGATTCTGTGAAGATGCCAGAGGGCCTGGGAACCTTAAAATGTTCAGTTGCTCGAGCTGTAATACATAAATAAGCCACCGCCTAAATGAACACCAGTCAAAATGTCAGATGCTTCTGCGTCTGGAGGTGGCAACGCTCTGCTGTGAAAGTCCCTGAGGCTTGCCTGGGTACTCGGAGGATTTCTGTTTCATTTTATTATTACCCTTTTGTTTCTTCCTTGCCTGTGTTCTTCTTCTCTCCACTCTTGAGCTTAGGACAAAAACTACTGCCCAGAAGGCTAACCACAGTTGTGCTTTTCATAGACTGCACACATATGCACACAGGTGAGCACACGTCTTCAACCTGCAAAGTCTGCACGCACTCTCTCTCTCTCTCTCTCTCTCTCTTTCTCTCTCCTCCTTCTTCAACTATTGCTATGATTAAATACCCTGACAAAATCAACTGAAGAGATAAAGGATTTATTCTGGCTCACAGCTCAAGGATATAGTCCATTGTGATAGGAAAGTCGAAATGACCCAGAGTGTGAAGTAGCTGGAAATATCGCATCAGCAGTCAAGAAGCAGAGGGCAGCACACGGCTGTGCTCGGCTCGGTTCACTTTCTCCGTTTGAGACAGGCCAGAGGCTCATCAGGGGATGGTGCAACGATATCTCTCTCCAGAGTTAATCAAGGCAATCCCCACATGCATGCACAGGTACGAACCTCCCAGTTGATTCTAGACTCCATTGGGTTGACAACTGAAACTGTCTACCACAACTCTTACCTGTGGTCATCCTGATGCTCAACTGCATCCAGTCAGGAGCTGGCTGTCTGCGGTAAGGGAAAGTCCTGTGGTGAAAGCTGCAAGCTGGCCAAGTATGTTGCAGTGAGAGCAGAGGCTAGGTGCAAATGAAGATGAATAGTTGACAAAGCAAAGTCTGAGTCACAGGGACAGATGCATAAGAAGGCTTGGTGTTGGGCATAAGATAAGCAAGTTAGGCGGATAAGAGAGATAGGACTCTTGCCCAGTGATGTGATGGCCCATAAAGCCCTTGAAGAACATAGGCAGAGCACCATTACCCTTTTATACATTCTTGCTCCTAATACAGCTAATTGTAAGAGACTTAACTGTAGGAATGGGTGGCTGCTAACAAGAGGCTTCCATCTGGGAGACCATCACCACAGAAAAAGAGGTTACCAAGAAAGGCTGCAGCACTTGGCGACTGCCGTGGCGCAGTTATAAGCTGACCACGCAAATGTGATACCAAAGACAACTTAGTGTAATTAATAGCACTTGAGACACCTATGAGATCAGAGGATGGTGAAGCCGGACAAATGACTAACCACCTGCAGGCTGTCCAGGTCAAAGCTGAAATCAGAGATGGACAGAGGAGGCTTTCAATAACACCTAATTGTGCGGGTGTTGCGTGAACACAGCACACTCATTTCCCTGGGTGGGTCATAGGGGAGTGCATAGAGTAAGTAAGCCTTCCACTGTTTTACCCCATGATAGCCTGGAGAACTAACCAGACTCAACAGAGTTTACCTTCACCTTGGTCCTGCTTCTGCCTCTGCTCTATAAAATCCCCAGACACAGGATTCTCGATGACTCTTCCCTCCCTTGGAAATCACAGACTTTTTCCCTATGTGTGTGTGCATGCATGGCCAATTTGAAAAGATGAATCTTAGAATGTTAGAAACAAAGGACGTTTTGCGTAGGTACTGAAAGTTGAGGGTCTAGGGTTCCAGGACAGACTACTGAGGGACAGGTATAAATGATATTCTGTAAGGAATGTTCATCAAACACAAAAATGTCAGTTCAAGCCACTCTGGAAAGTTGCTGAGTAAACACCTAACATCTCCAAGGAGGACCCAGGAGGCGCATAGGGCAGGGAGCCTGTTCTGGACTCATTGCTATCTTCAGCAGCAACATCACACCTCCCACCACACTGCTCCTTGAAGTATTCCAGAGTCTTCTGGGATGGTTAGATTTAATTGTCAACTTGACACAATCCAGAATCATCTGAGAAGAGAGTCTCAGTGGGGGAGTATCTAGGACAGGTTGGCCTGTGAGTATATCTGCTGGGATTCTCTTGATCTTGTTGATTGGCATGGATAGACCCAGCCTGCAAGTGTGTGACAAAATTTCCTAGGTTTGGGTCCTGGGTTATATAAAAAAGAATGTGGACTGAGCACAGGTCTGCATGCATTCATTCGCTCTCTGATCTTGACTGTGGGTGTAACCAACTACTTCAAGTTCCCGATGCCTTGACTACCCCCACAGTCATGGACCGAAACCTAGAGCTGTGTACCGAAGTAACCCCATTCTCCCCTAAGTTGCTTTTGTCAGGGTCTCATTGCAACAATAGTGAATGACACTAAGATAGCCTCAGAAAGAGAGAGAAGGAAAGACAGAAAGACAGAAAACCTCCCTTTTCTTGGTCACATGTCTATGCCCTGCTGTCTGTTTCTTTTCTTTCTCTCTCTCTTTCTTTCTTTCTTTCTTTCTTTCTTTCTTTCTTTCTTTCTTTCTTTCTTT
>CAJQZJ010009649.1:5501483-5528179 GCA_907164525.1 Lophiomys imhausi | reverse complement strand
TTTCTTTCTTTCTTTCTTTCTTTCTTTCTTTCTTTCTTTCTTTCTTTTTGTTTTGTTTTGGTTTTTCGAGAGAAAAGGCATCTGTTTCTTTTTTTTTTCTGGTTTTTCAAGACAGGTTTCTCTGTGTGATAGTCCTGGCTGTCCTGGAACTCACTCTGTAGACCAGGCTGTCATCAAACTCAGAGATCCTCCTGCCTCTGCCTCTCCAGTGCTGAAATTAAAGGTGTGTGCCACCTCACTCAGCTCCACCCGTTTCTTGTCTGCATGAATCCTTACTGTCTCTTCTTATCTTAAGGACACACCTCTGGGGAACCACTCTTAAGTTGAAGCACATCTCCAGGGAGTGAGAGGGCAGGAAGCAGGCCCAGGCTGCCTGCAGAACTCAGACTCTTCCCTTCCCTGCCTCTGGCACCCTCAGCATTCTCATGGAGAGCTGAGGATAGAGTTTGGTTGGTAGATGAAGCATCGATTGAGCCAGACTGAAACCTCAGAAATGGGAAGTAGAGGCGTCAGAAGGTCAAGGTCATATTTGGCTTATAAAGGAATTTGAGGCCAACATGAGCTATATAAGACCCAATCTCAAAAATAAATAAATAAACAAACAAACAAATAAATAAGAGGTCCACCCTTCAAACTCCAGGTAGAGGATCATGAACAAGGTCATGTTCCACAGGCAGCAGATCCATGAGCACACAGAGTTAAACTTTCCTTAGACATTTAAAAACTAGTTGTGATGTTGCTTCTTTTTACCAATTCATTTTGTGTTTGGAAAATAACTGTAAATACTCATCAGGGCTTTTTCACAAAAGTGTCACTTAAGTTTTTTGAACGCCGTACTTTCCTATTCAAGAACTGAATTGCCACTTAAAGCCATCTATCATTTTCTTACAAAATCAGACTGTGCCTTGCAGGGAAACCCTGCTTCACAGCCTGGGAGTCCCCAGGAGTCTTGTCAGGAAGGCTTTGGGAGGGGCTGGGGCTGGAGCTAGCTGGCTGCTAGAGCCAATGTCGGCTCTGAGCATGCGCAAAGGCCCAGCTCACCGCTCCGAGTTAAAACTCTCTTGGGCTACCGGAGAATCCCAGGCCAGACGCATGTGAGCAAGCGTCTTGCACTCCACCTCCCTGAGGTAAAAAGAAAGGGAAAAGAAAATAAGCGTGGACCGGGAGACTTGCCTAGTTTCTAGCAAGACCATGAGTAGAGCGCTGGCACTTAGCGGAGCCAGGCACTGTTTAACACCCTTGAGTCGTCATGGAAGGCCCTGGGTGGTGGCAAGTTAAGGACAAGTTAAGGACAGCACAACCCTTGTTATTTAACTTCTGTCAGGCCCAATCCCATGGGGCGGAGGCCTGGGGAAGCCCTTCCACCAGGCCAGGGGAGCCCACTCCAGGGATCAAGATGGATGGATGGCCAGGAGTGTATAGAACATTCATAGGCCGGTGTGTGTTCCCAGAAACACAGAGAAGCAAGGTCAAAAAGCTTGAACGAGGGTTGGAAAGATTGCTCAGCGGTTAAGAGCACTGGCTGTTCTTCCGAAGGGCCAGAGTTCAAATCCCAGCACCATATGGCAGTTCACAGCTGTCATTGTAGAATGGCCGGGCGTGGTGGCGCACGCCTTTAATCCCAGCACTCAGGAGGCAGAGGCATGTAGATCTCTGTGAGTTCAAGGCCAACCTGGTCTACAAAGTGAGTCCAGGACAGCCAAGGCTACACAGAGAAACCCCGTCTTGAAAAACAAAAAACAAAACAGACAAACAAAAAAGTTTGAATGGTAAATTTGGCAGTCCAAAAACATTTGGAGGCTGCTCCCTTCCGCAGCAGCTCTCTTTGCTCATATCTGTTGTGACTAGGTGACAAGAGGGACAAGGGGCTCTTCGAGTTAGGGAATTAAGTTCCACGCATTTGAAAGGTTTGTTCATTCATCCTAGTTCAGGGCACACAGTAGGACTTCAATTAATGGGCACTGAGCAGAATGACTGTAAAGGCATCATCCTGGGTTTTAGTGTCTTTGCAATGGTAAGTAAGGATTGGAGAAGGGGATAAAGTGGTTTTATCTTGAAGTCATCACAGATGAGTCGATCCACTCACACGTGGCCCACAGAGAGTGTCTGTTGGGCTGAGACCCTGCAGGCATGCAAAGTCAGATGTCATGTTGGCTTGACTAGCGCCAAGGTGGATGGTATGGGATGAGTCTCGCTCAGCTTAGATAACTGCCAGCTGGCCTGTCACACCATCTGAGAGTCAGCTTTCAAAGCCTTGTTCTTGTTCTTGCTGTTTTGTTTTTTTAACCTTAACACTGATCTTCTGAGACTCAAGGAAGCTGCCTCTGTGACCTCTGTTGTGGTGGTTGGTGCTATCAAAAATTCAAGTTGAACAGGATGGTGGTGACACGCCTTTAATCCCAGCACTCGGGAGATAGAGACAGGTAGATCTACTTGAGTTTGAGGCCAGCCTGGTTTACAGAATGAGTTCCAGGACATCCAGGGTTGTACAGAGAAGCCCTGTCTTTAAAAAAAAAAAAAACAATAATAGTTTTTTTTTAAATTCATGCTGAAATCTTTTTACCAGGTTCGTTATCTGAAGGTGGGGCCTTAGACAGGTGATTAGGACAAGAGAGTGGGGCCCTCATGAATGAGGTTATCGCCCTTATTTAAAAAAAAAAAAAAAAAGCTCTTGAAGCTAGCTGGGGAGATGGCTCAGTGGATAAGAGCACTTTCTGACAGGCATAGGGACTTGAGTTCAAATCCCCA
Source organism: Lophiomys imhausi (assembly GCA_907164525.1). Lineage (NCBI taxonomy): Eukaryota > Metazoa > Chordata > Mammalia > Rodentia > Muridae > Lophiomys > Lophiomys imhausi. Next base: position 5,525,431 of record CAJQZJ010009649.1, on the reverse strand, counting down.
GTACCTCTACTAGAAGCCTGATGTGTCCACGTTGGATGAATGCAAGTCTGAAACCCCAGCACACAGGTAGGGGTAGAGACAGACAGGAGGGTGATTGGGGCTTGCTGACTCGTAGACTGGCTCTAGGTTTACTGAGGCCTCTAGCCTCTGTGCCAAGGTTCATATCCATTACACACATGACTGGCCCCCAACTCGCATGAAACAGAGATGCCAGAGAACTACTCTGTCCCTGTCCCTGCCCCTGTGTGAGGACAGAGCTCCAAGGAGCCACATCTGTAAAGCAGGAACCAGGCCCTCACCAGGAACTGACTCTGCCTGGAGCCTTGATTCTGTGTTCCAGATCAAGATCCTGTTGTCTGTAATGTACCCCATGCCTAATGTTTTGTTACAGCATCCCAAATGGACCAAGACACCTATTAGCATAGAGATTCTCCCAGGGAATCCCATGAGTAACAGAAGTAGTCTAGAGCTATGACTAACATGGAATAAATGAGTGGGGTGAAACTTCTGGGGTGAAAACATGCTTATGAAGTGTGAACAAAAATGCCATGAGCAATGCTGTCCCTCTTCCTTTCCATGGAACCCCTGTCCCCTCTTCACCTCTCAAGGTTGGGTTTAAACCCCACCAGTGCAGTAGGGGACCAGGTATTTACCCTCTCTGTGACACAGTTTCCTCACCTGCATAGGGGGTGATGATAATAATGGGCACCTCATAGGGCTGTGTGAGGAGTTCACATACTAACTGGGCTTAGGGTTGCGAAGTTGCCCTGGCACCTAATAGGGATCGTGAGAGTGGGAGTGCTGTTCCCTGGTAGGACTGGTTCAGGCAGATGATCATGATGCGGTGAAGGACACTGGGAGGCTTAGCACGTGAAGACAAACTGCATCAAACCCTTGAGGAGATATCCAAACTGCGGGAGCCTCCAGAAATGCTCATCCAGGATACAGGACAGCCTGGAGCTACAGTATTTGTTCATTCATTCATTCATGCATTCACTTACCCTGCGTGTTAAAGCTAGCACTTCACATATCCTACACAACTGCTCTACCACTGAGCTACAAATGTGCATATGAGCTCTGCTATGTAACACAAGGCAAGCTAATTCCCCTAGACTATACCTTAAAAGAGAGGAGGAGATGGAGCACATATGTCTGCCATTCCAGCACTCTGGATTCTGAACCAGGAAGATTTTGAGTTCAGGGCAGCTTGAGCTACATAGTGAGTTCAACACTAACCCGGGACACACAGTAAGTTCCTGTCTCAAAATGGAAAGATGGTTTGGGAGAGAGCTCGTTTTGTAAAGTGTTTGCCAAGCAAACAAGAAGACTGAGCTTAATTCATGTGAAAATCTGGGCATGGTGGAGTACTCTTGTAATCCTAATGGCTAGGGAACAGAGACAGGAGGACTCCTGGGGCACACTGGCAGCCTGCTTTTGCCCAGTCAGAGAGTTCCAGGCCAAATGAAAGACCCTGTCTCATAAATCAATGCAGACAGTTTCTGAGAAAGGACACCTAAAGATCTCTGGCCACCATCCGTCTGTAAATACCTACAGGTGCAATCTATATGAACCCACACACATAAAACACTCTATATACAAATATCAAAAACTTTCCAGTCTTAGTATATAGTAACTTAATTCCCCAAAAGCCTGAAGATGTGAACAATTGCTCAGCTGTCTCGTGGTAGCAGTGAGATAAGGTAGCTTATCTCCAGTCTTTAAAACTCTTCGTGTCTGGAGTGAGCTTGCTGCCTGCCCAGACAGAAATGAGCCCTCAGGTCGTGCTTCCAATGAACAGGAGCCAGTCCAACTAACAACTGAAAGACATTGCCAGGTGAGCTGCATACATCTGCAATCTCAGCACTCACGGGGTAGATGGAGACAGCAACATCAAGACTCATTGGCTACACAATGAGTTGGGTTTAATTTTGGCTATATGAGACCCTGTCAGAGAGAGAGAGAGAGAGATGAAGGAAAGGACGGAGGCATTTCCTAGACATCACAGTTATCCAATGTCTTCTTATCACTTTTCTGACCACAAAGGAAAGGAAAGGATATACCAGTGACTTGGTAGCCAGCCTGGGAACCACAGGCTCAAGAAGAACACACTTTGAAACCTAATTTGGGACAGACAATTGAGTGATGAGTTTTCTCACTTTTGAAGGCATTTGCAAAGGAATACTGTCATAGTTACTGTACCTATCATTGTAAGGTATAAAATACCATGACTAAAAGCAACTTGGGAAGGAAAGGGCTCTTTTCATCTTACACTTCCACATCACAATCTATCATTAATGGAAATCAGGACAGGAACTCCAGGCAGGAACCATGGAAGAGTGCTGCTGCTTACTGGCTTTCTTCTCATGGCTTGCTCAGACTACTTTCTTATACAACTCAGGGCCACCTGTCCAGGGGTGGTATCCCCCATTCCCATGGGCTAGTCCCTCTCATATCAAACATTAATCAATAAAAATCCCCATAGAATTGCCTACAGGTAATTTGGATGGAAGTGTTTTCTCACTTGAAGTTCTTCTTCCTGAATAACTAACTCTAGCTTGGGTCAAGTTGACAAAAAGAAACAAACAAACAAAAACAAAAACAGAGCATGTAAAAGCCACATTATCTTTGGCTATATCTTTTAAAGGTGTTATGCTTTAGAAATAAAGGAACCAGTCACAAAAATGTTTAAAAAAAAAAAATCTCATGTCACAACGTCAACCTGAAACTGGAGGTAATCTGGACAATTTGAGAAGTGTGGGCATAAAAATTGGCCTCACCAGGGCATAGGCACACACATGTAACCCCAGAACTTAGGAAGTGGGGGCAGGAGGATTTCTGTGAGTTCAAGGTCATCCTGGGCTAGTAAATACCAGGCTAACTAGGGTTGCATAGCAAGAATAGCAAGATCCTACGTGTTACAGTGGGGAGAGAGCTGCCCAGCATCTGGCCATGACTCTCTTTTTTGGATCCAGTGGGTCACGAGGTTGGCCTCAACTTGTTTTCAGGATAGGAGCAATCAACATGCCTGAGTCACAGTGATTGGCTCAGATGGAGGAAGTCAGTATAAGCCAAGTGAAATTCAATGCTGATATTTGGAAATGTGGGACAGAGACACTGAGTGAAGAATAAAGTTGCTACAGCCATTTTGCTACTTGGAAGTCAATCATTCTGAAAGTGACTCACACATGAGACATTGGTGCTGAGAAAATGTTAGGTAGTAGGGTGGGGCCCTAGTCATATTTAAACCCTCTGGGACAAAGTGTGCAAGAAGACTTCCCTTGACCTATACTTTTTGGATTAAATGACCCAATAAACTTACTCTCTCGCGGCCCAGTGAAGAGAAGAGAAGATGGCCTAATTTGAGATACAGGAAATTACTGAGTTTGTTTTCTGCTGGTATAACAAAATATACAAGGCTGTGTGTACTTTTAAAACAAAAAAGGAGGTTTATGTATGTCATGGGTATGAGGGCTGAAATGTGAGACAGCATAGCTTTGATTCTGCTGAGAGCCCCATTACCTGCTTCAGACGGTGGTTGGTGACACTGCTGTCTGAGTACGTATGAGCAGGAGACCAGATGGCTCTACAGGAAGCCATAGTGCTAGGCTTTCTGTGCAGCAACAGTTGTCCTAGTTTACTTTCTGTTACTGGGATAAAGCACTCTGACCTAACACAACCTATAAGTGGAAGGGACTAATTTGGTTTACCCTTCCTGGTCACAATCCATCCTTGAGGGAAATCAGGGCAGAAAAAGTGAAGGAGAAACCATGGAGGAACTGTGGCTTTCTTTATAGAGCCCAGCATCTCCTGCCTAGGGATGGTGCTGCCCACAGTGGGCTGTGACTACCTGTATCAATTAGTAACCAAGACAACCCCCCTCAGACATTCTCCAAAGGCCAACATGATTCAGGCAATTCCTCAGTTGAGGCTTTTTCCTCATATGACTCTAAACTGTGTCAAGTTGACAAAGCTAGCTTGGACAACAGGCCTCTCACATAATTAATACAACATCCAACTAAAGCTGCCTTAATACATTTAAGAGCACTGCCACCCACCCTGTGACATAATGACTTCCCATTATCCCCAACACCTGAAAGATTCCATCTTATCTTCACCACCAGTGACCAAGCTTCCAGCATCAGAACCTTTACATATGCCGTTTTCAGCCCACAGCTTATATGGAGCCATCAAAATAAGGGTGCTGGGGTAACTCAGAGATAAGTAATCCTCAGGTAATGGAGTTAACTATGAAATGGATGATTACCAGAACTTGGAACCTTGGAGGAGGGTCTCATGGATTGGTGGTGCTGTGTGGGTCACATAGGCTGGGTGTTAGGGAAACAGCCATAGAGCTAGAGTGAGGTCAGAGACATGCCCAAACCCCAAAAATCTCACTCTTGAGACCAAAATCTCAAATCTTGAGACTGGCAGAGTAAGAACTGCTCCCTCCCTGTTCCATGCCTGCATGCCCCCAACCTCACAGTTATCCAGGTAGTCACATAGTCTAGCACCTGGAATGCTTCTCCAGCTAAATGAGGAACCCCAATACCTTAAGCTCCAACCAATAAGGTAAGCCCACCCTGGAAATCCCTTCCCACTTCCCATGGTTTATATAGCCCTTGTTCACCCTGGAATAAAGATACAAGCTGCTTCACTGGAAATAATCTAAGAGCACTGTTTGCTATTGACCAAGAGCTGCAACACTGTGACACCCTTTGGAGAAGGATTTTCCCTCAGGCATTTCCAGCTGGACCAGGATCCAAGAGTTGTAACAGTAAGATCTTCAGAGAAGGCTTTCTCCTCCTGGCATTCCCAGCTGGATCAAGATCCTGCAGATCCCAGCTGTTGTGGACTCTACTTCATCCTTCCTGGCCAGGTATGTGGGCACCAGGATACCCCGAAGGAAGAGGCAAAGCATGTAACCACAGTGCTGGTCTCCTGGACAAAAATGCAGAGCTTGCATTTGGGTTACAAAAGAGCAAGAGGGTTGCAAGAGTTGTTTGGTGTCCACACTCTCAAGGTGGTTGGCCGGGGATTGTTCTGATGTCCCCCAAGAGCCTGGCTCAGTAGATGAAGGAGCCCGTGCAGCTAGTCCTCTTCCTGAGGGGTCGTGGCTGGTGTGCTCCTGGGGCTTGCTGAAAGGAGGTGAAAAGAGATGCCCATGGGGCTGTGGGCTCCTGGTAGAGAGGCACTGCTATGCACTGAAAGCAAAATGAGATCTTCCCAGACTTCATCTGGCAGCTCTTCTTGGCAAAATCTCACAGGAGACAACTAGCATAAGAGACAGAAAAATGGGGGCCAATAATAAGGCTTAGCAGCGAAAGGTGTTTGTTGCCAAGTCTGACAATTTGAGTTCAATCCCCAGAATCCACATAGTGGAAGGAGAGTATCAATCCCTGTAAGTTGTCCTCTGACTGCCACACATGCGCTGTAGCATATGTATGTATATGCAAATACACACACTAAATAATAAATGTTTAAAATTTTTTGGGAGGGGGGAAGAGTTTCTTGTGCAACAGAGTCCTGGCTGGACTTGGTTTGTAGACCAGGATGACCGAGCACTCAGAGAGATTCACCTGCCTTTGCCTCCCAAGTGCTGAGATTAAAGGTGTATGCCATCACACCGGGCCCTTAATTAAATATTTTTTAAATGTATTTTTGCACAGAGCAGGAGGCAAGCTAGAGATGAGAGACAGAGGTAAAGCCAGTGGAGTGGGCCCTTCTTGCCTGGTGCACCCCACCGACTCATCTGGTGCTCAGATTTACCATAGAATCTTAGCTCATGGTGCCTTGGGTTACCATCTGCAAGCCATTCAGGCCACTCAAACATGCAGAGCGACATTTCACACCTCTGTGGTTTGCTTGGCAGCGTTCTTCCAGGGTCTTAAATGAGAAGACTAGGCAAGGGGAATCCAGGCGCCAAGTCTACTCCTAGCTGACTGTGCTCCACTTAGGAAAACTCATAGAGCATGAAGACCTAAGAGACTGTGGCAAGAGGAGAAGATGATACGTCCTTTTTGGGTAGTATATATATATATTTTTAAAGACAGGCTTTCATTGTGTAATCCTGGCTGTCCTGAAACACACTATGTAGACAAGACTAGCCTCAAACTCACAGAGATCTACTTGCCTCTGCTTCCTGAGTGTTGGGATTAAAGGAGTTTGATGAAGATGTTTCTGTCTTCAAGAAAGTAGAAGCCAGGGTTGGAGAGGTGACTAGGTGGGTAAAGGAGCTTCCTGTAAAAGTCTGGTGGGCTGACTTCTATCCTATAACACAGGCAGAGGTAGAAGGGGAGATTCACCTCCACAAATGTCCCCCAACATCTCTCTCTCTCTCTCTCTCTTTCTCTCTCTCACATACACAGGGTGGGGAGAGTGGGAGGGAGGGAGTGAGAGAGAGAGAGACAGACTAAAAATGAAGAAGGAGCTGGAGAGACAACTTAGAAGTGCTGGCCACTCTTCACAGACTTTGAGTAAGTTCCCAGCACCTACCTCAGGCAGTTCACAACAGCCTGTAACTCCAGCTCCAGGGGGTCTGATGCCCTCTTCTGGCCTCCTGAAAACCTGCACATTTGTGGCAGGTACATACAAGTGCACAAATTTTCAAAAGTTAACTTTCTTAATGAGAAGAGGAAGAGGAAGCCATCACCACCTTAGGCTTAAACAATGGAAAAATATACCTTCTCCCATAAGTGGAACTCCAGAGTAGCAGTTCTAGAAAGTTTAACCATTTAATGGGGGATCACATTCTTCTCATCTCTTCCCTCTATTCTGGCCCTTGTCTTAGTTCTTCAGGTGACAGACTGACATGTCTACATGTTGTCTTAGTTCCAAGCATGGTGTCTAGATATGATGCTAATATCCAGATATTGGTATCATATACTCTTTCCTCCCCTCTTACCCTTTTTATTATTTTTTTCTTTTTAAAGTATGTCCTCACTTGAAGTAATAAATAAACATAATAATAAAAAAGATGTCCTCATGTAACGCAGGCTGGCCTTAAATATCTGCTCCTCCTGCTCCATCTTCTGAATTAGACTAAGATTCAAGATATGGACCATCACACCCTGTCTCTTCATACATGTTTCTGATCAAGGAAAGCTTTCCCTGGAGCTGCCACTGGTGTTCAGGTCACAAACCTGTCCCAAATCAATCACTCAGTGGACTGGGAACTGCCATGGACACATACCACTACAATTCATTGCCAGATTGGAAACATGGCATTTGTACTAGTCAGAGGCTGCTCAGAGGAATAAAAACCACCTTTCTGTGTTCTGGGTATGAGTATGATTTGTGGATTTTCAATAAGAAACTGACTCTCGGCATCCAAAGACCAATTAGACATCTCTATAGGACTGTTGAAGCATCATGAAGGTCAAGGGCTGGGAAGCTGGAGAGAGAAGATGGGTGTAAAGGAGAAGAGAGTAAAGACAAGTTGCAGTTTGTGAGAATGGACAGGAGCCCGAGTCAGTGCCCCCAATCCTCAAAAGCTGCTGCTCTTTGCCATGAGGTCTGTATGTAAGACTCTGTGGACAGTGCAACAGAACCCAGGCAAAGTGAATCCACAAGGCTGGCCTCCAAGCTCTAGCAGTCACAGAAGCCTGGTGGCCAGGCTTGTCCTCCAAATCTCAGGCAGAGGTCTCTTCTAGCTCCACCCTCCTTCCTGCCCTGCAAACACCCGGGAAAGGAGACTCAGGAGAGTCCTCTTCAGCTTAGCCAGGAAGACATCACAATGAATGCCACATAACACAATGCCAGGCAGTTGCACAAAATCGTCCATTTCCTTCACTTTGAGATTCTGGTATTAGGAAGGATTCATGTATTTAAAATAATACACAAAAGTGAGATGTAGCCAGATTGCATAAATAGAATTCTCCTTCTCTACTTCTATCTAAAGAAAAACTGGCCCTTTGGGTCTATCATGGGACAGCCTTTGGCAGAGGATACTAAAGAAAAATAAACTCCCTGGAGCTTTCATCCCCACTCTGAATCACTACCCCACTGTTTGTCCACACCCTCCCTGGAACTCCCTCTTGCCACTTCCTGTTCTCATTCAGGGACCAAGCATGAAGCACCTACTGTGTACTAGGAAGGAACAGATAAGATAGGAGTGGAATGAATTTGAGCTCCCCTCTAGAGGGACCCACCTCCATCCTTCCAAAATTTCCCTTCCTTCCAGAAACTTCTCAGATGTCATCCCAGGCACTCTGGAACGATCCCACAATCCCTGCTCATGTCTCCTCACGGCTGTTACTGATTATCTGCAGTATGTGTGTATATGACATGTCATTTTTGTTTTTAATGAATGCTTTATTTTTGTTGGTCCCATTTTCCCTGTAGAGCACCAAAGGCCTTTGAAGGTTGGGTTACTGCTATTCCTGTCTGTGTGCCTAATGATAACGTGCAGTGTGTGAGGCCATGCTCAAAAGAAAGAGGGTGGAATGGGGTTTCCAAAGTCAAGGAGCCTTTTCTCAGTCCTTCAAAGATACGAAATGCGGTTTGCATACATTGCTTCCTTGCTGCTCCCCCTGATTTGAGTGGTCTCTGATACACCCACGATACACCCATCGCTATTGTCCTGTTGTCCCAGGCAACTGATAAGCAGCTGGGGTGTTTCAGAAGGAGGTGGCCCCAGAGCTTCATCATGAGCTGCTCTCTGGGGTGTCCACACCCAGCTCCATGGTTCCACTGACTCGGGGTGTGGTCGAATTGTTGAATAATTACTAGGGATTTAATCTGTGCTGGTTGCTGAACCACACAGGGCTTTTCACAATTCTCGTGGTAGAGGTTTCTACCTCTTTTAGCAAGAAAATCAAGGTAGTTTGTGGAGGGAAAGCATGGGTGGTGTGGTGAAAATGCGTGTGAACATGTGCATATCTCTGTAATGTATAGAGATGTAATGCAGAAGTCAGAGGAGATTTTGGGAACCACCCTGTAAGGCCCTCCATCTTATTTACTGAGACAGGGTGTCTGGCTGGCTATGGCCTCTCAGGATCCTCCTGTCCCCACCCACTAGAGTTACAGGCTTGCAAGTCAGTCCAACTGTTGAGTGGGTGCTGGTGATTTGAACTCAGGGCCTCTTGCTTTGACAGCAAGTGCTCTTATCCACTGAGCCATCTCCCAGACTCAAGAGGCAATGCTGGAGTCTAATCTAGGCCATTCTAAGTCCCCAAATGTATCTTTTTAGCTGTCATGTCAACTGTGATCAAAATTGATGAGAATGAGCTTCCAGAATTCACTTTTCCACACCTCTCAGACTAGCTCTACAGTTACACTAGGGTTTAATTTCAGCTCTGTGGAAGGCAGCCAGCAGCAACAAGAGGAAACAAGGGAGTGGAAGTGAAGGTAAATATGAGCAAAACACGTGATAAGCATGCATGAAGATGTCATAGTGAAAACCTATATTTTAATATGTGTGTACATATATATAAATACATATGAAATGTTTTCATTTTATTAGTCTATTGCCTTGGGCAGGCACTCCATCTTTCTGCGTGTTTCTTCTCTTAGGCCATGAAGCTTAATTGAACAGACAAAAATCCTGTCTGGACTACATAGGCATGTTGCAAGGATTAAACAAAAGGGAAAACACGCAAACTTTCAACAAGCCCCATATGGAGTGAGCACCGTAGAAACGTTAGAGGCTTTTACTCTCATAGCAGCAGGCATTTTTATTACTAGCTGGCTTCAGCCAGTCTGGCCCCAGTGTCCCTCACAGGGCCTTCTTCGTTACAATGTTGATCGAACTGAAATGCTAGATTCCTGGGGAGCCTCAGATTCACCCAGCTTGTAAGAGAACAATCCTGGCAGCTGCCTTGTTGAGCCTGTGTGTGCAGCCAGGCTGTGAGGCCGAGGCCCCGCTGATGTCCCGTCCTAGCCAGCTTCATTCGGCTGCCTCACACGTGTTCCATAAATGGGAATCATTAGCCGGGAGGCTCATAAACACTCTCTCCTCACAATGTTGTGCCGCACATGCCGAGAGTATGTGGCAATCTCTCAGTCAAGCCCCCAAGTCTGGATACAAAACGGCCATCCGTGTGCATAAAAACCTGTGTGCCCTGGAAAGAAGTTTCCAGGAGCCAGGGTTGGCTTCCCTAGCTACCTGTACAAACTCTGCTTCCACTCACTCCCTGCAAGATTCCTAGTTGGTTCAGAATAGTTAGCACAGAAGCTTCATCTTCCCCACAAGGGTCTTTTGAAACTCACGACCCCCTTTGCACTTACTAAAACTTCAAAGCAAACAGAGAAGTGGGGTCTGTAGAGAGTAACTGATAGTCCAGCTTGGACAAAGCGGAAGCCATTCTACTGCAAGCTCCTGTAAGCACATTATGCAGAGAGCATTTGAGACCCTGGTGTTGTCAAAAGGAAACAACAGCACTCATTCTCCATGGGTGCTGGAATAAGGACCCTGGGATATAGAAAGGCCCAAAGCTCTCATGCACCAGACCTATGCTAAATTGGGGTTAAGGAGAAGGCAGTAGGATCACAATGGGGCTGGGTTGTCTTAAGGGTACAGGTGGTAGAACATCAGGTAATAACCCTGGTGCAATCATGTACACTGGAGCTTTCCAAGAACAGGGGATCAGATGTATTCGGCGAATGAATCCTTGGGTAGAATTACAGCAGCAGAAGACCTTGAGAGGAGGAAGTGTCATCTCTCTCTGAATCAGTTTCTACATTTGCAAGATGTACATAAAGATGGAAGTATTGCTGCTGGGAGAAGCTAGCTGTCTTCCCTGGGGCTACACACAGAGATTTAGCATGAAGCCAGTCCTGAGCTAGGGGCCACCCAGGTCCACCCCCTATGACACCATTGCCTTCTGCCAAGGGAACAGGAAGGATGGGGGCATTGGAAGATGAGAGGCATGGAAAGAGGAAGAGAAAAAGAGATGGGGCGAGGAGAAGGCGGAACAGAGAGGAGAGGATGGGCCAGCTAGGAAGGGAAGAGGAGGCAGCAGCTGGCGGGGCAGGAGGGTCTCAGGCTTCCTCAGCAGCAGGAAAGGGTGTTTTGGGGCAGCCCAGTTTCTGATGGAAGCAAGAGGGGACAAGGGACAACTGGTTCTTCAGTGGCTGAAGAGATGCCCCAGACTTGGGCAGATTTAGAGATCTTCACATCCTGTCACATATACAGCCTTTGTTGCATTATTAATCACCATGGGAACACTGCTGGACACAGGTTCAGTGGTTATCCTCCCGGAGTGCACTGTTGGGTTAAGGAGGCACACAGGACTTCAGAGGATTCCCAGGGCTGGAGGAGACACTGTGCTCTCCCTTCCTTGCCACCTCTCCCTCTTCAGTCTCCCAATCAAGCATGTGCATTACTTTAGTTCAGGGCTTTGTCCCCACAGAGCACCCTGCCTTTTCTCAATTCTTGTTTCTGTTATTGTTTTGACAGTGGGTTTCATGTAGTCCCAGTTGACCTTGCACTTGCCTCATAGAGAGATTGATCTTGAATTCCTGATCCTCCAACCTCCACCTCCCAAGTTCTGGGACTATAGGCATGCCCCACCATGTCCAACTTCTTCTTGACCGTTTTTGTTTGTTTGTTTTTGTTTTGCATGGGTGAAGGAAGGCAGGCTCTACAGACAGAGAAAGGTGGGCAGGGACATTCTTCCTACCATGTCATTGGTGTCCCAAAAGGCCCAGTGACAGACAGCCCTCCATGCTGGTACAGGTGGGTCACAGTAACAGAGATCAGAACAGTAGCTGGTAGTAAGCTATGACCGGAAGACCCAGCACCAGAGCACTGTCCACAGAACTCTATAGCGCCACCCCTGTTTTGTCCTGGGAGCTGCACAAACAGTATCCATGGGCTTCCAGCAGCCCCACCTTTCTGCTCCATCCTTGCCTGCCTACCTTTCCGTAAAAGAGAACTCTCTCTCTCTCTCTCTCTCTCTCTCTCTCTCTCTCTCTCTCTCTCTCTCTCGTCGTCTTACTTTCAGGGAAAACTCGTCTTGGGCCACACCACTGCCCTCCACTCTAGGCTTTCTGCTTCTGTTATCACCCCCTTTAAGCCATAGACCCCCTCAGGAGAAAAAAGGAAAGTTCTCCAAGAGAACGAAGAAGTCAGGGTGTTCAAAGCACATTTATGGAGGCTTCTTGCAAACTTTTCAAACCCAGAACTAAACAAGTGTGAAAGGATTTTTCAAGGAAGAAACATGCTTTTGCAATTTGCTGGAAGTTTCCCCTCATGTTCCAGAAAAGCAGCCTCCCCATTACTCACCAGGGAGGCACGCAGGCCAGAGAGGAAGGAGAATTGGGGAATGAAAACAGTCCTTCCCCTTGCCCGCATTAAACGGCACTTAATAATCAAATTGAAAAAACACACAAACGAAACGAAGACGCTTTCCAAAAGGCTGCAGCTCTGAGGCCAGACTTCATGGGGCCACAGGCGGGAAGAATTTGTGTCTTTGCCCTAATTGGGCTCCAGGCAAAGTGGCTGATGGGAGGGACAGATACTGGTGTCAACAGGAGAGTAGAACAGAGAGGGCCCTTTGAGGTATGTCCATTCTTTCCCTAGGGTGTCACCATCTCCTCAATTCCTCTTTTGGTTATTAACTTTCCCAGATCTCTCCCATGGGAAAGAGAGCCCCCACTTGACCCTGACTCTGTTCTCATTAACTCTTCTTCCCCTCAGTCAAGCCCATCTCCAATTACCTTCGCTGTCTTAGCTGTAGTATCAAAGCAAAAAAGAAAAATAAATTTAAAAAGCCAAGAACTTCTCCTTACCCCACTTCCCTAAGGGCGGTGACCCCAGGTCTCTGCTCCTGGTCCAGTCGTTTGTACTCACTGTTCTCACTCAGCCCCTTCTAGATCTCTCCCACACTCACTCCATCCTGTCTGGTTCAATCACTACCAAGATCAAGAACAGTCATTTCTCCTGGTGGACACTTCTTGGTCTGGAACCTCATCAATGCCCCCATCTCAGAGGGCCGCATTTTGTCAAAGGAAGTCAAGAATGAGAGAGAGAAGCACTTCCAGTGGGAGGCAAACCCTCCTTCATCTGGGCAGCCCTTCACAGCTACCTTGCCTGCTCCCTCGTCCCCTGACCTCTTGCTGCAGAGTGGCCTGGCTCTCACCCTTTGGGTCTTTTCTTTATACTCAATCCCTGATGATCTCACCCAGTCTAATGGCTTTGAGATCATCTCATGTGGTGACAACTTTAAAGTTTTTATGACTTTTCCTAGCTTGTCCTCTCAATTGCAGGCTTGCATAGCCTGCTTCCTGCTTAGCATCTCCACACCCATCAAATAGCTATTCCAAACTTAACATGCTAAAAGTGGTCAAGTCCAAAGTCCTTACAGGGGTTTTCAAGATCCAGAGCTGTCTACCTTCCCCCAATTCTTTTGATCTCCTCCAGCCATGCTAGCTGCCTTATGCCTTCAAAAAGCCAGGCAGGGTCCTTCTTTAGGGACTTCACATCTGTTCTTGCCTCTCTTCCTGAGGTTTCTCTGATGGCTGCACAGATACAGTAAGATACAATGTTTCCATTGATCCAATCAAAAGTATTTTTGCCATTCAGTCTTTTAACTTATTTTTATGTAAGAACATTGATTGTGTGTGTGTGTGTGTGTATCTGTGTTTGTCTGTGTGTGAGAGCGCACATGCTTATGTATCATCTATGTGTGTGGTGCATGCACATGAGTGTGTGGGTGTGGGACTCCATGCAAACACATGCCAATGCCAGAGCAGGACATCAAGTGTCCTCTATCACTCTCTGCCCTTTTTCCTTGAAACAGGGTCTCTCTCTGACCCGGAAACTCACCTTTTCTGGCCAGCAAACTCTTGGGACCTGCTTGTTTCTCCTTTCCTAATGATAGGGTTTTAAATCACTCTAGCTGTGCTGTAGAATGTCCCATGGTTCCACTGGCCTCATTTAACTTTTTCCTATTGGGCTAACGGGGCCTCTCTTTTTTTGTCCTCCCTTGCATCTCCAGAGAAGACTTCCTGTGGCCTGTGCTTCCTGCTGGCTCCTTACCAAGGCCTTAGACAACAACTGCTTAACCTCTAGTGTTTGTTCACTGTTGCTTACTCATGGAACACCCAACAAACCACGATCTCTTTGTCATACTGTGCCATGTACATTCATTTACTTCCATGGTTTCTTTTTTTTTTTTTTTTTTTTTTTTTGGTTTTTCGAGACAGGGTTTCTCTGAATATCTCTAGCTGTCCTGGACTCGCTTTGTAGACCAGGCTGGCCTCGAACTCACAAAGATCCGCCTGCCTCTGCCTCCCAAGTGCTGGGATTAAAGGCGTGCGCCACCACCGCCCGGCTTCCATGGTTTCTTTTACCCTCTTTCAGTCAATGACTTGACCTGCATAGCTCAAAATATCTGCTGGAATCTCCTCTTATTTCCTCCTCTTCCTCCTCCTCCCATTCATTCTCCTTTATTTCCCCATTCTTCCCTACTTTCTTTCTAGAAGCAACTCTGTGCCAGGCTTTAAAAAGAAGTCAAAACCAAGACAAAGCCACTTCCTGCCCTTGTGAAGCTTCCAATCACAGAGAGACTAGAGGGTGGACTGGAGCCTTGCGCACAAGGACTTAGAAAAATAAGTGGATGGAGAAGCCGCTTTTATATCTGATCAATTTTGCCCTCAAAGAAAATTCAGAATGCCATGTGGAAGACAGACTCGGAAAAGGAAAAGAGGTATAAGCCCAGGTTGGAAGCAGGTGAAACGTCTGGGTACCAACCCAAATGTACAAACTGTTCCTTATCTTTTCTCGAAACCCTCTCCAGCTTTTATTCCACAACTACTCAAGCCCCACCCTTGATGCAGGGCTCTGCATTCCTGCAGCTGCCTCCTAAATGATACCCAGGGCTCAAATCCCATCTCCCTCACGATATCTTCTTTGTGAGAAGATGAGTTTTTCCTCTCCTCCTTCTCCCCCTCCTCCCGCTCAAAGTCTAAGGGAATGGAAAACTGTTCATGTTCATCAGTGGAAACTGATGCTTCACACGGATGGAGAAAACATACCATCAGGTTTACCACTAAACCTGGGAACATCCCTCAAATATTTTATATCCAAATAGTCCAATCCCAGAACAAACGTCCCTCTCAATGTATTCCTCTTTTTCCATGTGCAATGATTCAAGTCCCCCCAAACCTCCATCGGATTGGATATAGAACTTGACAGGTAGGTGGGGTGAGTGTAGAAGAGACAAGAAAGAAGACTGAAAGTCCTATGGATGGTGAAGGAGATGATCAAGGCAAGATATAACAGGTGTGCATCTTAGTGAGTAAAAAAACTTAAAGCAGTCTAAAACAAACAAACCAAAAAGAAAACAATGGCTTAAATTACTTGCATATGTAAAGTAGGGAGCTATTTCAAAAGCACTTTCCAAATAAAAGCCTGGGATGTGAAGCAATTTGGAGTGACACCTTCCTGAGTGTGCTCAGCTTAGGAGTCCATTTCTGAGTATGATCAGCTTAAGGTCCTAGCTAAGGAAGGAAGGATGGCAAACTCATTTTGGGACAAGCTCTCTGGGTCACAGAGCATTTGCTTGAAAGGTTAAGATGACAGACAGGAATTCCAGTGGCTTTGCTCAATTCGCATCATACAGACAGAAGGCAGGGCTACCTTTGGGCATACTGAGTTCTGTCTGTTTTGAGCTGGATAAAATGAAAGGATGCTTTGAGGATGTTGCTGAGACAATGCTATGCCTGGCTCTAAGTAAGTGAACTGTGGTTTTCAGGCTGTGCCTTGCCTGGTGACTCCATTTGGCTCCATTTTGAAGACTGCAGAGAAAGGCTGATTCTACACCCTAATGGGGATATAAACAGTACCACCTGCCCAACACATCAGGCACAGGCTGGTAAATAACTTGTTCATAAAAGTAGAAAGGGTGTCACCCTATAAACTTATTGAAGTAGAGTGGGACCATAAGAGCACACTGGGGTATTACAACTACATCAATAAAACCAGACCCCAAAACACCAGACTGAGCAAGGGTGCAACACTCTCACCTGGACCCCATAAAATAAAATACCTAACACTGTGATAGTGACAGATGACCTATCATCTGACAACAGGTGTACATGTCTAGAACTGATTGGCAGAAAGTGCCCAGCTGTCCCAGGTACATCTGCTGAGTTAGGTCCTCACTGCTAATGCAGCCTACTCAAATTGCTGATTTTATAGCTAATATATCTATATATACACATATATAGATAGATAGCATATACATGAGAGAGAGAATAAATTACTGTGCAATGTATAACTCTAATATGATCTTAGAGCTAGCAGTGGCTAAGATGGGAATAAAAGAACCTGGGCGCAGAGAGATGCCTAAGCAGTTAGCAGTAAGCACTTGCTGCTCTTGCAGAGGACCCAGGTTCAAGTACTAGAACTTACATAGTGCCTCCTAACTATCCATAACTCCAGAGGATCTGACGCCCTCTTCTGACCTCTGTAGGCACGACACGTACATATGACATGTATATATACATGCTGGCAAAACATACATATGAAATAAATCTCCCCCAAAAATTAAAAATTAGACAGAAAACCTATGCTTGAGAGGACACATGAGCTCACAGCAGCTGTACTTGCCTCCACAAGACCCACACAAGATCAAGCCAGTCAGCCTTTCACCATGGATGGGGGAGGCACTGTCGAGCCCCCAGTCCTTGCTGAGGAGCTATTGGCAGTAGGTGGCTGCTAGGGGAGGGAGAAGCAGTTTTGTTTAAGGGAGTGTAGTTCCTGACAGGTTGGCCATGCTCCACACCACCTTTGCCTACGTGGACAGCTCTAATCAATCTCAGTGGGTTATAAAAGAAAGATGAAATGAAGTTGTAAGGATGATGCAGTTGGGGGAAATTGAAAAGGG
Organism: Lophiomys imhausi; assembly: GCA_907164525.1. Taxonomy (NCBI): domain Eukaryota; kingdom Metazoa; phylum Chordata; class Mammalia; order Rodentia; family Muridae; genus Lophiomys; species Lophiomys imhausi. The sequence continues at coordinate 5,508,602 of CAJQZJ010009649.1, read as the reverse complement.
GGGGAGGGGCAGGAATTATCAAATAGTAAGTAAAAATAAATGTGATTTTAAAATGAACCTATCATTGGTCATACTATCGAGGGAAATTGGACTCCTTAGAAAATTATGGCCAGAAAAACTGATTTAGTTTGTGAATTTATTGTTACCCAGTAAATATGTTCTGACATTGTGGGAAGATACAAATCTGTATGCCTATGTTAATGACATAGTAGGCTCATGTGTCTGTTAAAATTATGGGAGTTTGGTCCCAAGGGTACTTGGTCTGCTTATGGCTGATAGATGCAAGGAGGAGCCACTTGGGTGCTCTGTCCTGGCCGACAGATGCTCTAGGTTAGCCCCAGCATTTTAGAGGGTGTTATGAGATGGGATGAGTCAGACTTCCAGGGAATCCACTCATAGCTCCTTGGCACAACAGTCCATGGCAATGAGCCTCACTGGGAACTACTGGAGCACAATGTGCATCTGCTTCTCTGGTCAAGAAAGAGAGCTTTCTCCCATCAGATGCGAGCAGGAACCTGGATTCCTCCTGTGGGAAAAATACGAGGCTAAAGTCATAGACAAATGGATAGAGAGAGGAGGAATGTTGTGGGTGTCAGGTGCGCCACCTGTTCCACTGAGGCAGGTGGGAGATGCTTCCGCCTCCCTAAGAGCCAGGATCATGGGCAAGGAAAGCACCAAGAACACGAATTAAGGTATTTTCAAGAGAAAGGTGGAGTTGGTAGGCAAAAAAAAAAGGGTAAAATGGAAAGAACTTGGCTGCTCCTAGGTAAGGTGGAGGAGAAGGTTTATTGTGGATAGAAGCCATAGCCAGAGGCAGGGACATCTGGGAGAGTCCAAAATGACCATGATCCTGAGCCGGCTGGTGTGAGAGGAGGGAAGAGGGGAGAGCCAGACCAAGAGGCTAGGAAGGTAAAAGACAGACAAAAAGAGGACAGGTAACCAAAATGTTTGCCTTGTATAAGGAAGGGCAGCTGTGGAGGAGAGGGGGGAAAGAGGAAGAAATACTGGGTAAGAGGTGGGGTATGCCAGCCACAACCTGTATTAGGTAGGGACTGAGGGTTTCTAGGAGAATGCTTTGATATGTTATATAGGCACCTCGGCCATCTGTCCCCGTTTGAGATCTAGCAGCAGAAAGGGAGCAGACCCCAGGAAAAGGGGAAAAGGGGAGAGGATAGAGCTAAGACTAAATCTTTAAGTTTCCCCTGCCTGCATTGTAAATTCAGAGAGCCTCCTGCAGCAAAGTAGTTGTCTAAGAGCAAACAGAAAGCAGCAGTGGAGTCTGGAACAGGGCACTCACGCTAACTCTGATCCACTCAGCTCCCAATTCCTTAGCTTTAGGCATAGTAGGAAGGTCTGAGTCTGCCCAGTTACAGGTATTAAATGAAAGGTCAGCTAGGGCGTCCACCAGGGCTGGGCCAACAGATTTGTTGACAGGGGACAGTGTTTCTGAGTGTTTAACCATGGTGAGTCACCTCCTCAGTGTCCAAAGGAAAAAGGGACCCTGTAGCTGCCAGAACATGCTTCTAAGGTCAGCTGTTTGCCAACAGAAAATAAAAGTCAGCAATGATTGAGACTATTCCTGGTCCTGATGGAGGTTAGGCCTGAAGAACACAGAATTTCATAAAGTATTTATCCTCAGTTATTTATGGAGTGCAGAGTGGGCAGGCATGCCCTTGGAGGGTAAAGGTGAGCCAGGTAGGGTCTCTTCTCATTAAAGCCTGTTCTATCAAGAAAAGAAGACAATGAAACAGAGTACTAAAGACTCAAGGGAAAAAGAAACTACAAGAGAGTGCAGTAAGGGGGCTGAGGGGCACAGGAGGGCGTGGCTACCTCTCCTGGACTCCGTCAGGAAATTGACTTTTTACGTGAATCTTGATGGAGCTTTCTTTTCAGGAGGAGGAATGGAAGGTGCCTCTGGGCTAACTGTCTATCCAGAAAGAAAATATAATTTTAAAAACCGGGGAGAGGGGTGCTGTTCTAGGGTTTCTATTATTGTGGTGAAACAGCATGACTGAAACAATTTTGGGAGGAAAGGGTTTACATGGCTTGTGCTTGCCTATCTCTCACTGTCCCTCATCAATGGAGGTCAGGGCAGGAACTCAAGCGTGGCTGGGAAACTGGAAGCAAGAGCTGAGGGGTGGAGTTCACTGGCTTGCTCCCCCACGGCTCACTCAGCCTGCTTTCTTATAGAGCCCAGGACCACCAGCCCAGGGACGGCCCCACCCACCGTGGGCGGTCCCCCAGCAATCACTAACAAGGAAATGCCTCACAGGCTGGCTTGCAGCCTGATCCTATGGGGGCATTTTCTTAATTGAGTTTCCCTACTCTCAGGTGACTAGCTTGTGTCAAGTTGACACAGAACCATCCAGCACAGATGTCAAGATGGCTCGGCAGGAAAAGTGCTTGCTACTAAGCCTAATGATCTGAGTTCAATCTTGGATGCCCACATGGTGGAAGGAGAGAACCCCCATCTACAACGTTCACGCTTATGTGCCAGGGCACACACATCCCCTCCCCCATGCACATAAATAATTTTTTTTTAATGCAGAAAAACCATGGTGAAGGCTTTAGCAATATTTCCATGGCTGGGATCACCCCTTTTACTCAGTGCAATTACTATAACCACACATTGTCCGGGTAGAGTACGACAATTCGGAGTAAAATGCAAAAGACCAAAGGATGCATGAGCCAGCAGGTTTGTTTTCCTCTGAGATAAACTCTTCAAGAGAGACACTTACACCATGGAGTCAGCCACTGTCAATCTGCATAGGAAGTGTGGGTCACAGGATGTCTTGTCAGTAGACATTCAGATGTCACTGGGAACATCACCGTCAGGAAGACCAAGGGCACTCAGTCCCAGACAGGCTGAGGTTCTCAGCTACCTTTGTTTGTCTGGTTGGGGGAAACAAGGATTATAACATCAGTGAATGCTGAGCACAGCTGGGAAGCCCTGGGAAGGGGGAAAGAGTGAGTTCAGCTTCTGTAAGTGACTGGGGCAGGGGGCAAAGCTGTGTCACCATGCTGGGCCCTCCACTGTTTGCCTGTTGGCTCATTTGCACTTAGTTGCTGCCATGTGTCCACTTAATGGTCTGCACCCTCTTAAGTGTAAGGGCACACATCTGTGGCCAGTGAGCACCTATCTATGCCTCTAAGGGATGAGGGAGGGGAAGCCTTCTTCAGGGAGATGTTCTCCAAAATCCTGCAGAGGACATGGTGAGCTAAAAATGTCCTGGGTCTGGCCAGACAGGACATTTGGTATTTGTACAGAAGGGATGCGGGCAATGATGTTTCTATTTGGAACAAATATGCATTTAGGGAAAGCAGTAAGTAGAAGGAACAGAACTTTTTATTTTCCCTTTGAGAAAACTGTTTATAATAATAACAATTGCAGGATTTCAAAGCTGCATTTAATTGGCTGGTCGAGTAAATAAGTGAATAAATTTAGTATGCAGCTGGCCACAGGCAAAGCTGGGCGGGAGATTAAACTCGTTGTTGTGAATACTTCCAGATCAGATCATTTTCAGTTCTTTTTCTCCCCTTTTATAGTGTGTGTATGTGTGTGTGTACAACAGTTATGTGCACCACCTGTGTGTAGGTACCCACAGAGGCCAAAGGGTGTCGTAGGATCTCCTGGAACTGTAAGTACAAGCTCTGGTAAGCTGCCTTGGGTGGTTGGTGGACACCAAACCCGGGTGACCTGCACTCATAGTGGGCACTGTAATCAGTTTGTAATCACTGCTCAGCCATCATTACAGCCCCAGGAGCTCGTTTCTTGCTTTTTAATGAAGCCATTATTAGGTGACTCTGATGCTGGCTGGAGAGAGTTTGGGGACGCTAAACACAGTCCTCACCCTTAAGGAGTTTGCATATGTGTCCTGAAGTCAGAAGACAGCAGTTGATGCCTGTGGGTGCACAGTCACACAGCAGCCCTGGGCCTTTGTCATCTGGGCCTTTGTCATCATCCTCTGCTCACTAATGTCAAATGGCCAGGACCTTTCAACTGTCAAGGCCAGATCACTCCATTCCAGAAACATTATACACCAGGCAGTGAGAAGTCTAGGCACTAGCTACAAAGCACTGGAAAGAAATGATAAAACTCTGCTCTTGGGAGATTTACAGTCCAGGGAGAAGGGGCTCACAATACAGAAATAGGTAAGTTATAAGCAGATAATGTGGAAAGCCTGAGGCAGCCAGGGGAAGGAGAATCATAGTGGGACTGGGTCATGGTTTTCATTAGCGTATTCAGCGAAGAACTCCCATTTGCAAATAAAAGCATATAAATAACTGAAAGATGCAAAGGAGTGAATATCCCTGGAAAGAACATTCCATGCAAAGCAGTCAGCAAGTTCCAAGGTCCTCGGTTGGAAAATGGCATTTGAGGAGCTAGTTTTGGTACAGTTGCATCAGCTGTGAGGAGATCAGCTGCTATGTACAGACTGGTGTCGGTGGGACTTTGGAAGAGCTTTTCTGGGTATGCTGGGGACAACATCACTGAATCTCTGTGGGACTGTATGCTGTTGGAACACTGACCAGAGTAGTGGCATGGCATGACATGGGTGACTAGGAGAATGCTCTGCTGATGTGCTTTGAGTTACAAGGGATGAAGCTGGGGTGAGGTTGGGATGCTCAGAGTAACCATGGAGTAAAATGGACCAGTGGAAAGGATGAGATATGGTTAGATTTTACAGGGTGTTTTGGCAGAGCCTGAGTGTGTTTGTATGTGTGTATGTGTAGTGTGTGTGTGTGTGTGTGTGTGTGTATGTGTGTATGTGTAGTGTGTGTGTGTGTGTGTGTGCACGCATGTTTGCATGTTTGTATGCACTTGATGGCAGGACTGTTGGAGAAGGTCTAACAACTTTGCTTCTGATAGGCTGATTCCAATGCTGAGATCTGGTTACTGCCCCTTCGGAGGCACTCTCTTGATTGGTTAATAAAAGTCGCTGATGGCCAATTATCTGGGCAGAAAGAATATAGGAAGGTGGGACTTCCTGAAATTAGAACAGGAACCCTGCATTTTGCACAGAGGATTAGCTCTTTCCACCAGGAGACATGGAAGCGATAGACATGTTTGAGAATGCTGGAAGATAATCACAGGCACATGGTGGTTTGGGATTAGGTGACACGGGTTAACTTAGTAGTTAATTGAGAGTCTGCCCAGCTAAGGGTTAAGCGTTGAAACATTAAAAGGTCTTGGGGTATTTAATTATTAGGGAAAGGACCAGGGTGACTTATAGGCCATCAGTCCAAGCAATCCAGGGTCGTTGTACTCCCGTTGAACTCCTCCAGGGAGTCTCCCGCCAAGTCACTGGTAATTCTACTGGCCTAATATAACAATTTATTTAGGTTACAGGTGGCATAAGCCACCGTTGGTCCCAGACTCTTTCCCCAGGATAAATCAGGTCACCGGTTAAGGCGGGCCGGGTCCATTGGCTGATATCCTGCCAGGCCACCAGCTGCACTGCTGGTCTAATCTTATAAACTTATTAATAAATATAATTGATAATTAAATTGCAGTTTCACAGGACACACAAGAATGTGTGCATATGTGCACATACATGGTAGCCAGAGTTCAAGTGTCCTTCCTCCAGTACTACCCACTTTGGGTTTTGAGGCAGAGTTTCTCCCTGGAACAGGGAACTCACTGATTAGGCTATGATGACTGGCTAGCAAGTCCCAGGGGTCCACATAACTCTGGGATTACAAGCTCATGCCACACACCCAGCAATCTTATGTGGGTGATGGGCTCAAGTTGGGCATCTGGAGAGATGGAGCTGGGTACTGAGGTGGAGGTAGCTATGGAGAAGGATCAAGGGCGAAGGTTGGGAGTTTCAGTTAGCGATGTATTAAGATCATGACACCTGTTAGGACTTCCAGGGGCCATGCTGAGCAAGCAGTTGACAAAAGAGTCTGAAGTTCTGAAGAAAGGTCTGGGCTGTGGAGGAGGAGTGGGGAATATCGAAGGCTCACAACAGGAACGTAGAAGTCTCAAGAGAGCCAGTGTGGACAGAGGAGAGATGAGGTCTGTGAGTAGAAAGCTAGAACATGCCAGAGTCTGAGGACAGAGAAGGGGCAAGCAGGGACTGACCTGAAGCCAGGTGAGTTGCCTTAAAATTCAAGAGCAGAAAGGACTTTGAAAAGGAGGGCTGAATGCAATGTTAAATCCTGCTGGTAATGAGACTGGGGGATCAGTGTGTGCAATGCTTGCTACACAAGCATGAAGAACTGGGTTTAGATCCCCAGCACCCACATAAAAGCCAGGCGTGGCAGCACACACCTGTAACCCCACCTTTGCATAGATGGAGAGAACTGGATCCCAGGGACTCAATGGCTAACCAGTCTAGCTTACCTGGTGATCTCTAGTTCAGTGAGAGACCATGTTTCAAAAATAAGGTCAAGGTCAATAGGGAAACACCCAATGTCAGCCTCTGACCTACACAATCCCACACATGGGCAGGTAGGCTCATAAATGTATACAACATACATACACACACCACACACACCATACATACACATTTTTTTTTTTTTTTTTAGTTTTTTGAGACAGGGTTTCTCTGTGTAGCCCCAGCTATCCTGGAGCTCACTCTATAGAGCAGGCTGGCCTCAAACTCACAGAGATCTCCCCAACTCTGCCTCCCAAGTGCTGGGATTAAAGGCATGAGCCACCACCCCACCAACCGACCACACATACCTCTTTAATGAAGAAAAATCCTACCAATCAATCAAGAAGATGAGGTTGGGAAACTGTCCATTGCATTTACCATCACCAAGGCCACTAGAGATTTTGAAGAAGCAACCTGTGGCCTGGTAGGAATCAAAGCCTATATGGAAAAGATTCAAGAGACGAACTATGAACTGGAAGGTGAAATAAACCCTTTTCCTTTCCAAGTTGCTTTTGGTTGTGATGTTTATCACAGCAATAGAAACCCAAAGACAAGTAACAAACAAAGGAGGTGAACATTCAGCCCTGAGCATTAGGATGAGATCTGGCTGTCTGAAAGCCCCTCACTGGATCTGAAGAATCACTCTCTGGGAAATCACTGGTTCTCTGAAAACACTGTTTCTCATTTGCAGCAGCCACGCCCCCTCACACCTGTGCTGCACAGCCCGGAGGCCTTACTC
>CAJQZJ010009649.1:5490211-5501473 GCA_907164525.1 Lophiomys imhausi | reverse complement strand
GCCTCTTGTGAATTGTGTGCTGGCATCTCCTCTCCGCCTCAGCCACAAAGCAGCTTTGTGTGCACATGGAAAATTCCTCTTCCAAGTCTGTGCCCAATGCCAGAGTTTGTGTTCTAAGCACCGGCACTAAATTGCCTCCAGATCCCCTGGCTATAGCATCTCCAGGGACGACCCTCCTCCAGCACTCTCATTTTAAAAGGCAGGAGCCAGCCCCAGCACTCAGAAAACAACATGAGAACGTGCAATAATTATGCGTGGGTCACAGTTAGTTTCAGGTAGTTACTAAATTCAATCTAGGGGCCACTTGCTAGGAAATGGTACTCTTTCATACTCAACCGTACAAGAGCCCTAGAAATAATATTTGTTTATGCCTTTCCTAGAAAGGTAAGAAATAGTGCCGACACAAGAAAAAAACATGCCACTCAATGTACATGGAGAGTCAGCATGGTAGCGGGAGGAGCCTAACTTTGGAGCTATGCAGGATTCCCAACTTTATATCTTGATTGTTTGTTTGTTGATGTGTTGATTTTATCATTATTATGACCAAATACCTGAAAAAAACAACTTAGAAGAAGAAAGATTTCTTCTCTTACAGATTCACAGATACCAGAACATCGTGATTGAGAAGGGGCGATGGAGAGCTCATGTCAGGAAGAGCAGAAAGCAGAGCAAAGCAGAAACAGGAAGGGCCAGGGCAAGATGAAGCTCCTAGGATTGTACATTCAGTGTATTTCCTCCATCCTAACACTAGTTCCCTCTGTACACCACCTGCTGATAGTCTGTTGAAATTATGAACTCATTGGTGAGTCAGGCATTGATGCTGGAGCACCCTCAGGACCCAACTGTCCCCAGTGGACACGTTCAGAGGTAAGCTTCAATAATCTATGCACCTCTCAACCCATTCAGGTGGGCAATAAAAATTAATCATCACAAGCCAGTCATGAAATCTCCAACCCCTTCCATTTTCTCAGCTATAGTTGAGAATGGGCACTAGGAGCCTGGAGAGATGACTCAGTGGTTAAGAGCACTGGCTGCTCCTCCAAAGGACCCAGGTTCAAATCCCAGTTAGGCAGATCTCTGTGACTTCAAGGCCAGCCTGGTCTACAGAGTGAGTTCCAGGATAGCCAGGGCTACACAGAGAAACCCTGTCTTGAAAAAGAAAACAAAACAAACAAGCAAAAAAAAAAAAAATGATGGGGCCTATTGGAAGATTGTCATTGTGACTAAAAAGTGTCAAGTATGTGACATGTGGGAGATATGTTAATCAACCATTATTTCTATGATTTCCTATTTTCTCGACATGGATATATGACAATCATGTGAGATATGCTTGTGTGTGTGCATGCGTGTTTGTGTGTGTGTGTGTATGTATTCACACATATGTGTATGAATGTATACTTGAGTTGTCGCCCAAGCTTGAACCCATCTGAGATTCTTGAATGTGCCACTGCCCCTCACTGTGTCTGAGAAAGGTGGGTGAATTCCCAGGAATGGATTTGCAGGGTAGTATGTTGTTGGAAGGATGCAAGGTGGTTTGGACAGGCCTTCTGGGATGGGAAAAGAGAAATCAGACTTAGCTATCTCTTCCTGAGCTAGTCCCAGAGCTAGATGTGTGTGGGGACCTGAGGGGGAATGCTAACTGAGCTGGGGGGGGTGGGGGGCTGCAGGGTAAAGAACGCTGCAGAGTGAAAACGTGCCCCTGTACCTCTGAGCCAGCTAGTGCGGCTCTGTTTCTGCAAGGCCTTGGAAGTGTACAGTGCCAAAGAGGCTGCCTTTGTATGTGGCAGATGGCCATCAGGGACAGAACATCATTCACCTGGAGGAAGACGTTCCTTGTCAGGCAGGTTTGGACTTTGATGAGGATGATTGGGCAGCCTTTCTCGAGTTCACTGAGATGCCCCCAGGAACACAGAAGTTGCCAGTAGGACTCTGTAGGGCACAGGGGGTCTTAGCATATCAAGCAGGGTACTGTTCAGGTTCCTACTGAGAAACTTTCTGTTCTGGCTTGGGGCATCTTTGCTCACAGATCATTCCTGCTCTGGATTCCAGGGGCTGCCAGGTTGGCTTTTGTTTCTAAAGTTCTTACAGAGTTTCTAGCCAGACTCAGCTCATGGGAGGCACTGGCCAAGTGAGGCTGAAGAAGGGGAGGAGTCCAATTTCCCATCTTCTTTCCTCTGTCTTAAGTTCTCCAGTAGTGGCTGTGTCTTCCCAGTGCCTCCAGGCATATCCATGGTGGCTCTGGTTTATACTTGTCATCCTATTCTCTGGGGTCTATGTTGGGATTTTCTGTGCCTCTTTGGTCTTGGAGCTGCAGGATCTCCCTGCCTTTGTTTACTCCTGGGTTCCCTACTCACTTCTCCATCACTAGTGTAGCCAACTCTCTCTGTTGCAGAAACTGTTCGTTTCTGTTTTCCTGTTTAGACTCTAACCACCCGGGTGTCTTTCTATAGACTGGGGAAGTCAGGGATATCTGAGCTCGAATCAACTATCATCTCTCTAGCTCTTTATAAGACCATCTGTGTATCTTTGTTCACACAGAGAAAACAATGCTGCTCCAAGTTTTATAAAAGACTGAGAAGGATTCCCACTTGAGTTATCCCAGTCTTATGAATCCAAGTATCTCCCTAACCTAGGAAATAGGCAGCTTGTTCCAAAACCCCAACAAAATGATGGTCTCTGGTCTTTCTTCCCTCAGCTTGCACATGAGAGTTCTGACTTACACGGTTTGGATCTTGCTGAGGTCAGAGCACTCAATTTCATTTCAGATTTACTTCCTTCTTGTGGGTAGACAGTCACAGCAATGGCTCCCAGAGGAGTCAGGCCTCCCCAGCCCCTGCTACACATTCTCATGGTAATCTGCTCCTACACAGACTTGTTGCTTGGCTCTACAATTGGCCTTGCTAATAGGACAGCACATATAACCCAAGCAGAGACTTGAGAAAACATCCTGAGTTGAGTCTCCCCTTCGTTCTTGCTGTTTTTGGATTCCAGCCACCATAGAAGAAGCCAACACAGGTCTCTGGAGATGCATGCCACACTAACAGCCAGCATCCATTGCTAGAAGAACTAGGAAGGCCATCTTAACCTATCCAGCCCCATTTGATCTGCTACATAAAGGCAGTCAGAGGAATAAGTTAGGGATGAGTGAACCCTAACCAGAACCACCCAGCTGAGCCCAGACCAAATTGTTGCTATACAGAATCACACATAAAGAAAATGGTAGTCGTTTTCAGCCAGATGTTTTTAAAGTTCAATTTTATTTTTGTGTGTATGGGTGCATTGCCTACATGTATGACTGTATGCCATGTGTATGCAGTACCTATGGAGACCAAGAGAGGGTTTTGGATCCCCTGGGACTAGAGTTACATAGAGTTGTAAGCTTCAATGTAAGTAGGTACCGAGAACTGAACCTCGGAAGAGCAACCAGTGCTCTTAACCACTGAGCCATCTTTCCAGCCCCTTGACCAGAGCTTTGAGGTCACTTGTCAGGCAGCAAACATTGGTCCTCAGAATCCTCTTTCTACTTCTTTTTTTTCCCCCTATCGGCTACCAGTACATTCCCTTGTGTCCTTTACCTTTCACAAAATCCCAATTGGCTTTTTGCCCAAGAGAAACTCACCCACACTCAGAACCCAGGTTCCATCAGCACAGACCCAGTAGCTACCGCTGATCAGCTTCTCTTCAAGAGTGAAAAACCCTGACTTCATGGTGAGACATTTTTCCTTAAGAGAAAGAAAGAGAGAGGAGAGGAAGGAAGGAAGGAAGGAAGGAAGGAAGGAAGGAAGGAAGGAAGGAAGAAAGAAAGGAAGGAAGGAAGGAAGGAAGGGAAAGAGAAAGAAAGATCAGAAAGAGGGTGTCCAAATAATGTTCCAAAACTTTTTGGCTCACCAAGGAGAAATCCTCATCTGGAAAACTCAGCAATGCTGCTATTTTAGAATGGCACCAGGCCTCTGGCTCCTTGATTCAGCCACAGTTGCCTCTACTTCTTCATGGAAAAGGAAAACAATGCCTAGATAGTGGCTCATTTCTAAGCACCCTACAGACATTATGGGAGGCAGAGGCCTTTCACCTTTTTGTCCAATGTGCCTCGTCATTCCCATCCCCTCACCCCCAGCCAAAAAAACTGGTTCCTCCTCTGGAGCAGCTGAACTTCTAACCTGCTTAAGTGAAGACCCATCTGTTGTCCCTGACCCTGTGGCGCCCCCTCATAGTCATCCCGATTGTCTGCTGAAGGCTGAATGTAACCCTGTGTAACACTCTAAAAATGCACAGCTGGCTGGCTGTGCACTACTGAGAAGGAGCACTATGACAAAACAATGAGAAGCCTGCTCGCTTGGCCTCCCTGTCTGCAGCACACCTAGTGTGGAAGCTTTTCCACACTCTCCGGGGAAAAGGTGCTTGCTGAGCCAGCCAAGTGTCACCGTGGTCAGCCTTGAGCAGCCTCTTCAGAGAAAGCTGGTCCTCAGACTGTCCCTAAGCAGAACCCTGGCGACCCTGCCCTAACCCCCAGTGCGGGGGCACGGGGGGGGGGGGATGGCTCCTTGAGGAGATAATTGTCTCCCAGTACGGTTCTTCCTCAGAAATGGACTAGCTGGGGACAAGGTCATTCCTGCTAAAGACAAGCTTGAGAAGCTGCCCCTGCCCCGCCGCTGGAGGTGGTGGGACTGTGGCAGGGAAAGGAAATCACCATGATGGCGGTCAGAGCTCGCTATCAACTGTGACTGGCTCTCTGGGACAGCACATAGGACCCCAGAGTCTAATGCTTCATTAGCCTGTTCGCCCAGCTCAGAAAGACCTTCCTCAGCCCAGGTCAGCAAGATCTGTCTCTACCATTCACCTCTCTCCCTCTTCTGGGCCCCTTCTGCGGCCTGCACATACTCCGGTCTAGCCTTTCTTCTTCAGGACAATGGTTTATCTCCTTATAATTGACTCTGTATTCTTACAGGGAGGAAAGCACAGCCAAGCATGTACACGGTAGACCACAGCATGTACACGGTAGACCGCAGCATGTACACGGTAGACCACAGCATGTACACGGTAGACCGCAGCATGTACACGGTAGACCGCAGGCAATGCTCGCAGGGTGGACCATCAAAACTCCTCGTTCTTCCTTCAGCTGAGCACATGTTCAAGATCCCCTCACATGGCAGTCACTAGCCTGCAGTTTCATTCCCATGTAGAATGCCAATTCTCTGCCTTCCTCTGTAGTCAAATCATCCTGCCCAACACACACACACACACACACACACACACACACACACACACACACACAAAACTACAGTAAGAGCCTGGATACAGTCTCAGAATATCAAGGATGCAAATACCGTACGATATCACGGTCCATTGTTTAACAGATGAGAGCCCTCAAGCCAAAGCAATCTAATCATTTGTGGCTTTAATTTCTAACTATATCTATTCCCATCAATAATCACATTCTGTTTAATTTAGCCCAGAGCCCCGTGGAGGCTTTACATACACACAGCTGAGTGAGTGTTCCCAGCTGAGGGAGAGGATTATATTTATCTATCTCTAAATACAAGGCAGGACTTGAGGAATCCAAAATGGGACAGGACACATAGGAAGAAGTCCCCACCCAGCTTGGTAGGTTTTGGAAAGGCTTCGGAACATGATCGGCTACAGCTGTGAGCCTGGGCAAGGGCAGGCAGGCCACAGAGCACTGGTGGAGTATGAGCTGGGGATGGTGGTGAGAGAGCAGGTTTCTTATGACAGAGGAATTGGATGTGAGGCTGTAGGGTAGACCTGCATGTGTTGTAGAGCAGGGAGAAGTCACCTACAGAGCTGGAAGACACATAGTCATCACATGGTACCTTTGAGGAACAAGGCTGCTGATGTCCCTTCTGGAAAATGAGCAAAAAGGACTGAGAACTGATGCCCACCAGAGCAGTAGGAGACAAAGAAAATCTAAAAGTTAGCTCTTTGCTGCCAGGGAAGGAAGGGGAATCCAGTTTTGAGAGTGCTATAGGTTTTTTTTCTCTTCCAGGCCTTTCCCCCCAGGACTTCCAGATATCCATCTCCCTGTAGGGAGGAATGATGAGAGAGCAGTCCTGTATGCTCAAGCTCAAATTCATTGTAGGGAGAATTCCAAGGGAGAGTCCTGGACAGAGTCCTCACCACTGCATTCCTAAGCAGGATTATGTGGGCCCATAAGGTGGTTCAGCCTGATAGCTGATAAGAAACCTGAAAAATCTGAGTTCTATCCTCAGGATCCACACATGGAGGAAGAGAACTGACCCCTACAAATAAATAAATAAATAAATAAATAAATCTTGAAAAGATTATTCAGAAAGCACCGCCCCTCAAGATGAACTTGAGATGGAATTTTCCAAATTCTTCCTCTTCCTCCTTTTACCTGTCAAGATAAAGTCTAAAGCACCCAGTTGTAAGTGTTCCCCTACATATAGCCGGATGCCAAAGCCAGCCAAGAGGATACAAGAGGTCAGGGGACAGGATGGGGTAGGGAAGTCACAAAGTTTGCCCTTTCTCTGTACCTGGAAATCTCAAAGAAAAAGAGAAGGAAATGGCTGGATTGCAGCCAGTTTAGGAATCTGTGTTTTCCTGACTTCTGGAATCAGAGCGAAAGTCTTTCAGAAATCACTCCAGGAAGCTGTAACTACAAACCAGGAGCCGCAGGGGTCAGCCTGGGAGTGAAGGGCTGGAATGTAGCTTCCCCCAGATAACCAAGGTCCTGGGCCCACCACAAGCTTGCTATTGTGAGACAAGGTGGACTCTGAACTAACGTAAGAGGTGGGATTTCTCAGCCGAAAAAGCCAACTTTTTCAAGTTTTAGTGTTATGGCCCCATGAAGGCTAAGTCAGGATGGCTAGCCCCCGGGGAACATCTCCCTGGTTGGAAGACTTCTAGGCAAAGAGGAGATTTGTAACTCGAATAAAACACAGACATCTTCCTGACTGCGCAAAATGGTCCTCTTACTTCAAAGGGAATATGATAATTGATTCTTATATGATTCAAATATGAATGACAATAGCCTGGGGACACAGGTTCCCCTTGTTCCAAACAACATATTCCGTTGTGGAAACAGTTTTGAGAACTTTGTAGTTACAGAGCAGGGGAAATGATAAGCATCTCAGGTACTATCTGATAGCATTCTTAGTTTGGGGGTCGATGAAGGTTATCCTCTGTTCGTGCATTCCGGAAGGATTTACCCGATAGTAGAAAGGATGTTCCTGCAGATAGGGGAGTGGTAAGTGGCTATTAAGAGGACTAAAGATAGCCAGTCAGAGAGGAGTCTGGATTTGCAGCATTCCAACTCTCCTTAATCATTAAATTCTTATCAGTCCTTCATCCCTGTAGACTCTTTAACATAGGTGTGACTTTTTTTTTTTTGAACTCAGGTCACACCCATCCTGGAATCAAAGAACCCCCTGAATGTTGCTACAAGGGGAGAGGGACTCTTTGTTGGGTGTCTGGGAGAGAGATAGAAAAGGGGTTGTGAGAGCCACTGAGAGTTTCCCAAACAACCAAAGTTTAAAATACCACATCAGAGTTTAACTGCATTAGACAATGAGCTTATCCTCCCATGCCAATAACTAGTGGGTGAGGCTCAGAAGAGAGAGCCAGAGTAACTAAGCAAAAGAAAGCCATTGTGTAAATGTACCATTGTGGTCCATTTACACAATGGAATACTACTCAGCTACTAGAAACAAGGAAATCATGCAATTCTCAGCCAAATGGATGGAACTAGAGAAGCTCATCCTGAGTGAGCTAACCCAGACTCAGAAAGATACACATAGCATCTACTCACTTATAATTGGATTTTAGCCATATAGTGGATAACTATCCTACAACCAACACACCAAAAGGATCAGGAACATAGATTTTTGTTACCTATCAATGGGACAATTTGCCCTAGGGGTGCTACCATGTAGGCCCCCAGTGCAAGAGGAAACTCTTAACCCTCATAAGACTATTGAACTGAGAGGGGCTGATTTGTAGGGACACTCCACATCTGGAAGAGTGGGATAGGTGGGAGAGGGAAGAGAAGGTGGGAGGGTGGAACCGGGAGAGGTGGAAAGAGGGCCCTATGATGGAGATGTAACTTGATGTAATAAATAAACATTATTAAAAAAAAAAAGGCCTCCCATTTATCTTTTGTGTCCTGGGAGTTGTACATGCTCAGTCTAGCTAGCTTCCCTGGACCTCTGGGAACAGCAGGGACAGTTATAAGCAGGATTCATGCAACCCTTGGGGGATGCACCCTGGCCTGTGAGAAAGGACCAGTTTTATATGCAACTGGGCTTGCTGGCAGCGGTACAGTCCACGCAGAGTGGTGACCCACATGCGGAGTTGATGGAGCAGAGGTGGGTGGATCACAGAGGCGAGCTGAAAAGGAATGGGGATCAGGGAGACGAGACTCAGGAGGAAAACTGCACAGGCCGTGCCCATACCCGGAGGCTTCCCAGGAAGGTAGCAAGTTCCGGAAGAAGGGCGCTAGCAGGTCGGGTAAGAAGTGCAGAGGGTGCCGACAGGACTTCCCCAGCCTTACCGTCCTCCTCTGGAACCCTACCTCCTAGAGAAGTCCTGGTCTTTGTACGTGGCGCTGCTGCCCCCTCCTGGGAGATGCTCGCAGCTGCTCCTAGCCCCTGAGACGCTCTCCTTGTTCCAGACCGGCTGTCTGCACTCACCATGGGGTGAACTCCTCCATTGTGAGCATCCCTACTAAAACGAACCAGGTCATCCGGGTCGGTGGCACAGCCCTGTAAGCCCAGCTACTTGAGAACCGAAGCAAGAGGATTTGGAGGTCGAGGACAATCGTAACAACTTAGTGAGACTGTCTCCTAAGTCAAAAACAAAAAGTAGAGGAAGGATATTGCATTTGTTAGCTTGATCAAGGCAATCCCCAGTACTAGCGGGCGTGGGGATCAATTAAACCTGTCTTCCCTCTTTGGGCCACACTCCCGGTGTCTTCATTTAGTCTGTCTTTTGCCCCACACCCCATATCTACACCTGCCAAGAGTTTGGCACACAGGTGCCCCTGTGGGCTTAGGAAGGCAGGGACTGAGGCAGAGCTTTTCAGTCATTTGGTGCCACAGCGCCCCTTGCCTGTGAGCAAAAAGTTCCATGAACATGGGGGAAGCCTACAGTTTTGCTGGGCCCTAAGGTAACACCTGCTTCCAGTCAGTGCTCTTACCTAGCGTGAATAAGCTTTGGCTTATAAGACCGAGTAAAGTAACATATGCCTGTAATCACTCAGGATATGGAGGCAGGAGGGTCAGAAGTTCAAGGTCCTCCTCTGCTACAATAGCGAGTTTGAGACCAGCCCGGGCTACGTGAAACACTCACACACACACACACACACACAAGTATTAAGTTATGCCCAAAAAGAAATTAACAAGTTAACTAATAATAAACCAAAACAATTATATTAATATGTCCTAATAAACATTTTGTGGGTTTGTGCTCACTCTCAAATAGTCTACTGTCTCTCTAAAGGAAGCTCTGCGTGGCTTCTCCTTGGCCCAGCCCAACCTGCAACAATCCTGCTTTTGTTCTCTGAGGCTGAGATCAAGTCAGATGAGAGTGGCTGGGGCCTTGGCCCTGTGACCTTGTGCCTATCAATCTGAAAACAGAGCCAGCTAACAGAAGAGACAGACACTGCCTCAGGGGCCGTTCATGCCCTGGGAGAGATCAGAATCTATGAGATTCTAGATATGCTACCTGGAACTACTAGAACAGCAAGCAATTAAAAACCTATAATGGTTTATTTCTGAAGATATCCATTCATGTTTTTGGACTACCATTGGCTGTGAATAACAGAAAAGCTATAGAAAGGGGCACCAGGATGACTCCTTGTAGGGAAACACTAGGGTATCTGTCCAATTTCGGCCCTGTGTTGGTACTCTGCAAGTAATGGTCATCACTGTCTGTCTCCTTTTTTCTCCCTTTCTTTTCTGTTTGGCCTCAGTTCTTGGCACCTTCTGTCCCCTAAAGTGCAAATGGGTGTTTCCCCTCTGTTTTCCAGCTGGTCCCTGCTGGGCATCAGGGCTCCCCATACTGTTAACCCATTTCAGCTCCTCTAGTGGATGTCAGTCTCTTGCTCAGACTGTGGTCCCTAGACCTACTAGGTGGAAAGAAAGTGGCACTAAAATACTTTAACACACACGCGGGCACACACACACACAAAGAGAGAGAGAGAGAACACAAATGTTTAACAAATTAATCACATAGAAAAGTAAAGAAAGGGCAGAGTTGCTCGCTCTGGGTGTGTAGACAGCAGACAGCAAAGCCCACTGGAGCTCCAGGTCCTGATGACAGCCGCCGCGCCGGGTGCATCCTGCCAGGGCCTCACCTCTCCTTACTGTGTCTTGCATTTGCTCCTCTCTAACTAGTTTTCCTGCCTTCAGACTCGTCCTTTCCTCAGTTATCAGAGAGGTGACTGCTATTTGTCTTTTTAAAACCTTCCCTTTTGATTGTTTGGGGTGCCTGTTTGATTTTTATGGGGAGTTGTTTTTGTTTGTGGGGTTTTTTTTGGGGGGGGGCATTTGTTTCGAGAGAGGATTTCTCTGTGTAACAGTCCTGGCTGTCCAGGTACTCACTCTAGCCTTGAACTCACAGAGATCTGCCTGCCTCTGCCTCCCAAATGCTGGGATTAAAGGTGTGCACCACCATGCCTGGCCTTGGTTTTTTGTTTGCTTGTTTTTTTGTTTTTTTTTTTTTGGTTTTTCGAGACAGGGTTTCTCTAAATATCTCTGGCTGTCCTGGACTCGCTTTGTAGACCAGGCTGGCCTCGAACTCACAAAGATCCGCCTGCCTCTGCCTCCCAAGTGCTGGGATTAAAGACGTGCGCCACCACCACCCGGCTTGTTTGTTTTTTTAAAGACAGGATCTCATGCATCCTGGCCTCAAACTTGCTAAGTAACTGAGTGACCTTGGATTTCTGATTTTCCTGTCTCTGCCCCTGCAGGGATTACAGTTGCGTGCTGGCCACGCCCTTTCCCCTGATTCTTGTTTTCCACAGCTTCTTGTGTTTTCTGCAAGTGCTCCACCAGATTAACTACAGCCGCAGCTTAACTACAGCCCCAGTTTAACTTCAGCCCCAGCTTAACTACAGCCCCAGTTTAACTACAGCCCCAGCTTATCTATAGCCCCAGCTTAACTACAGCCCCAGCTTAACTACAGCTCCAGTTTAACTACAGACCCAGTTTAACTACAGCCCCAGTTTAACTACAGACCCAGTTTAACTACAGCCCCAGCTTAACTACAGCCCCAGTTTAACTACAGCCC
>CAJQZJ010009649.1:5476416-5490201 GCA_907164525.1 Lophiomys imhausi | reverse complement strand
TTTAACTACAGCCCCAGCTTAACTACAGCCCCAGCTTAACTACAGCCACAGTTTAACTACAGCCCCAGCCTGCCCTTACAGCTTCTTGAAATTTAACCCACAGTCTCCTTGAAGATGGGGTCACTCTGTGCTGTTCTTTTTTTTTTTTTAATGTTTATTTATTACTTCAATTTACATCTCCATCACAGTCCTCTCCCCCCACCCCTCCTGGGCCCACCTTCCTACCCTCCCACCCTCTCCCTCTTCTCCCACCTATCCTACTCCTCCGGTGTGGGGTGCCCTACATCTCAGCCCCCTTCAGTTCAGCAGCCATATGAGAGCTAAGAGCTTCCTGGTGCACTGGGGCCCTACATGGCAGCTCCACTAGAGCAAAGTGTCCCACTAACAAGTAACAAAGTGCATGTTCCTGTTCCTTTCAGTCTGTTGGTTGTAGGATAGTTATCCTGTACTACATGGCTAAAATCCAGTTATCTCGCTATGGATCCCTTAGTTCACCTTCTGGCCCATTTCTTATTTATCCTTCATGGTCCATGGAGAACTGACCCTGGGCCCCCAAAACAAGGCCAGATAATGTTTCAGTCAGGACGAGAGGCAGCTGCATGTCCCACAAACCCTAATTAATAGTGGTTTAACTGAAACAGTTTATCTCTCTTCTCACAGAGTTTACAGTAAGCAATCAGCCTTGGCGGTGGCTCTACCTTGTTAGGGCTTGTGTCTTTCTGTCTGTGGTGTGGCATTTTCTTTTGAATGGAAATCTTCCATGTGGGGGGGGAGCTATTAGGATCCCCAAAGTTCTTAAGGGAGGCTCATTAAGATTCAGGAGGTAAACGACTTCCAAGTCTCTGGAAATCTCTAAAACTCATCAGATCCACAAGGTACCCGAGTCCCCAAGATTATGGATGCATTAAGGGCTGAGGAAGAGGAAGAAGAACTCTCCCACCTGCTGATCTAGCTGCCAATCATGCATAGAGCTCCAGAGCTCCAGTGCTGGCACTCACCATCTCTAGCATGGGGTTTTGGTGAAGCAGTGTCCTCTGAGTTGTCCATTTTCCTGTAAGTATCCCCTCACCCAGACCTCACCCAGTAGGCAACCCCAATAATCTCATTGGTTCACAAAGTTGAACTTTGATACAATCATTTCTGTTGTCATTTCTGTATCTGGGATGAGTGGACATTTGGTTACATCTCTCCAGAAAATGTGTCACACAATACTGTTTCAGCATCCTGAACTTTGCTGTCATCGTTAAGGTCCTCTCACAACTGCAAGACTGAGGATGCATGATGATGTTCCTCGCAGCACAAAGGAAGGATCAAGAACAGAGGCATGTGGTGCCTCTAAGTCTGGGCTTGGTTGCTTTCATAAACATCTCCAGAATTTCCAACTCCTGGCTTCCTTCACGTATCTCTGTGTTGTCTCAAGGGAGTTTTCAGGTTTAGTGCCTTGAAAATGCGAGTGGTGGAGAGATGCAGATAGTGACAGTGAAGAGAACAGATGTGGGGTCCACCTGAGGAGTCTCTGCCCAGGTTACCTTCCCAAGCGTCCTCTGCTTCCGCTTGCCCCTGCTCTGACCTCCTCGGGGTCAGAATCTACTCACTTTGTCTCACTTGTCAGCCTGAGCCCACAGTGCAGGGGACTGGACCTGGCTCTTAGAGGAGCTTTTCATATCTCCAGAGGTTCCAGAACTCTAGATTCCAGGTCCAGTCATGAATTTGATCTTTTTCTGAGGTCAAATGAGACATGTAATGAAGTAGCTAACGGTGAAAGTCTTAACTGTAATAGCTCTAAAATGGTTTGTTTATAGAAACAAGGTATACCAAGTGTGGATGCATTTATTAAATATGCACATATGATGTATTGATAGATGGGTAGGTAGATAGATGAATGACAGAAAAAACAAACATTATAAAAATATTTTTTCAGCATAGTGACCCCTAAGAAAGGTCTGTTCTCTTCTTATAATTAACTGGATGATTCTTTCCTTTTCCCCTAATGCAGGAAATCAAAAGGATGAGAAAGCTGTAAAATTTGAGAGTTAAAAAGAGGATCTTGGAAGCTGCTCATTTATTCTCAGGGAGAGGAAACTTTTCTCTCTCAAGGCAGCTGTCCTGGATTTCTTGACACCTATCTAGCCCCCTCTAACCAGTGTGAAACTTTCTCTGCATGCCTTGTACGCATTCTTCCCTCAGATTTGAATGTTCTCCTCACTGCCAGCTCCTTCTAATTATTGTTTGGATCTCTGGTCCAGTGTTATTTCTTGGATTAGCCTCCCCCCACCCCAACTCTCCTGTGTCAGCTCCTGCACCAGGCTAATGACATTAGCTTCTTCTCTGCCTCAGCTCAGCAGAGTTGTGTCTGCACACTTGTATTTGTGAGCCCCTGTCTCTTCTGCTACAATGACCTTCACTGGAGTCCACTTTAAGCATTTCACAGAGTTAACAGCCACTGAAGTCCCAAATCCACGTGTCTAGGTAAGGCCCATTCTCCCAGGTCTGACCGATAGTATCATACATAAATTGAATAAAACTACATGGGCATCTAAATCTCAGCAAGATTAACAACAGCTCCCCAGCTTTTCTTGAGGGATGTCTCTTCCTCCCTCCTCACTTCCTCCTTTCTCCTCTTCCCTGTCTCCTTCTCCTACACCTTTTCCTCCTCTTCCACCTCCTCCATTTTCTACCTCAGGAAATGACAGCATTACCCACCCAGCTGCCCACCCACCCCCCCTTTAGAACTGTCCCTCTCACTCTTCCAACACAGCAAGTTCTGTTCCCTTAGCCTCTCAGGAATCTCTCATCTGGGAGAGGCCAGCTGAGGCATTAATGGCAATTGATGGTTACTTGGAACAGACAGAATCATTTTTGTTTGGAGATGTAGCCACTGGTGGATTGCCCATACTCCAGCGGATGGCACCACACTATGCAAAATTAATTGGACACAGTGGGTTATTTACAAAGAAGAACAAGACATGAAGCTGGGAAGGTGGGTATGGGTGGAGGTGGGGCAGGGAAGTGAATGGTAGAGTTGATGAAATATATTTTATACACGTAGGAAATCCACAATGAATGCATAATATGTAAAATCTCCCATCTACTCTAATTTGGGTTGCCATTTTCCACCTTGACAAGTGAATTCCATCCACAATTCCAACAACTTAAGTCTGTTCTCCACATGACAGCCAGAGTTACTTTTTGAAGCATCTATTTCATCAAGATCCCTTCTTCCAGACTCTTCCCCACTCTCCCACAGAAACCCAATGGTTCAAGGTGGAGGACAACAATATCTGGAAATACCACAGTATCCCCATCTGGAAATGGAAGTAGACAGTTGTTCTTATAAGGGAGGGAAAGAAGGCAGAAAGAAAGAAAGAAAGAAAGAAAGAAAGAAAGAAAGAAAGAAAGAGAAAGAAAGGAAGGAAGGAAGGAAGGAAGGAAGGAAGGAAGGAAGGAAGGAAGAAGATAGCCTTGAGCTTAAAGAGCACTTTATTCTCTAAAATAAAGATGTGCTCCTACATGCTGAACAGAAGATGCCCTTTATAGACAAGGGAGGGAAAGAAGGCAGAAAGGAAGGAAGGAAGGAAGGAAGGAAGGAAGGAAGGAAGGAAGGAAGATAGCCTTGAGCTTAAAACATAGGGCATCTCAGGGCTGTGTTCATCTCTATCCAGCCTGACACTGTCTGCCCATTAAGTCAATATGTGGGCAAGAGAAGACTCCCTGGAAGCCAGGACAACATCTGTACATCTATTGTGAATATCACTATACAGGTAAATGACCACAAACCACCAAATCTAACCCCCCAAACAGAATGCGCAGATAGGCCAACTCATCTCCCTACAAGTCACCTCTACAAGGCCTGTGTAATTCCATTGTCACCAATGTAAGTAAAAGTATGGAAAATTGTCGCGTCCCTCTCGACCGGCAAGAACGACGCGACTCACAAAAGCTCTTCTCCTGCAGTTTATTCAGGTCCCTTGAAAACAGTCTTCCGAAAAGGGCCGGGCAGACCCAACCCACAGGCTAAATACTAAATGAACAGCCAATCAGGTAAAGCCACATGGTGCTATCTTAGAGGCCCACATATAGCCAATCAAGTAAAGCCACATGGGCGGTCTTAGCCAAACATGGACCCGCCCACCATCGAGAGCGCTCACCGTCGGGCTGGTGGAAGGCGGAGACCAGCGCCATTTTTAAGGCGCGGCACGTCGCAGCTCTCTACAGAAAATAGTATAGTTAACTACTAAAAATATTATTTTCTACAGTTTATAATATTCATTTCATTTCTCAGTTTTCTAAAGTGGATTTGTCAAGGTTTCTTTTTCACTGTCCATGATTAGCTTGCATTCTTAATTTTATACTCCAAGTTTGAATGATTATTCTGAACGAAGACCCCAAGTTACATCAATGTCAAAATCTCAAGTAAGATGAGTCTGCCCTTGACCAAGAATATAGCACTTACAGACACCCAGAAGAAAGCTGCTAAAAGATCTGTAGAAAGAAAGAAGTTGGACCTAGAAGGGAGATGTGGATTCAAGAGACAACAAAACCAGTCTGGAGAGATGGCTAAATGGTTGAGAGCACTTGCTGTCCTTGCAGAAGAGCAGAGTTCAGACCCATTACACATGTCAAGTGGCTCACACTCAGCTGTAGCTCTTGAGATCTAGCACCCTCTTCTGTTGTCTTCAGGTACCTGCACACACGTGAATGCACATAAAAAAAGAGACAAGAAAAGTAAGCAAAGATTAATATTAACAAATCACTTCTCACCGTGCCAGGTATTTGGCTCAAGAGTATGCTGTGATCTTGGCTTCTTCTCTAATTCACTTTTGGGCACCTCCACTCTCATTCAACACCACACCTACTTCCAGCCACTAGACAACAGACCATACACATTTGCTCAGTGAATGGAGTAGAAAAAAATTGAGAGTTTAAATGAAAATTTTTGCTTTCAGCTCTTGATCTTCAAGGCTGAAGTTTGAGTATGAGACATCCCGCATAGGCTCATGTATCCAAACACCTAGTCCCCAGTTGGGGGTGCCATTTGGGAAGATTATAGAACCTTTAGGAGATGGCGCCTCTCTGGAGGAAGTGAATCACCAGGGGTGGGCCTTCAGATTTTAGAGCCAAGCCCCTCTTCCTGTCCATTCTCTGCTTCCTACCACAAGCATGTGGCCAGTGACCACATAATGGTGGCCCCATGCTGCTCCTGTTCTATGAGGAAACTGCAGTTCCTCTTGGGCTCTAAACCCAAATAAGCCTCTCCTCCTCTAAACTGCTGTTGTTAGGCGTGGTGGCTTGAATGAGAATGTCCTCAATAGGTTTGGGTATTCGAACACTTGGTCCCCTGTTGGTGCCATTGCTTGGGGAGGTTGTGGGGAAAGCTTGGCCCTAGGGGCAGGGCTTTGAGAGCTCATATAGCTTTGCTTCCTGACTGAGCTCTCAGAATGACTTCCTCTCCGAGTGCCAGCTCGAGTTCTGCAGCTCCCAAATGGCTCTATTTTGTGGTTCTAGAGTCAGGCAGCACTTTATTCTCTAAAATAAAGATGTGCTCCTACATGCTGAACAGAAGATGGCCTTTATAGACAAGGGAGGGAAAGAAGGCAGAAACAAACAAGCAAAGAGCAGATTGGTGAAAATAACCACCTAGCAGCAGGCTACCCCAGGTTACATTCTTTGGGAACGGCATCATTGTTGTTCTGCTTGGGAATGTTGGCTGGGATAGCTCTCATCTGAGTTCTGGGAAGATGAGATTATAACTTCCTTTCAGTCTGGCTTTTGGTGGAAATGACTCTGTTTTTGATGTTTGGTCTGATCTATTGGGGCCCACTGTAGGAACATACTTCAAGACAATGAGATAGTAATGTTTTCACTTCACACTGGGCTCATATCCCCAGGAAGCTGAACCCATTTCATCATACTAGGGTCTGTTGAGATGTGGGCTGTTGTTTCCTCACTGTCCACCACCTGACACCCAAACGTGGCTGCAACAGGTGCAGGGAATCAGACAGATGGTACTTAATCCTATGAATATGTACCTGGAGGACAGTGGTTTGAAACTATGTGAATTTTGGTAAAATTAAATCTTTCTTCTAGAAGATTCTGGATACTTTAACTACATTCTGTAATACTGCAAGTGGAGAGCCTTCAATGGTGATGTTTATGAACCAAAAAGACTCTAAAAGGTAAGCATTGTAAAATGACAGGTTGGGGACCAGAACTTGTCCAGGTTGGAACTAATGAGGGTTCTTCTCTGGTCAGCATATCAGCCTGTATTCCCTTCACTTCTGGCAAGCTCTGAAGCAGGGGAAATTGTCCCAACTAGGGCTAGGTCCCAGCTTCCCCAGAAGTGAAAAACAAAACCAAAAAAACTACTCATATTTGGACAACATTTTTTTTTAGCATCTGAAAACAACCAGGTCCGTGCTACTCCTCTGACTCATCACATCAGGGAAGTATGCTGGGAGGAGTACTCCAGCTCTGAGAGAGTAGACTGTTGTGTTCTTCCTGATGCCTGGCTTGCAGTTTGTTCTTCCAGAAGAACAAATTCACCTCTTCTAAGGCTGCAAATGCCAGATCTACTGGACAGCTGCAAGTCATCCCCTAAGGGTAGCAAGAAGCTTGGTACTTCTCCTGTTGTACTTAACCCTATGTTCTCTAGGAGGCTGAAGGCTCTGTGTCTCGGCAATTGATTGAAGGATCTTGAAAATAGTTTGGAGACACCTCCAGAGCATGAAGAAGAGAGTGTATTGTCTGGTAAGAGGAAGGTAGGCCCATGAAAACCTTTCCAGAGAGGATGAAAGATGCAGATGGTAAAGCCATCAAGATGAGGCTGGCCCAGATCTGTACAATAGGTGCTCTGTGTCCTGTTGGGAGACTTTTGTGTGTGTAGGAGGTTTGCAACCCCTGGCCCAGCTACGACCCTGGACAGGGGTCTGCTAAGAAAAATAATCTGGCTTGGAACGGCATTCTTCCAGCTCCACTTGAAAGTCTGAGAAACCCCTGGATGGGAAAATGCCCCCAGGAGCCAAGTCTCTCTGCCTTTGGCAAAGCCCTGGCCCCAGAATCCACTTATGAGCTCTTCTCTTTGAAAGGCCTGTGCTATTCCTATCTGAGTCATCTAAAAACAAATAAAAAGAGACCTAAACAAACAAACCTAATTGTGCACAGAAACACAGCCAGGTTTCCAGCCTGGCTCCCCCTCTGTTTTCATTAGTCAGAAGCCAACGCATACAGCGCGCGTGGCATCCAGAACAAGCTGAAGTATGAAAAACAAATTGCCACGCTCCCTCTCTCTGCTCCACAGGGCACCAAGGGAGTCAAGTCCTGGACTCTTGTGCCTTGATGGACAGCTACAGATAGCAGACTGTCCATGGCCAACCTGGGGATGGTGGCATCTGTGACCACCAGCAGTTGGTGCAGATGGGCTTGGGGTCTTGGGAGATTATTGCTTGTACAACCCAACAGCATGACTCTTCTCGTCCCATTTTCCTTTCTGATAAGATCGGTTAACTTTTCTTTGCAGAATCAGCCCTCTCCCCAGCTTCAGTCCGTATTGTTTGCTGTGTCTGTCTCAGCTACTGTGTTTCTAGAGAGGGTGATAGGACCTAGTCAACCAGACTTGCAGAGATACTGTCTTGATAGACTCTAAATCCAACTCAGGCTGCAGAGAGGCAAGCCTGGGTCTACGACCATGTTATCCCGAATGCACCAGATCTCATCTGATCTCAGAAGCTGAGCAGGGTTGAGCCTGGTTAGTACTCTCAGAGGAGAGACAAGCTTGAATCATTTGCAAAGACTATTGGAAAAGCAGCCCACAGTCCTAGAGGGTCATGTTGCTGGCAGAAGGCAAACCTGAAGTTCCTGGAGGTCTTGCTCACACCACATGGGGAGAGCTTGTGTGACATGAAGAAACCCAGAGCTGGCTGAGAAGGAAAGACAGAGCTCAGACAGCATCCTGTGAGCACCTGGATCCAGCAACGACTGAAGATGGATCCATCCTGGACTTTGCTATAACACAAAGCTCTCGATTTTCTTAAGCTACTTTATTTGAGCTTCTGAATCCTAGAATTGGGTCTTATACACACAGTTGCATTGACTTTAAAATGCCATGAGTGTTTATATTCTGTGGTTTATTTGGGGGAGGGCTACTTTTTTTTTTAACTTCTTGGGATGATCTTCTCAAAAGGATTATTTTCCCCTCAGTGAATTTTGAATTTCATTTTTGTTTTTTTTTTGTTTTAATTTCAGTTGCATGGAATTCTGGGAAACAATCAATGTTAGTCCTGAATCCTGTGGGGGAAATCCTGCCTCTCACTGTGTGGTTAAAAAAAAAAAAAAAAAAAAAAGAATGAAGTCTCTCATAGAACTCACTGTTGATACAAAGAACAAAATCATTTAATAATCACAGAAAAACGTCTTTGCAGTCCTTGGCTTGTCCTAATGACCAAGTCCAGGCGTCCTTTTCACTGAGGCTGGGGGAGCAGGGATCTGAGTGCCAAGCCCAGATTAGATCCAAAGCTCATTAAGAGCAAGGACAATAACACATCCCAGCCAAACAAAACCAAAGTCACACGTGACATGGGCAATGAGAGGAGCAATCAAATCCACCATTTGATTTGAAGCATTTTTTTTTCCTTTGTTCCATGTCTTATGTGTAACTAGTAGGCAGAGGTTTGGACTGTCAGCCCCTTTCCCAATGGCACACTAGAAAAGAGTCTTATGCTAACTCCTTGACTCCAATTTTCTGAGGTGGAATGAGTATCAGGATAGGGTGGAGGTGATTCAGGAGCCTGAAGAACTGGGTGAAGTTATTGGGGGGCGATGAATGGCTTCATACATCGTTAGTTTTTTAAGAATTAAAGCTTGTCTTCTTAGCCAGGCGTGGTGTCGCACGCCTTTAATCCCAGCACTTGGGAGGCAGAGGCAGGCGGATCACTGTGAGTTCAAGGCCAGCCTGGTCTACAAAGCGAATCCAGGACAGCCAGAGCTGTTATACAGAGAAACCGTGTCTCAAAAAACCAAAAAAAAAAAAAAAAAAAAAAGAATTAAAGGTTGTCTTCTCAAAGGGAGAGCCGTCAAAGCAAATGCCTTGACCCCTGTTTCCACTGGAGAAACCCACTCCTTCTGTCTCTTGCACAAGATCCCACATGCTTGACTCTAGTGGCGGTTATATGGTTTTAGGTTTTTGTGGAATTTTCATTGTTGGTTGCTTGGCTTTGTTTTAATCTTTAAAGGGTGTTTATCTAAGCAAGTTTAATATTTTGCCTACATATGGAGATAGCCTATATTACGGCATTTGTAACTTACAAATGTGTGTTTGTTTTTGTTTTCTGTTTCTTTCTTTGAGACAAGGTTTCTCTGTTGAACTCTGGCTGTCCTGGACCTCTGTAGGGCAGGTTGGCCTCAAACTCAGAGATCCACTCACTGCCTCTGCCTTTCAAGTGTTGAGATTAAAGGTGTGTACCACCACTGCCCAGCCTACCGGTGTGTTTTATTCAAAGTACTTATATCTCAATAGGAGAAAAACACTATAATTTCTTTTCATTTTACAAATAAGAAAATTGAAGTCCCTATAAATTACATTTGCTGGTCAATGTATCAGTTTGCTGAGACAGACATAACACATTGGCAAAAACAAGTGATTTAAAACAAGAGAATTTTTAAAAACATTCTGGAGTCTAAAAGCACCAGATCCCACTGTCAGTGTGACTGGGTCTTTCTGAGGTTCATGACGGAAGAATGGAGGGCTCCCCTGCCAGGGAGACAGACTTCTTCTCTGTGCCTTCCCATCATCTTCCTACCACACCTGTCTCTAAAGAGCATCCTTTTTTTTTTTTTTTTTAAGTAAACCTGTGGGATCTAATTCTGCTCACACCTAGGGTTCAGAGAACAGGACAGGACTCCAGTGGAATGATCCTCTTGCCTCCAGAAGAGCTGATTAGCCAAGCACCCTTACAATGGATTTACACACTGAAATAGTAACATTCGCTCTATTTGGGACATACACCACACACAGCTTCAGGAATTTGACTAGTCCTCAATCAACCTTGACCGCCATTGCAGACTGCCACAGATCCTGGGAAACCTACAAGTGTTTGTATGTTTAAGAAGATGGAAGAGATTCCTTGTTCGTATACATCTGCCCGGGGAAAGCATCAGATTAGAATACTTGACGAACTCCTTTGGATACGGTTGGGGGTGAGACCTCAAAGTACACAGCCCAGTGTAGGGGGCTTCCCACCCTGACTTCTAGGTGAAGGTTGGTCTAACTTTGCAAACAGGGATGAAGTATTTATTCAGAACAGAGTTATGATGTTTTGCATGATGGAGAGGAGAGGAAAGTATTTGGGAAGGAAAGGAAGTGAGTCTCTGCGGAGGAACCCAGAAAAAGAGAAACGCTGAACAGGCACTCCAGACAGGAACCTACTGCTACAGCGTGAATGTGTCCCCGGAAGTTCATGTGCTGGGAACTTAGTCCCCACCATGACAGCACTGGGAGGTGTGTTCTGGTAAGAGGTGTCTAGGTCAGGAGGGCTTTGCCTTCATGAACTGGCTGATGTCAGCCGGGCGGTGGTGGTGCACGCCTTTAATCCCAGCACTTGGGAGGCAGAGGCAGGCGGATCTTTGTGAGTTCGAGGCCAGCCTGGTCTACAAAGTGAGTCCAGGACAGCCAGGGCTACACAGAGAAACCCTGTCTCGAAAAAACCAAAAAAGAAAAAAAAAAAGAACTGGCTGATGTCATTAGAAGGGACTGGATTCGTTGCCACCAGAGTAAATTGCTAAAATTACTTCTTGGCCTTCTCGTCTCATACTCTCTTGCCATTCTACCTTTTGGCATGGTGTAAAGGTACAGGAAGGCTCTTGCCAGCACCATGTTCTTAGACTTCCCAGCCTCTGGAACCATGAACCAAACAAATCCCTTGCAAACTAGGAAAATTTGTCCAGTCTTGGGTATGTATGTTGTGACCATAATCAATGTAACTATTAACAGAGAACTTTTTCTCCACAGGAAGTTTCATCATGAATGGGCACTGCACGTCAGAATGTCTGAGCCAGTAGAAGAGGGCATTTGGAGAAGCAAAGGAGGGCAAAGACTTTCCTTTAAAAATTTGATGAGTGCACGTGTGTGTGTGTGTGTGTGTGTGTGTGTGTGTGTGTGTGTGTGTGTGGTATGTGTACATGTGTGCAGGTGCACATATGTGTGTGGGTACTTATGTATGTGCATGTGCATACATATCATATGTATGAGGCCAGAAGACAATCTCAGGTGTCATGCTTCAGGAACCATGCATGTCATTGAGGCAAGGTCTCTTGCTGTCCCTAGGCTTGCTGATTAAGCTGGCCTTGGCCCATAAGTCTAGGCTGGCTGCACTGTGATTACAATGTGCACCACCATGTCCTTCATTTTTATGTGACTTCTAGGAACCAAACAGGTCATCAAGCTGTGTGCCAAGCACTTCACTGACTGAGTTACAACCCCATCCCTGCTGACAAGACTTTTTGAAGGTAAATTGAGGAAGGTTGTCTGAGTTGTTCTAAAACAATTGTTGTTGCTTATAAGGATCCGTAATAATGATGGCATTGCTCCATGGTTGGAAAGAAGAATATTTTTTGGCATAAGGTTGGGGCAGCCTTCATGTAGGGTTGAAGTTCTGGACACACATGCACGAGTTTATAACCTCCTACCTCTGTTTTTCTTCAAATTTGACACGAGTGACTCCATTTTATTTTGACCACTTTCACTGCATTTATCATTATCAACAGCCAGGAGAAGATCAAGAAGGTTTTTGATACCAGAAGGCAAATGGAGCCTCATTTTATTTTGCATGGAGGTATACATAATGTCAGGAAGCAGAGCAAACCTTTTGGTCGCTTCTCTCACCTTGGCTGAGACCTGGCCATGTTGATCCCTGACCAATGGAAATTTAGTAAATAGGTTAACTGAGATCCACTCATCAGCGATTCCTCAGAACCAGTGATCACCTCTCAGGTGAACAAGCCTGGGTCTCGTGTCGGATGATAAAATGCAGACAACCCCCAACCAAGCTTTTCCTCTCACCCTAGCTTGATGGTGAGATGGTGATCCATCTGTCAGAGAGCCAAGAGGCCACCCTAGACCTTCTAGCTAAGCAAGTTAGGCTTAGCCATATGGTGCAACCATCCCACAGAACTGTGTCAAAGAGCCACTAGGTTTGGGGTGTGTTCTGTTGTTTTGCTGCTTAGGGAAAGAAGTTTTGGAAAACATGAGCAGTTCAAGCCAATCGCCTGCTTAAATGACACAACCGGGACTCGAACCCAGGCCTCTTTCCTGCCTGCCTCCCACCAGTGCCTGACTAGAGTCATCTCTTGGCTTCTCTTTATCTGAAGGAACTTAGTTTGAAGGCCATGGCCAGCACTTGTATGTTGGCACTGGAGGCCACAGATAGAGCTGGCCAGATGGCGGTACTGACAGCGACCACAGTCATGGTACTACCTTCACTTCCTGACTCCCAGTGGGTTTCAAACTCAGCAAATAAATCAAAATCCCCAAGGACTAAGCTTAGTCTTCTCAAACCTCCCTGATAATCCCAAGGATCCATAAAGCTTGATAGTCTTAAACTTCCCTAAACATGCCATGTTTCCAAGGGCATGAGAACAAGAGGGGGACTCTCCTGAGGAAGAAAGTGGGGGTAGGAATCATAGCACAGTTGGTTCAATCAACATGTATATGTGTGCACCACTGTGCACTTATTTTCTGCCCTCAGGGACAGCTGAGGGATGGACACGTGGCTGTAGAAGAGTTGCATCTCATCCTGACTAATGTCACGGTTATAGTCTAGGTACCAGGAGTAGCATGGGAGAAGAGAGGAAGAAATTACACCCAGCTAGGCCAGAGAGGAGGAGAGTATATCCACTGGTACAGGGCCTTGAAAGCACACACAGGAGACCTCTGTGTTTACCAGAGCTGCCCATCGGTGGGTCAGGTGGTTGCCCAGATTGGACCAGAGTTGTCTGGGAAGAGGCCAGATACTCCCAGCATCCAGCTGGCTTTAGCTGTGGTAACAGGAAATTGCCAGTTGCATGGCTTCAACAACACTTTTGTTTCTTGTAGTTCTGATGGCTACAAGACCCAAGGTCAAGACGCCAGCTTATTTTCATTCCTAGTAAGAATTCTCTTCCAGCTTGTAAATGGATACCTTTTGTCCTTGAGTGTTGGGGTATGGGAGGTCCTGGTCTCTTCTTCCTCTTATGAGGACACTGACTTCATCACAGCACCCCCACCTTGATGACCTCAAGGGTCATGGGCAGAGAACCTGTAGCAATAACTTCCTGGAGGTTAAGGGATGTGAGGTCAGAAGTGCAGTGTTGGACCTTCCTCTATTTGCCAGACTCTTTCACAGAGCATCTAAAACCATGGATGTTGACAGATAGCAAGACTGGGGCCTAATGGCTCAACTTCAGCCACCGTGTCCTCCTCTCATTTGTGGCTTATGAGCATTTATGATTCAATGTGGCAACCAGTCCCTCTGGGCTATGCCAGGTCTGAGCTATGGTTGTTCATGCATGCTGATCATCCTGGACACTAATATCCCCTCCCTCCTGGTGGCCTCTTTGCCTCTGAATCCTCAGAAAACTGCATTCTTCATAGAGATGTCAAGGGTTGCTATGACTTCCCAGCTTAGTATGGCTGCTGAGGTTGAAAGAGTAAGTCGTAGGCTGTCCTTTCCTTACTCTCAACAGCTGAGCCAGGTGTACTCCTGTTGCATCCCCCCTTGTCCAGCAAGGATGACGCAACTCACAAAAGCTCTTCTC
>CAJQZJ010009649.1:5431867-5458006 GCA_907164525.1 Lophiomys imhausi | reverse complement strand
CAGTTGAGCACAGTAAACGGAAGATACTAATACCATCCTGAGTGTCAGTCTACTCTCACACTCCATTTTTGAAATGTACTATCACCCAAACTCAACACATGCCTGCCACTCAGCCATCCTAAACGACAGTGAACTTCCTAGTTAGGTTACTATTGCTGTGATAAAACACCATGACCAAAAGCAAGTTGGGGAGGAATGACTTTATTTGGCTTACTCTTCCACATTGTAGTCCCTCACTGAAGGAAGTCAGGACAGGACCTCAAACAGGACAGGAACCTGGAGGCCATTAGAAAACAGTCTAGACCCACATACATGGTAACCTAGACAGATTGAAAGAAACTAGTCTGGAGTTCTGGCCACTTTGTTCTAGACATCACTCCGAGTTCTTGATGTAGCTTACCTTATTCAGACCTCACAAATCCCCGAGTACTCATTATTAACCCAATGCACACAGAGAAATGCAAAGAAGTCCTGCCCATGTCACCCAGCTAATTCATATCCTTCACCTCCACGTTATACTAAGTGCATATGTGTACACACATACACATGTACACACACATACACAACCACACATGCAGATATCCTTAGCATATACCACCTTCCTTTCTGTGCACTGTGGGTTCACCCCATCCATCTGCGCCCTTACCCTGCTTGTCTCTGTATCCCAGGGAACTCCACTTGAGGTCCTCTCACCTCTGGCTCCTTGGTTGGTTTGGGTAATGGAAGAGTATGGTAGAAATCTTGGGGAGTGGGAGGAAGTGGGCCACAGGATGCTCCCTCTGCTTTGAAATGGAATCTCACAGTCTCTGCATCTCTCCCAGGCCATCAAACCCTGCTGCAACTTCATATTCTGTGGGCAGTTCTCACCTTACAGCCCAGCCATAAACCCCACCTCAGTGGTTCTCAACATTATGATTCATAAGAGTAGCAAAATTACAGTTATGAAGTAGCAATGAAAATAATTTTATGGTCAGGGGTCAACCACAACATGAAGAACTGTATTAAAGGGTCACAGTGTTAGGAAGGTTGGGAACCACTGCTTCACCTGCTCAGCCTTAATAACATCAGCCTTTCTATTGTCCCTTAACCTTAGGGACAGCTGTGGTTTCCTATGGTTGATATTTCTGGGTACTTTCATCTTTCTTCACTTAGTTTCTCAGCTCACCCACTTGTGCATAATCAACTCCCTCTATTAAATTCCCTGTATTTGAAAGACCTACAGGGTCTGGGCATGGTGGTACACACATTTAATCTCAGGAGGTAAAAGCAGGTAGATATCTGTGAGTTCAAGGTCAGCCTGATCATATCCAGGACAGCCAAGGCTACATATAGAGACCCTGTCTGGAGAGACAGAGACAGACAGACAGAGAGAGAGAGAGAGAGAGAGAGAGAGAGAGAGAGAATGAGAGAGAAAGCTACAGTGGTTTCTGGTTTTCCTGCTAGCTCTTCACTAAATAAACAATATATGTATCTGTTTTAAATACATACAGTATTCATACTGGTGGTAGGAGGGCTGCCTGAAACCAAAGCCTAGGGTAGAGGCCATATCCTGGCTTCACTCATAGGCAAACTGACCTCTTTGTTTCTCCCTTGTCTAATTAATAGTGTAACTATAGCACATTCTTACTCAAACACACACATAACTTACTTTTACCATTTTCCTCCTATAGGTAATTCAAGGTTTTCTGTCATATGGAGAACAGGAATTTTAAGAGTGTGTGAGCAGATCAAGTCCTGAGATGGACTAAGAATGAAAGATAACATCACAACACTATGTGAACTTAAGACTTCACAGGGGCAACTCTTTGTGCCCCTTTATTTCTAGAGACACTGCTTAGATCTGGGGGCTGATGCCTGGCGTCTGACACAGCATTCCAGGCACACAGGAGTGAGGTGGGCAGTGCCCTGCTGAGTCTCCCATACAGAATCTCCCAGGACGGCCTCTCCCGTCCTGTGCTGATAGATCCCATACCTAGTACACCTTGGCTGGTCTGAGTCTTTCATCTATTAGGAAGGAAAAGGAAGCAAATAATCGCCCAAGCCGAAGTACACATCTCTGGGGTGGGCCGGGTGCTTTTGGCTGCTGAGATCTTTCCATCTAGGACGAGCCCTTCCTCACAAGAAGCAACTGGGAAACAACACAAGACAGCACACCACCGGACATTAACCTTTGACCAGCCTATGTGCTGCCATTAAGACGTGAACACACCACAGATCCCCTTTCACACTCCCCCCAATCGCGCTTCCTAAGCAAAGGAAGAAATTCTGGCTTTTCTTCGGTCAAGTCTCCAGGGCCATGCCCCGCCCATGCAGAAGGAGGCTTCAGCTCTGCCCGGGCAGGTAGCTAGCGCCATCTACTGCTCGCATGGAGAATTGACTTCGAATGCATCCTCGGTGCAGGGATTTCCGGCCACTGCGCTGGGCTCTCCCTAAACTCCATTTGCTTTTTCAAAAAAAAAGTCACAGCTTGCCAATTTACAAATATTGGGAAATCACTTCGCCTCGCATTGTTCAAGGAGTAAATCTCCTGAGCCCATTGCCAGTAGAACTCGCACAAGCTGCCAGGCAATTACCTAACCCCCAAGGGGCCCTACTAATCCAGCTATTTAAAACCACCACCCGCCCGCAACGAATCTTAGGAAACTCAGCGTGCAAATTTCATCCTCAGAATTTCTCAGGGATACCTGAGTGTTTCTTAAAGGGTGAAAAATCTCTCTCATGAAGTGTGAGACATCTGCTTCCCAGGGTCCCCACCGCCTCTGCATCTAAATAACAATTTCAAAACAAGTTGTTGGTTGGCATTTACAAGTTAGAGCTATGCTTTCTTTTCTCCTCATAATTAGCTGTTTTCATCTTCAGGAAACCCTAATTTCTTCATCAGGATTCTTGCCATAAAAGAGTTAAGCTGATCCACTCCTCTGTTTTGTTTAGCTACCCTACAATCAGACCCAATCCTGGGGGGGGGGGGGGGGGAGAGGAGGAATCAATGCTTTGCGAGAACCGATAAAAAGAGGGTCTTGACTTCCTCATAATCAGCCAGTGTTATCATTGACCCTGGAGAACTAACAGCGTGAGAATTAAACCCAAGTCCTGAATAAAATTGCAGATGCAGGAACTTTCTGTAGCAGACGTTGTTGTTGTTCTTGTTGCTCTGATTAACCAAGGGACAAAGAGGCCAGTACCTGTCTGGGACGTGAGAGAATTCATAACTATCAAAACAGCTGATCTTGACTCTCCACTTCCGAAGAGAGAAATAGGGTGTTTGTATTTTCTGGAGATGTTACTGCTATTTTGACCACCCCCAATTTATCAAGAAAATCTTTCCCTGAAAACAGGTGATTTCACACCCCCCCCTTCCTCCCCCCATTATGGCTGTAGGAAGACAGTAGAAGCCAAAGAAGGCTGGAGGGGGGGTTAGGTGGGGGAATCCATTCTTCTCCCCTTTTCCAGCCTTAGGAACATGCTGCTGTAGCTAAACAAAATTGCCGTTTTGTCTTTTAGCTAAGCTCGGTTTTGACAGGCCCCTTTTGCTCTCCTGTCAGCTTCTCAATTCAGGCAATTTCACGGCTTCTTTCTGCCGCTGAGGCGTGTTTGTGGAAGCAGGGTTGTTAGATGGAGCCGAAAGCATAAGAGCCAAACTGCTAAGCAGCCTCAGTTTGACTGCAGCCCAGACCTTACTAGAGGCTCTGCTGGTGACCTGGAGGCAGTTTAGGCATAACAGAGTGATCAGGGAAGCTGCAAGGGGACAGTGTGTCCTGCTTAATTATTCAGTGCAATTGGATGGTTAACAGATCTCTGTACTTTTACATTCTATGAATTGGATTTTTAAAAAAAATGGATCTCATTCATTCATTTATTTAACAAACTTTTATCCAGAGCTGTGCTGAAGTTCTAATGAACATAATTAACTGATGAAACAGAGCTGTGCTAAAGGGGAAGAGAGGACCAGGCATGGGGAGTGACAAGTCCAAGGTCTAAGTCAGATGCTTGGCTTTTTCTCAGAAGAATAGGAAGAGGGGCACAGCTGGAGAGCCAGCCGTGCAGGCCAGGGGCTGGGAGATGAGGCTAGAAGGCAGAAGCCTGGTCTTGGAGACCACAGCTTACAAGGGTTCCAGGCTACAGTGGGGACTTTAGGTTGTAGTGACAGCGAAAGCCTCTGCAGATTTTGTTTTGTTTTTTTTTTTGTTTGTTTGTTTGTTTTTCGAGACAGGGTTTCTCTGTGTAGCCCTGGCTGTCCTGGACTCAATTTGTAGACCAGGCTGGCCTCGAACTCGCAAAGATCCGCCTGCCTCTGCCTCCCAAGTGCTGGGATTAAAGGCGTGCGCCACCACTGCCCGGCTTGCCTCTGCAGATTTTGAAGACCATGTCATTTCAAGACTCATTGGGACCTTAAAATGACACAATCACGAGAACAAAGCCTCTGCCTTAGCATAGTACCCTACCAGCTTTGACTCTGGGCTGACCCTCCCCCCTTCTATATGGTTCCCAGCTCCATACATACCAGCTATGGGAATCCTGTGTACCAACATCCCTCTGCCTGGAGAATCCCTAGTTCAGGCTGCCTTGACCACAGCCTATGTGAACCTGGGGAAAGCAATGGCCTTTGACTCCCTGATATGTAAAGGAAGAGAGTCACAATGAAGCCCTGAAGAGCTTGTGTAGCTGTCACTTCCCTTATCAAGTGTCCCTTGAATTTTTCCCAAATTGAATTATTTCCTCTGCCCCAGAGCATGTTGGATACAGACCCTACAGAGGACCCGTGATGCTCTTTCTGACTAGAGGAATCGGGAAGAACGTGGCATAGAGCAGGTGTGCTGAGTTCTTTCTGGAAAATGGCCAAGAGACACATGAAGGAGTTGGGGCAGGGGAAGGCCAGGATAACATATCAACTCCCTGTCAGCTACCCATGAAGAGTAGGCTAGAGCTTAGGCTGTTCAGGCTGCCTTGACCACAGCCTATATGAACCTGGGGAAAGCACTGGCCTTTGACTCCCTGATATGTAAAGGAAGAGAGTCACAATGATGCCCTTGATTCATGGAACTGTCTAGAGGGTTGAAGAAGGGTGTATATAAAGGTACTTGGAGTGGGGCTAGACTCATCCCTAGTGAGTGCTAATAGTATTAATAGGGGTTGTGTTGTTTGAGGACAGGAGCTGGGGGAGGGCAAACCTACAGAGGAGTGGGAATCTCAAAGAGGTTGAACTCTACATCCTCTCCATCTTCACTGCCCGGATGTATTCTAGCTTCAGCATCGTTCTTAAAGACTTGTGCCAGGGGTATGAGGAAGCCATTTTATCACGAATTCCCTTGTAATGCCACAGAGTGGAAGATCAATTGCACTATTCCCAAACTCTCCTCCTCTTCCCGGGGACCATTTGCTACCCTCTCCTAGTGTAGAAGGAGCCTGTTAAGGGAGCCTAGTGGAGCTGGGCTTGGAGACTGGATACCTAGGCTGGAACTCCTGCTCTGCCATTTGTGACCCTGGCTAAGAGGTGTCACCTAAGTCTTGACGTCTGTGCTATAGAAAGGTGAATGGTTCCAGCCCTACCTGTGTGGGTATGGCAGGTGGAGATGGGAGCTCTGTGCTCAGGCTATGGGATCAGGCTGTTTCTGCTCAGCCTTGGTTCTATTGTTAGTTATGTATAGGGATAAGTTAGCAATCTCTCTGTTCCCCAGTTTCCACTTCTGAAAACCAGGTGATAGTAGCTCCTAGTCTCTTGTAAGCTGAGGTGCATCAGCCTCAAGTTCATATGAACTCCCTTCAGCCACTTGATTCATCACTACACTGCGTTGGGAGATGGGGCCTTCGATGAGGTCAGGCAAAATAAGGTCAGCCAGGTGGGCCCCACTCCAATATGTCTGCTGTGCTTGTGAGAAGAAATTAGGGCACCACACACAGATGGAAGACACTTCGAAGACTTGAGAAAAAAAACTCATCTTCAGGCCAGGGAGAGGCCTCAGAAGGAATGCATCCTGTCAAGACCTTGTGTTTACACTTCTAGCACTGTGAGAAAATCAGTTTCCATTGTGTAAGCACCTGTCTGTGACCCTTTGTTATGGGCTGGTACACTGCTGACTAGCTGGGTGCTAAGCAGCACAGAGACACCTGTGCCCTGCTCATCCCCGGAGGGGACCTGGTGCACAGTGGTCAGTAGAGGGCACTGCACTGGCCTAGACTTGCTTCTCAGTTCTGTTCAGATGCCATGAAGCTTGCAATCTTCTTCTTTTCTTTCCTTTTTTCTTTTCTTTGGAAAAAAAAAAAAAGCCCTTTTGAAGCAAGGTGTGGTGGTCCACAGAAAGATAAGTTCAAAGCCATCCTTGCTACCAGGCAAGCTTAAGACCAACCTGACCTATATGAGACTCTATCTCAAAACAAAAACAAGAACCAAACTTTTTTTTCATGCTATCCCCAGCAGTCCCCGTTTTTCTACACCCATAGTACACACTGCAGCAATGGTCACTTCTTATTCTCAATTCACTTCTGGTTCATGACTCACTTCCAGTCCCTGATGTTTTAGGGACCAGGAACTACTTTCTTAGGCAGTGGTCTCCATTTTTTATGGATCAAGGAGGGGGACATAATATTGTCATGGAGCTATCTAAGAGTCTCAGCCTACTTCCTTACCACCTGACTTCCCAGCACTATTGTCTGTAGTGTGTCAGATATCACAGACTTCTCCTAAGTCACTTGGTTAAAGAAATAGGAGCAGGCAAATGTTGGGATCCCAATCCTGTCTGAGCCACTCACAAGATAACTTAGCCTCAATTTTCTAATGAGCTGGGATCACGATTCCTGTGCCATGCTGCTTGGCTTCTATGAACCTTAGAGTTTTAGCTGATGAAACAAAGATCTGTTTTACAAGTCACAATGGGGATTAGAGAGACAGAGAAAATGCCGGCATGGCATCTAGGTCTTAAGAAAACACAAGACGGGGGGGGGGGGGGGGGCGCTACACTTACTATTTATGCACTTTACAATTCCTGTGAGATATTGTAACACGATTTTCAAGGAGCTAAAGACACAGCTTTTACAGAGTATAAAGCGAATACATGTCAGTGTGTTATTGATCTCATTGAAAATAACAAGAAAACTAGTTTGAAGGCAAAGCTTGTTTAAATAGTAATGTGAGGTGTTTATACAAAAAAAGAAAGAAAAGGAGTGTTAAAATGAGATTGCTGGGTTAGGCTCAAAATTGGCTCTCCCTTCTAGCAGGGAGTCATCTCCGTTTCTACAAGATGAAAATCTGTGTGCTAACAGGAGATACTCAATATCTGGGCTCTACTTGTTGGCAATGAGTAAGGAAGCTGAGTCTAGATAAGTTCTCTTGAAGATGCAGAAAGGATGTTCAGTAAACCGGTGCCAGAGCATCCCCTCAGGACCCTTGCAAGGGTGAGCAGCGGTTCATCCATTAGGAAGAACAGCAAGGCACTCAGTCCTGTCCTTGTTTATTTCCAAGTGTTGGCAAAATCTCCTCAATAGAAGTAATTGAAGAGAAAGTTGCTGGTTCCCTCACCGGCGACCTGCAGGACACAGGATTGGTCCCTGCCCTCTAGGTTCTCACTCTCTGGGATCTTGAGGGGTAGTGACCAAGAGAAGGGAGAGTGACAAAGGGAGAGCAACTTTGCAAGTAAATAGTTGATTTTACCATGTGTCCTAGTCTACTTTGTATTGCTTTAATATGAAGCCTGAGGCTGGTAACTTAAAGAGGTTTATTAGCCTCTTAGTCATGGTTGCCAAAGGGTCTATATAGCTTAGCAACGATATTTTAGCAAACACTCCTCAGTGTCTTCAAAACCTGGCAAAGATGGAACCCCCACATTGAATTGCCACCATCTACTAGATCTCACCCCTCAAAGTATTTACATGTCAACACTCTGGGGACCAAGCTTCTAGCATAGAAGGAACTTTTTGAAGACATATAATATCCGTACTATGTGAATGGGAAGTTGGCTATCCACCCCTAGGCACACACACACACACACACACACACACACACACACACACACACACACCAAAGATGCCCAGAGAAAGTAAAAGATGAGGAGTCAGGTACAAAAGGGACCAAGATAAGGGTAGGAAAGGGTACCTTAATTGAGGGTGAGACAAGACCACCCAGGAAGCTGTGACCATCTGGAGCTGGCCACTGCACCTTGCTTTCAGCATTTGTTAACGAACTTGTTCCAAGACCCACGGGTAGTAAGGAAAGAGCTGAGCATTTTCTGTTTCTCCACACCAACCCCCCTCTCCTTGCTTTTAAAAACCTTCCTTGCTGGGACAAAAGATGTGCACTCAGTCATTTGCACTTATGTATTAATTTAAAGCAGCCGCTTGCATCTCCTGAGGTGTTTTGATTTTCATACTTAGACTTTTGAAAGGGAATAAAAGGTGCTGACCCGTATAAAGAATCACTGGTTCCTGCAGCAGGGGTGGCAGAGAGGGAGGGATGCCTGGGGCAGGGAGCTTCTGCCACTATCCCTGAAATCTCCACACACAAAAAAGATCTCCTCTCCGCCAAACGAGACAGACTGAAGCTACTTAGCAACCAATGAGCGCAAAGAGGCCAGAACAGGTAGAGAACACATCTGGTTTATCACCCAGACGGA
This sequence comes from Lophiomys imhausi, assembly GCA_907164525.1. Lineage (NCBI taxonomy): Eukaryota > Metazoa > Chordata > Mammalia > Rodentia > Muridae > Lophiomys > Lophiomys imhausi. The sequence goes on along the minus strand of CAJQZJ010009649.1, from coordinate 5,449,403 downwards.
GGCTCCTCTTACAAGGCAGTTAGCTTTTATGAGAAAATGTTGGCCTCCAGGCCCAAAGATGGTGGTAATAGGATCCCCCGAAATACTTCAACCTACAAAATTGGATGTGGTTTAATTGCCTGAGAAGAAGTTATTTCAAGGCTCCCCTTGGCCTTTGTGAAGTCTGGGATCTTTGGAGATGCTGCAGGGTTCAGGGGAAAACAAGTTAAATTCAATAGCTCTCACCACACCACACTTGAAGATCATTCATTAGTGAAATCTCTGATGCATGTGGCCAGGAGGAAAACATGTCCCTTTCACCTGGCATCCAACTGATTCACAGTCAGAGGTGACCTGTCTGCCCCCCTCCACTCCATGCGGCTCTCCTGCATCCCTTTCCTCTTCCATTCACTGAATAGATCTGCATCAGTATTTATTTTGTTTAGTGTCGGGCACCGGGAAGATGGCAATGCCACATGGTCCCAGTTTCCTATTGTTGGGAGCTTATTTTGTTGTATACAGCCCTCTCTTCCACTGCAGTCATACTGCGAGGAAGCCAACATCCTGGAGAGCCTGCTATGTGCCAGGCACTTCAGTAGTACTGGAGAAGCACAAGTGAGCATCTGAGACACACAGAGAGGAAATGGGTCCAAAACCATCTTTTTGTCGTCAGGAGCTCGCTCCCACAATAGCTAGTGCTCTCTCTCTCTCTCTCTCTCTCTCTCTCTCTCTCTCTCTCTCTCTCAAATGAACTGAATCTGTTCAGAACTGCAGAGCCCTCATAGGCTCAGCCTATGAGGATCTTAAAGGGCCTATTCAATGCTATTACAGTGGCAAATAAATTTCAGCTTGAGTTCTGGAAGGGCATTTAAACCAGAGCAGTCATGAAAGGGACAATGGCTTAGCAGCCAGGGACACTACTCATGAGGTGGCCTTTGGGCAAAGACTTAAAGGAGGCAGGGGTCAGTGTATGCATACATGCAGTTTCCGGGGAGCCAGAGCTGGCCTTGGTACCAATCCTCACAGATATCTTTTGGAATTGATAAGGACGTTTCTATGGTTTGGTCTTATGTATGAAGAGAAACACTCATCGAAAGAAAGGAATCCAGCGGAGACACCCAGCTTGGAGCCCACGGTGACACCCTTGAGCTGTTTGACAGTGCTCTGGTCTCAGTAGACCTAATGCTATGACAATGCTCTGGTCTCAGTAGACCTAATGCTATTGATAACCAGGACATAGACCTCACTGTTCTATCTGCCCTCCATGCATGCAAGGTACCCTGATGAAGCACCTAGCCCCCAGAGCTCTAGCATTTACTTATGTGTGAACTTCAGGGCTGTGGTCAGTAGCTGGGCATGACTTTAAGTAAACACCTTTAGCTCTCTGTCCTTCCTCTCTGTCATCTGTCTCTATATCTGTGAAAAGGAGAGTCGCAGATCCCACTCGTGGGTTCAAGATGATTTGGAAGCGAGCAGTGCTCACACAGAGGGAAAGCTATGTCCCTAGCAACATACCGCATTCTCTGTCGCTCTGTGCATTTAGTAACTGAACCAATGGGGATACGGCACATTGGTCCATATCCCCTAAAAAAAAGGTATATGTGAGCTTGAGGTTCCCATAAATGTGGCCTTATTTAGAAACCAGGTCTTTGCAAGTACAATCACTTTAAGATGAGAAAATGTTTGGTTCAGGAAGACAACAATCAAGTCAACTGCTATCCTTAACAAGAAAAGAAAGACAGGAAGAGGCCAGGGGCACAGGTTGGAGTTAAGCAGCCATGAGCTGAGGATCAGTGAGGATTCTTTCAACTCCAGAAGTGAAGGGAGAAGAAAGCATGGGGCAGTTCCTCTGTAGAGCCTCAGAAAGTGTGTCACCTTCTCAACATCCTGGCTTCACCAGAACAGTGAGAGACATGTTTCTGACACCCTAGACTATCCACCTGTGAAAGTTAGTTACTGTGGCTCTAAGACACAAACATAAGTGATGTGAATCAGCCTTCTGAAGAGTTGTGTGTCCTCTGGGCAGAGATCTGTCAGTACAATGACATGAACTCTTTGCAACCCTCAGATCATTGGAGATCTGCTGGTGCCTATGGTTCGGAGTGTAGGTTCAGTGAACAGCCCCCAGAGCTAGTTTGAGAGCAGAGAAAGAAAACTGACAGAGTCCTGAGTTGAACCCTAAATGAAAGCCTCTCCAATCTGTGGCTTCAACCCTACAACTTCCAGGGAGGCATTTTGGAGTTCAGCCTGAGCCACATGGGGTCCCATAGGCTTCCTGATTTAGACATCAGCCTGTCTGGGGATCCCACTTACATTTATGAAGCCACCCGGTTAAGGTGGATGGAATCAGACATGCTATCAGTATGGAATCAGACATGCTATCAGTAACTGAAACCCAGATTGTAACACATGAGGGACAAAGAATCAGAACTGTCTGGGAAGAATTTGGTTCAACATGCCTGAGGGCTGACTCAAGACAGAGCAGATTCCATAAGCTCTGCCATCTCCAAGTCCACAGTAAAAATTTTAGGACATACAAAAAAAAAAAAAAATGAGAGCTCGCAGGCCGATGCAGCATAGTTTCCCTGTGGATATTTCTGGTGACAGCATCCCGCAGTGACTGGGAGTGAAAGTGAGCTTGGATCATTGGGCTGTTGAAAGCCGTGGCTTTGGAGGCTTACAGATGTGGGGTCAAGTCTGGATCACTGATGCTCGAGGGGCCACCTCTAAGCTCTGTGAATTCTGGCTTCCTTACTTCAGCACAAGATCCTGACATCCTGTGCTCTAAATGTGTTTGTAAAGTACCAAGCCCGGTGCATGACTCACTCCAAATACAGGCAATGTGATAGCTGTTAGGATTGCTACTTCAACTGCTTAGCAATACTGACTTCCTTGCCACCAGGGACCTCCTGTCTATTGTAGCCTTTGCTTAGTAGCCTCAGACTTACCCACCCTGCTGGGTGTCCTGGAAGACAGGGACAAAGGAGAACCAGGATCTGGAGGGTGGCCCTGCCTGACTCTGCTCACACATGAAGACAAGAGGCCAAGGGTGCTTAGGAAGGGTAGACATATAAACTGCCATGGCCCAGCACATAATGAAATTACAGGACCCTTGCTCAAACAAACAAACAGTGTCACGAGTCCGGGTGATACAAAATGCTTCTCTTTAGAACGTCTTTTGCCGCAGGAAGATAGCCCCTTATAAGAAAGCTTCCCAGTACTGAGATGTCGCCTATGTTTAGGAAAATGGCCGGGACATGGCCTCCAGGGCCTGTGCTCCAAGTCTACTCATACCACTAGCTTTAAGTTCTCGAGCTCATCAGTCACCATTTCCATCAATAAATGGCCACCATGATCACATTGCTCCACCCTGCAGACTCAATATCCTCATCTGGGACATGATGATACTGAAGATCATGATGGCACCCACACCCCGTATACTTGTCATTAGACAATACATGTAAGGTGCTTGGAAGAGAGTCTGATACACTGTCTGTGCCCAGTAGAGGACTGTTAATTGATAGCTTTCACCCTTTGGTTTAATTCTGCCATGTCTCTCCCTGTATTTGTTTTTAGCCTCAATAAGCTGCATCCCATTCAGCCCAAGGATCCAATCAATCATCAGCCATCATCTTGGAGTAGAGACAGGCTTCATTGGGCATACAACCAAGGCTCTACTGTTGCTCAGTGGCCTCACTCTTGGCAAATGCTCTGCAATATCCATCACAAATCCCATGGGTTTGTTTGTTTGTTTGTTTGTTTGTTTGTTTGTTTGTTTGTTTGAGCAAGGGTCCTGTAATTTCATTATGTGCTGGGCCATGGCAGTTTATATGTCTACCCTTCCTAAGCACCCTTGGCCTCTTGTTTTCATGTGTGAGCAGAGTCAGGCAGGGCCACCCTCCAGATCCTGGTTCTCCTTTGTCCCTGTCTTCCAGGACACCCAGCAGGGTGGGTAAGTCTGAGGCTACTAAGCAAAGGCTACATCCTTCCATCTTTCCTCTTTCATGTCTCCTCTTCCAGTTTCCCTTTCTCTCTAACTCTCCATACTTCTGCTTGGCAGCCTAGGCCACAACTGTGTGGCTCACTCTGTATTCAATGGCCTGGTTGTGGCTAGGGAGTCACTACATCCTTAAGGTCATCTTTCTATTTCCACATAGTGGTGGTATAAGGGCATCCTTTTCTTATTGTCTTGCAATGATGAAAACCCATTCCAATGGAATGGAAGTCCATAAAGACTATATAGTACAAATTCCAGCTTCCTAAGCCTAGGAGTGGGGTAAGCTGGCAGGAGTGAGGGTTGCCACAGTGTTCCTGATAGGGGACATAACTGAGACTTCTGAGGATCATGCACTCAACTAGAGAATCTGCCCTACCACCTCCTGAGGAAAGCCAGCCTTGCCTTTCTCTTTTCTCTAAGGCAATAAGAGAATGATTCAGTTGCTAACAAACACAGTGGTTGCCAGGGATGTTTTGGTCCTTCATTTGATCATCTCTAGGTGAAATGTAGTAGCTTCACAATGAAGCAAGGCAGCATTCACCTTAGGATGCCCACAAAGCCATGATATATCTACATTGGAGAATCACCTCCACCAAAGGAGAAGCCAGAACTGTGAGGCAATGCTGCGAAAGTGACTGGCGTCCCTAAAGCAGGGCTGAATTTGGGAAGGAAGCACACCACTACTTCTGGAAAGAGGGAAAGGGGGCAGCTCCATTCTGCAAGTCCTGAGATTTGGGGGGTCCCTGAAGCCAGAGCTAAGCCAAGACTAGTTCAGTGTAGATAGGAGTGTGGCCTTGAGAGAGTCTTCATGCTGTCTTCTTGCAGGGGAGCAAGGCTCTTGCTGTTGTAAGGTGAAGAATTCAAGGCTCCTAAGAGGCACTAGGATAAACCTGCTACCATTTGGCACAGATCAGCCTGCCTTTCAACTGGAAAACCTGCTTCCAAAGCACACTATTGGCTGGTTCCTTTGGCAGGGTCAAATTTCCCTCCAAGTTACCCCTTTAAGCAGGGAAATGGAGGTTCACCCTGTGGATAACAACTCACAAAATGACAGAAGAATCCAAGGTCTGCTTCAGCTACCTCTTATGCGTTCTACAGACTCAGACGGATGGGGGTGGGGCTAGTTTATTTGTGGCTAGAGGCAGTTTGTGAAGCCCAGCACACTGGCCGCTGTGGGTCCTGGCAACAGGAAGACCTGCCATTGTGAAGTCTACTCAACTGCAGAGCCAGAAAGGCAGCTGTTCTAAGTGCACCACACCCTGGGATGTGAAACTGCGATGTGGTCCAGAAAGAGGCTGTGGTCAGATGGGCAGGGCATCAGCAATCCCTGAGGCTGAGTCCTGGGTAGAGCCTTTCAGTCGTCAACTCCTCCGGGGCCTCAGGAATATGCTTGTACCTTATCCTGTAGGAGGTGATGGCAAAAAGAGGCCACCAGGACTCAGCCTGAGTCCTTCCCTTGCCACCCACTCCCTGGTTGAGCATGCGCCAGCCAACTTCTCCCTCCGGCTCTGGTTCTGCATTCCTAATTCTGCTGCTGCAGCAGCATCCTAAGGGAGCACCCAGTGCTAGTTTTTGATGATTTGAGTTTATGGTGTCCTGAGCCTCAGACAGCATGTGGGGAGTAAGGAAGCCATGAAGCGCCGACTGGTGATTTCCCCTGAGAGGCTGGGGCCTTGGGGAAGCACAAGAGATAGGCAGCTTGGGCCTGCATGTCAGCTGTAGGCAGAGAATTTCCCAGAATTCTGTGAAGGAGGCAAGACAAGCTCATTAGACTGACCTGTGTAAATTGGTGCCTTTCACAGCTGAGCGTCCCAGGGAATGGAAGGTTGAGTGGGAAACCCTGTGTCTGAAGGCCAGCCTGATATCGAAATGAGGCTATTGGAGAATATTTAATGACACGGAAAAATGTTTCATGAAAAGGTGAAAAAAGCAGCTACAAAAAGCAGCATATGTGGAATGATCCTCTTATCATGGGGAAAATACATTCCTTCTAAGAGTGGAAGTGCGTGTGTGTGTGCATGTGTGCGTGCGTGAGTGCGTGTGTGCGTGTGTGCATGCGTGAGTGTGTGTGTGTGTGTGCGTGCGTGAGTTCATGTGTGCGTGCGTGAGTGCGTGTGTGCATGCGTGCGTGCGTGCGTGCGTGCGTGCGTGCGTGCGTGTGTGTGTGTGTGTGTGTGTGTGTGTGTGCGTGCACGCCCATGCCTTTTCCTCAATGAAGACACTACCCATAACTCTGTTGAGGGCCAGTTCCCAGGCAACCACGGCTCAATTTACACAAATCGATGGAGGCTTCAGTGTCGGTATTGAAGACCTGGGGACTACTTAATTGGAAAGCAGAAAATAAAGTTACATTTGAAATAAACTCAGAACTACATCCATACAAAAAGTGAGGAGAGTCTCAAAAAAAAAAAAAAGCCACTAATCTCTGCCATTCTTGTGCCGATTTCTTACCCAACACAGACGACTGAACGGGAGGTGATAAGCTTACCCAAGCACAGCCAATCCGTGGGTTGGCCTGCGCCACGTGCACGAAAGATCTAGACTATCAGATTTCTCCCTGGTGGATTTGAGCTGAGAAATTAGAAAGAGTGAGGCAGCCGCCAACGGGCAAAAGGAAGGAGGTTTAAAGGCAGGTAGCCTTCGTGAAGTGAAGGCTGTGGGACGCCGCAGATGGTGCACATTATGAGAAAGAGGAGTTACTAAAATGAACAAGCAAAAGGCACAGCATGCAGAGTTTAAAGATTTAGGAAAGGCTCTACCAATTTGAGGGAAAGATGAGCTCAGTGGAACAAAATGTGGGGGGTGGGGTGGGGGTAAAGCACAAGAGAGGCGTCCCTGTGGATTGTGTTGGAGTTCGCTTAGGAGAAAGCCCTGTGACAATGATGGAGTGCACATGACTTATTTGGGAAGTGATCCCAGGAAACTCCACAGGCGGAAGTGACTGGAAGGAGAGAGCAGATAACTAATAGAACATTGCTGAGCCAACTGCAGACGTTAGCCAGGGAAACTCGCTGGAAACTCTGGCCAGGGTCTCAGAGTGATCCCCAGCCTACGGCACAGGCACGCCTGAGAGTCATTAGTTGAGGACTGCTCCTGTAGCAGTGGATTCCCTAGCTTGAGAACCTTGTGCTTGTGCAAAGAGCTGCCTTCCAGAGCTCCAGGAAAGAGTTCCCCAGGCACAGAAATCCAGACCCTGAGAGCTGGGGTGACAGGGATGGTGACCCTGAGCAAGGGATGAAGGCTATTGAACAGTCTCTGGGGAAGAAATGGGGTATGGTAGTGTCTCCTTGACAGTTCCACGGACAGAGGCTTTCTACAGCCCAAGAGCTGGTGAGAGGGGCCCAGCCTCTGAGCTCTCAGAGCTTCTTGTTGTTTTTGATTTCTCATAGCTTCCTTCTTCTTTGCCTTCATTATAGAAAGCTCCAGGGGTTTGAGATAACTGGAAAGAACCAGACTGATCACTAATGGGTGATGGAAGGGGAAGGAAGAGGAAGGAGCCACACCCCTTTCCAAGAATGTGGGTCTCCTTAGCCTCCCACAGACTGTCCTATATTACAGAAGCTTTAGAAGCAAGGGAAGATTAAAGATTTTTGGATGGATTCTTAAGTTATGCAGAGTGTGGATAATTTAACCTGTTCCCTCAGCCCTTCCTTAATTCCCAGTGACGTGCTAAGAAATTCTGGAGCTGTCTCCCAGCTGGGGATTGGGAAGCCTTAAAAACTCCTATGCCTGCTCACTATCAACTGGCCCCTGCAGCACTGTTGGATGGGCATCATCATGTCAACTTCAAGCCAGGCGCTGCACTCGGCAGACACCACAGGACCTTATAGTTTAAGATAGGTTTATGTTTAGGGTCGTGTATATGAGGAGGTGTTCACCAAGAGGGAGAAAATGGGGCTTAGAGGAATCAGGACTGATTGAAGCAAGGAGTAAGGAGCTAAGCCAGAAGTAGTGGTACACACCTGTATTCCCAGCACTCAGTAAGGAGAGGCAAGAGGAGCAGGAATTCAAGACCAGCCTTGGCAACATAGCAAGTTTGATACCATTTGGGTCTACATGAGCCCCTAACTCAAAAAATGAACAAATAAACACACAAACCAATAAAAACAAAAGTAACCCCCCAAAAAAAACCCACCAAGTCAGGAAAGAATCAAGTTGACTCAAGAATGGACACATTTAAGTCCAAATAGGAGATGAGAGGAGTGAAGCCCCACCCCTCCTCCCACTGCCAAGGGCTTCACATGTGGAGTGGGTTTGAATTTCACAGAAAACTGAGAATTCCCAAGAAGGTTGTGCATGGAGCTCTTGGAGGGCAATTGCCATCAGTTCTTAGAGATGAAGCAACCATCAGAGAGCTTTCCCACTACAGGACCAAGTGAAGCAGGGCATTCACCAAGACCATAACAGTTTCCTTTTCTAATCTTTACTTAGCACTATGTGCCACACTGAACCAGGTACTATGGGAGTACAAACAGTAATCACATGTCACACGCTGTGAACTCAGTCGATTCACTGATGAGGCCATGTCAACTTCAGAACTATTGGAAAAAGAAGCCTGAGAGGGGCAAGACTCAAGAATTCTTACAGTGAGGAGACATTCTCTTGACAGTATAGAGCTGTAGGCTGAACAGGTATGGGAGGGGAAGGGCTGGGATCATGATAGGCTGGGGAACAGGAGGAAGAGTTCGAGGCAGTAGTTCAGAATACCACAGATAGGCTCATATAGGGAAGAAAAAACAATTGTGTAGGCTCATGGTTTCAGAGGTATCAGTCCACAGTCACTTGGCTCCATTGTTTCCGGGCTTATGGTGAGACATAGAATCATGTCAAGGAACATGTGAGTGGCTGAGTAGACTATACATTATGGTGGCAGAAAGGAGGAGGGAAGGAGAAAGAAAGAGGGTAGGAACAAGCTACATACTCCAAAGGCACACCCCCAGAGACCCACTTACTTTAGCTAAGTCCCACCTCTTAAGTCCCCATCACCTCCCAATAATACATCAAATTACAAACCCATCAATCCATAGATAAATCCAGAGACTTCTTGATCCAGTCACTTCTCCCAAAGTCCCACATGTGAACCACAATGGGGACCAAACCTTCCATTCCTGAACTTTTGGAGGACAATTTACATTTAACCCATAATTACAGCCAAGCTTGGATTAACTAAACAAAGGTCCTGGACAGTGTGGGGCTAAGGTCAGACAGGACGTCAGAGGAGGATCTTCATCAGAGATGTGTAAGTTGTTTTTCTTGCCACTGTGTCCAAATATCCAACAAAGCATCTTAAGGAAAGAAGGATTTATTTTGATTCATAGTCCAGAGGAGTGGAGTCCAGCAAAGCAGAGAGAGCATGACGGGGGCTGGGGGGGTGGGGGGCACTTGGCCTACTGGAACAACCAGAAGGCAGAGAAAAGCAAATGCCAGTGCTTGGCTGGTCTCTTCTTCTCCCCTTCTTATTCAGTCTGGACTCCCGGCCTGTGAGATAGTGACACAGATATTGTGGGTGGGTCTTTTGCCTTTCTGTAAGTCTCTTCACAACGTACACCTGAAAGGGTACCTCACTAAGGCATGAATTTTTCTTAATCAAATCAAGTTGGAAATGGAGCTTAGCCATCATAAAAAAAAGAAACAACAACAAAACAAACAAGCCTGTCTCCTACTAGGGACTTTGGACAACCTTGACAAAGCCTTCAGCTTTCCCAAAGTTGGTCACAGCCAAACAAAGTTGTTGGCAGTACCTTGGCCATCTGACCTCGGTGCTCGCTCTATAAGGACTTGCTGTGCATTTCTTAGCACTAACCACCAATGGAGACTTTATGGTCCCAGCTGGAGACCTGGCCCTCAAGGTAGTGTGCAAGTGAGAGCTGAGTCTGGGGGTTTACATCTCTCTACATGACTTTCAGACCCCAAAACACCCTTAGTGCCCTGCACTGTCCCTGTATGAAACCTTCAATGATGGCTTCTAGGGCAGGAAACAAGCATTCTATCTTTCCAACAGAAAGAGTCTCAAGTAATGCTCTGATGACCAAGAACAATTCTAAAGTTATTTAAAGACACATATGCTGACCTATTCATTTCCCCTAATAATGTGCTACCCATATTCTTTAGCTGAAGAGTTTCAGGCAAAGAGAAGCAACTTGCCTGAGCCACACAATGAGAAAGTGAGACTTGAACTTAGACCCAGGATTCCTAGCTACAGCACCTATTCTCAAAGATGCTCTACACCATGAAAACAGCAGAATTATATCACATGAGAGTTTTCAAATCTGTGGACGGAGGGAAGTAGAGACAGAGAGCCAGACAGACAGTGCAATTGTCTGCCATTCTCAGCACCATTCCTCCTGCTTCTCAGTGCTAATAGTTCAACATCTTAGCATGCTGAATTTCATTCTAGACTAAAGGCATGTATCTTTCCATGTAGGACAAATTCCTCAGTGCAAGTCAAGTTCTTCATCCTGTGCTCAACCAAGGAAATGGCTATGCGTTCCAAGGCTGGACCAAGAAGGCTGGAGCAACCCTGGTGCATGGGGTTTCCTGACACCAGCACATGCGACTCCACCACACTGCTGTTTCTACTGTCATTCTTTGTCATGTACAATGTTTCGAGTTCCTATTAGATTCTGTGGCCTCGCCTTGGCACCTAGTCATTATTTTGCACATTTTACTACATTCTGTTGCCTCCCCAGTAAGTCCTTCCTCCTGGATGACCTCTCCGCTTGTCCTGAATTCTTCTTCTTGCCTGGCTACTACCTTCTCACCCTTCAGGATCCAGCTCAGGCCACCATCAACCACCCTAGGAGCATGTTTTTGTTTTTGTTTTTTGTTTGGCCCACTTTGGCTGAATTCTGAGTGCTTTGCACTTCACACCCATAGCATCTATTGCTCTGATGGCCAAACTCTGCTAACTTGTCTGTATCCTTCACTGTTAGGTCTGTGAGTTATGAGGACTGTTGACTTTGGTCTCTGTAATCCCAGAGGCTAATAATATATAGTCCTTCATTAGCTTTAAACAAGGTTTATCAGGTAGAATATAGAGACCATTTGTGCATTGTGAAGTCCTCTGTAAGGGATGCTCTGCCTTTTGTTGTATACATGCATGCATATGTACCTCTATCTCCCCCTCACTCCCATTTTTCTGTGCTTTCTCTCAGTCTCCATCTTTCTGCAATACAAATCACACTCCTGCTGTCATTAACTCAAGAACCCACTTCTGGGCCCTCCCATTCTGCATGCCTGTGTACCACATCTATGGACCATGCCTGTGGGCCACACTTGTAGACCACATCTATGGACCATGCCTGTGGACCACAGCATTTTGCTTCTCTAAGATGCTCAAGCTACCATTTTTTCCAACATTTCTCTTCTCGACTAGGTTGTCAACCTTATGGAGACAGGAACCTTATTTGTTACTGTTTCTGATACCTACCACACCACTGGACTCCCAGTAGGTGCCCAATCATTGTTTGTTTAACAAATTAAGAAACAAACCAGATCTAAATAGGTGCAGTTTAGAGTTCCCCAAGGAACTCAGAAAGACGGGACTTCCATTTGCAGCCAAACTCTCTGATGGCTACCAGAAAGAGTGGCAATGACATGTTAAGAAGACATTCACCTTGGATGCCAACTCTGCTCTCAAATGAGCCTGAGAGCAGAAGCCTCATTAAGTTTGTGCCCCTGGTACATCACTTGTCCCACTCCATCCCTGCCTTGTTCCTATTCCCTGGTTATGTAACCCGGTCCTCTTCGTGAGATAACAGAAACCTGACATACTCAGAAACAAACCTTGTCCCCTACAATATGGAAAATTCTACCTTCAAAATTCAACACAGGTTATTTTTGTGACTAGATATGGGTGCAGAATTCCCAACAAAAAGCAAGCGAGCATTTCTGCAGAAGATTCTCCACTGGACTCCACATCTGCTCTCTCTCTCTCTCTCTCTCTCTCTCTCTCTCTCTCTCTCTCGACAGTGTTTCTCTGTGTATCCTTTGGCTGTTCTGGATTCACTTTGTAGACCAGGCTGGCCTTGAACTCACAGAGATCCGCCTGTCTCTGACACCCAAGTGCTGGGATTAAAGGCGTGTGCTGCTCTCTTTTTTTTTAAAGATGTATTTTATTTTTTATTTCTGGGTATGTGTTCTCTGTGTGAATGTATGCTACAGCCATATACATGCATGCCAAAGAGGGCAGAAGAAAGCCACCTGATGTGGATGCTAGGGACTGAGTGTGGGTCCTCGGCAAAAGCACTATGTGCTCTTAACTGCTGAGCCACCTCCGCAGCTCCAGGCCTGCCTTTATCCCACTCAATTATGGCACTATACGGAGAGGTTGAGTTTCGAGTTCTCAGTACCCAGATTATCCTCAGTACCCATTTCAAATGATGCTATGCCTAGGCAAAGCATGTGAGAAGAAATGGGGTTGGGGGCACATACCATCTCAGAAGCCCCATGAGTTCAAGGGCCTAAAATCTGTCTGACCCCATCTGTTTTGAGTTTATATGAAAACATTACTACATGATTGATTAGATTACTGGTCATTGGTGATCAATATAAGAGTCTGTCCTTCCCCCTTCCCTGGGGAAGAGTGTAGGGAGTGAGTGGGACTGAAAAACTCCTTCTAACCCTGCCTCAGTCTTTCTTGGGTCCAGCCCTTGTCCTGAAGCTCCTTACAGGCTGGCAACCACCAGCTATCTCATTAGCATACAGCTCATTCACTCATTGTCACTTCAGAGAGTCTTAGGAATTATATGCCAGGAAACTGGGCCAGTGTTTAAATATGTAAACACCTTTTTATAATTCACAATATGACAACTCACTAAGCAAAAAGTTGGAAGTTAATGCCTCAAATAGTAAAACCACAGGCAAGCAAGCAAAGCAAGGTGAGGTGAGGTGCTGAAATTCTTTGGTTTCCATCGTCTACAAATCCCTCTCCAGGGCAGCTTACTTTCTGCAGCAGGAGGCAAAGCTGCCTGTAATCTTTGCACTCAGATACTTGCAACTCCTCAGCCAGGACCTTCAGTAGCTTCAGGGTGGAAGTCCTGGAGAGAGACTTGTAATTGGCTTGGTACAGGTCACCTGACCATGACTAGAACCAATCACTGGGAACCAGTGGCTGAAGAGCCTTTGTACTTGGGTCCATTATCAGAAAAGGGTAGGTCTAGTAGAGATCATGGGCTCAAGGGAGTTCTTGGCACTAAGCTAAGAGGCCATTAGAATTTACTGTTATTATGTTCTTCAAAATCCACAACTCTTGGTCTGTGTTGCGACCTCCCAGTAGCATACTTGGCTGGTGTCTTTAGGTAACTTCCTTCTGGGCCAAAGCACCTCTAGTCCTCCAAAGACCTGCCTTCCTTTAGAACAGTGGTTCTCAACCTGTGCATCGAGACACATTGTGAAAGGGGGGGGGGTTCCACATATCAGATATTTACATTATGATTCATAACTAGCAAAGTTACAGTTTATGAAGTAGCAATGAAATAATGTTATGGGTGAGGGGTCACCAGAATATGAGGAACTATATTAAAGGGTTGTAGCATTAGGAAAGTTGAGAACCACTGCTCTAGAGGAACTCCCCAAAGGGCCACTAGTCAACTGACAAATGAGATTTGGAACCAGAAGTTCCTTTCTACCCTGGAGCTCTGGAGTGCTGCTTATTTTCAACCAAGGGAATATATCTCCTCCAGGAAACATATGACAATGTTTGAGGACACTTTCGTTGTCTCCAGTGGTAGGTGGGACAAGATGTGCTGCTGGCATCTGGTGGGTGGAGGCTAGAACATGGCTAAACATTCTACCATGCACAGGACAGCCCCCCCACAAAATTCACCCAGATCAAATGGTCCATTATGCCTAAGTCAAAGAGACCAGCTCTCCAGGAAATGCTGATGATGCTTGTGTTGGTTAATTTCATGCATCACTTGACCAGACCACAGAGCCAGAATTTGGCCAGTTATTTTAGGATGTGTCTGTGGATGAGATGAAGATTTGATTGATAGATGAGGCAAAGCACATTGTCCTCTCATAGTGGGTGGGCCTTGTCTGGTGTAAACAAAAGACAGAGTGATGGGAGCACCCCCAGCTGCCTGCCCAGCTGAGACTCTGAGGCCTTTTCCTGGGTTTTCAGACTGCCTGCTCTCACCAGCGTGTACACCATTGGCTCTCAGCCTTCAGACTTGGACTGCAGTTCTACTAGCTGTTCTCCTGGGTCTCGACTTTGCCAGTTGCAGATTTTGATGTTTCTCAGACTTCATAATTATATCAGCCAATTTCCTATAACCTCTTTCCCTCTATCTCTTCATATACATATGTTGTTATATACATACAAATGTGTATATCATATACACATATGTATATGATATACACATGCATAATATATTATATAATGTACATATAGTATGCATATGTTATATATGTTTGTGTATAATGTATATTATATAGACTATATTACATAATGTACACAATGTACATATACATACATATAATTTACATATATTATCATATATACATATGTATAAAATGTATTTTATGTGTATATTATATGTATATAATGTAATGTATGTATATTGTTATATACATATATTGTCTGCATATATTTTTTTCTGTTACTCTGGAGAACCGTGGGTAATACAATACAGGGTGAAGTTTCTTGAGAAGATGGGTTCCTAGGATTCATTCCTTTGCCTCATGATGCCTTTAATGTACAAAGATCTTCCCCCAGTCCACCATGTTTTGAGCACCATCTTTCACCATTTTTATCTTTCAAGATGGGGTGTTAAGACTTCCCCAGAGGGCCAAAGGGCTCCTGGATACTGTGAAGTTCTGTGGAGGTGCTCAACCCCCAGAATACCTGTTCTGAATGACTCAGGGAGTGAAAGAATCTGGGAAGGAAAATGGGATGAAGAGAAGCCACTGGCAGGCTGTCAGAGACATCCAGAAAGATGTGGTCTAGTGTAGGCATTCTAAACAGTACACTAGCACTTCATGCAGTGGGAGCTGTCTTGTCTTGTCTTGTTTGTTTTAAGATGCAATAGGGTCTTCTTTTCTTTTCTTTTCTTCTCTTCTCTTCTCTTCTCTTCTCTTCTCTTCTCTTCTCTTCTCTTTTCTTTTCTGTGGTATTTGAGATTAAACCTAGGGCCTGGGTATACCATTGAACTCTATCCCCAGGCTTCTTTTCAATTTTGAGATAGAGTCTCAACAAGTTGTCCAACTCTGAAGCCCAGGCTGCCCTTGAACCTGCAATCTTCCTAACCCAGCCCCCTAGGCTTCTGCAACCGGGCTCAATAGCAACAGATTCTCAAAGAGTGATTTCGACCCCACAACTGTCCCCACTTTCTTTCTTTGTACCATCGTGTGTTCACAGTATTTGTGGATTGACTGAGAAAAATAAAGCCCATGCCCCATAGAGTATCTAGGATCCCCTGAGCTCTAGAGTTGCAAGATATGAAAGCCCCACTCCTGGTTCAGTTGCAGCAATAAATTTATCACAGACTAGAGGCTTCGCTAGACATTTACTTCCCAGGGATGGAGAGGCTGAGGCATACAGGATACAGGGGTGCTGATAGATTCGCTGACAGATTTGTTATCTTCTCATTTTACTCTCACATAGCAGAAAGGGGGGCTCCTGGGGTTCACAAGGGCACACTACTCCCATTCTAAAGAGCCATCCTGACCTGATTGTCTCCTAATATCACCATATTTGGGGGTATGCTCCAACATATCAATCTGGGGAGTCTATAGAAAACATTCAGTCCACAGGAACAGTCAGGTGACACTACTGCTGTAGGCTTGGGACTGCACTCCGAGAAGCACTGTTCATGTAGCTCAGCCCTGGATACACATTAGCACCCCATGTTGTATTTGAAGTGATTTGGGGTGATTTGATTTCTTAAAATCTTTCCTATACTTTCCTATGTGCAGCTGGTGGAGAACTGTAGTTCCATTGTCCCTGGGAGGAGGGGATAACGCTCATGCTGTCCCAGTCAGAAGACCACACAGGTACAGCTGCGTACCTCTCTGGGAACTTCAACGTTCTCTCAGCCTTGCTTTATCTTACCTTAGCCATTTGACATGTTCCTGGCATCCCTCACCCTATCCAGTCCAAGGTCGACAGAGATTGGAGGTCTTCTGTTCACTGTTTCAGAGCCCAATCCCTGTGTGTCAGCCCCACTCATGACCTTTGATCTGGTGCCCACTGCCTTCCTACCTCCCCCTGACCCAGATAGTGCCACCCACCTGGGATTTGCCTCAGCATTTAGTCCCCTAGCCCAGCCCACAAGTCTGGCCTTCTGCTATAATGCCCTAAGCTCTAATTTAAAACACCAGCAAGTCATTACAAGGTAAAACCTCACATTTAAGTTTCAGAGCGGGACTCTCCTTTATCCTTTGATGTTCACAGCACAAACAGATCATCAAAGGCTGCAGTGTTTACCTCAGCACACAGATCCTGAAAAGAGAAAACTGTTCTACCATGCATCACGCCTAATTAGAGTCTGATCTGGGCTGAGAGTATCTTAGGAACGCCCCACCCCCACCCCAACTCCTCTTGCCTCAGAGCCTGGTTCCCTAGCTGCACCCCACCTACACTGCTTCCTCCCTTAGATGGCACAGCCATGAGGAAGCCCACTCTCAGTTGTCTCCAGCAGCTGAGTACAGGAGAGTGAGTTTGTTCTTGCCTTTCTGTCTTTATGGTCCTAAGAACTTCCTGCGTCCGATGCTTTCTCTACTGCCAAGGGCATCTCCTGGCCCAGGCCTTCATCAGCATCAGTCAGGACATGCCAGGCTGCAATGCTAGAGGAATGACAGGCCCACGTCCCTGAGGACCTGACAAAGATTTTTCTTTTCTTTCTTACTTAGATTGCATATTGAAGTACAATACCTTCAAATTATGGCTTTCAGGGTCTTGTGACCCTGAAAACATTCCATGAGAACAGAGGGATGGAGGAGGCACACTGCCATTCTCTCTCTCTCTTTCTCTCTTTCTCCCTTTGCACGGTGTACACTTACATAGGTTGGGGGTGGGGCACATGCTATGTACACCCAGAAACCTGAACACGTGAGTCCTGAATCTTGCTTTGTTACTCTCCACCATATTCCTTGAGACAGGGTCTCTCACTGAACCTGGAGATATGCAGCAAGCTCCAGAGATCCTCCTGTCTCTATCCCCAGCAGAGAAGGGGTTCCAGGTCCACACCCAGCCTTTTCTGTGAGTTTGGAGGATTCAAATGTATGCCCTTAAGCTTGTCCGATGTCAATGACAGCTGGCCAAGAGGAAATACACTTTCCACTGACCTGCCACTAGCTCCCACCAACTGAAGGGCTAAGGTGTCATCAGGCAGCAGCTGAGAACTACTGTAGAGGTTTCTCCGGCTTTGCTTCCACCCTTCTACCTACTGTTCATTTCCGCTAATGCATTTGAAAGGTGCCTTGATTCATACATTTCCTTGTTCTGTCATTATAAAACTTCATCAAGGGGACTGGAGAGATGGTTTGTTAGTTAAGAGGACATGCTGTTCTTCCAAAGCACCTAAGTTAAAACTTCATCAAGGGGGCTGGAGAGATGGT
>CAJQZJ010009649.1:5377156-5431857 GCA_907164525.1 Lophiomys imhausi | reverse complement strand
AAGGGGGCTGGAGAGATGGTTTGTTAGTTAAGAGGACACGCTGTTCTTCCAAAGCACCTAAGTTAAGCTCCCAGTACCAATGCTGGGGTGCTTGCAGCTGCCGGTGACTTCAGCTGCAGGGGGCCTGACACCTGATTCTGGTGTCCACAGGCTCCTGCATACATGTGGCACGCACGCACACATGCACACACACACACACACACACACACACACACACACACACACAGAGAGAGAGGTTAAAAGGAAAACTTTTAAAAACCTCAACAAACCGTTGATCATTCAGAGCATGGACTTTATGGTATCCTAAATCTGTGTTTCAGGCCATGGTCACTCAGATTTGTCTCCAGAATAAACTGCCTCTTATCCCCTTTGAGGCCAGAGATGTATTTTTGCATCGATAGCAGCAAGCATTCTCCATGGAACCACCTGCCTGCCCCCATTCTGGCTCTGGACTGCTCCAGCCAGTGACACATGTAATTGGTGACGTTGACCTTAATGAGGGACACAGCCCTCATTTAACTAGAAGACACCTGGCACTCTAGTGTGCAGCCACTGTTAGCTATGCTTCCCCTTCCCAGGTGCTGTGGCTCAAGGAACAGACACTGCCCTGTCTGACAGTCTCAAGGAACATGACATTGCCCTGGATTCCCCAGAAGATCAGCATTTGAGGAGTGGGTACTAGGTTTTGGATATGGATTGCCCCCCGGGTTTCATATGCCAGACACTTGGTCCTCAGTCAGCAGTGAAGCAAGGTGGAGCATCTCTTAAAAGTGGGGCTTCTGCAGATCTCTTAAGGTTTTTGAAGACCTCAAGAGATCTGTAGAATATGGCATTCAAAGATGTTTTCTTAACTTAAGATTTTTTGATATTGAGACATGTCAGCTCCTGACAGCACCCCCTATTCTACTCCAAGTAGAAGATGAGCATTGAAGAATCTCCAGTGGGAGATGGTTGAATTAGTGGCAAACCTATCTCTTGGCAAGAAAAACCCCTTGCTTCAACAACTGTAGACAGAATGCTGTCCAAAAAGGACAAAACTTGGAAGCAGGTAAGTTGACAGCCTAGCTCTGCCAAGACCGGGTAGGCAAGTCCTTCATAATTCCTGCTTTACAATCAATGTCTGTCAGAGAAATGGGGCCAAATGGCTCAAGATTGATGCTGTAATGTATGGAGAGAAAATGGGAACTGTCCAGGCAGCCATTGGTATGTCATTTCTTAGTTTTAGAAGCTGCAGGCCCTGCACTTCCTATATAATCAGATATATTTATCCCTCTCAGGTCTCTGAGGTGGTTGAAGAATAGATAGCTAGAGTCTCATAGTTAAATTTTGAGTTGTTTAGGAATCAAGATGTGTTCTGGATCTAAGAAGACGTTTTTAAAATTGTGAGGCAAGAGCTGGGCGTGGTGGCGCACGCCTTTAATCCCAGCACTTGGGAGGCAGAGGCAGGCGGATCTCTGTGAGTTCGAGGCCAGCCTGGTCTACAAAGCAAGTCCAGGATAGCCAGGGCTGTTACACAGAGAAACCCTGTCTTGAAAAAACCAAAAAAAAAAAAAAAATTGTGAGGCAAGTTAGTATGAAAGCTGAGTTAGGTATAGAACTTTAAACTCATGGAGATGGTTAGATATTAGAATGTTAAAGTCAGGTGCCAAATACATATGGACTAGACATTGGGAATGTATGCTAAGCCATATAACTCTCATAATTGTGGCCTATTTATTTTTGTTGTTTTGTATTGTATTTATTGTTATAAGAGAAAGAACCATTTGTTGGACTGAAAGGGGGAGCTGTTGGGGCAAAAAAGAAATACCTTAAACTAAAAAAAAAGGGAAGAGGATGGGGGGTTGAGGAGGAAGAGAATGGGAGGGTGGGACTGGAGGAGGGAGTAGGGAGGGGATTGTGATTGAGATGGAACTTGAAGAAATAAAAAATAAATTAAAAAAAAGTGGGGCTTCATGCAAGGGCATTAAGTCACAGGGCTTCTCTCAGCCCTTATCCCTGTTTCTCTCCCACAGTGACCTGGAAGACCACAGTTTCAAGGTAGCATAACTTCAAGATGGAGAAGGGATGCTTAGCTGTCATACTTTGAATAAGCAAGAGGAAACCTCTATTGCCCTTGGAAGGGATTGGTGTAGGTCTTATGGAACCTGCTCAGTGTTCTCAAGAGCGAGTTGATATAAAGAGTTTAGCCTGGCACCCAGAAGCCCCCTGGATTCCTGTCTTGCCACATAATCCCTCTTACACAAACTCCCACCAGGATGCCATCTGCCAAGGTGTGATGTATCTATCCAAGGAATGCTCTTACTACAAGATGAACTAATGGGGTAGTCCCATCTTAGACTTTCGACCTCCAAAAACTACGAGTTTGCAATATATATATATTTATAAAGTGCTTTGCTTCCAGTTCTTCATCATAGCAACAACAACAATAACAACAAAAATCAGATTAATACAGGGAGTATAATATAAATTTCCCATTTCAATCTGGTCCAAGCTCTGCCAAGGAATAAGCTGGATTCCTATGTTCCTTGACCACCAGCTGGATTCATTCTTTTTTTTTGGGTGGGGGGAACACAGCCACTGGGAAATCACTTCATGGGGTCTGGAAGCTGGACAAATGTGAAGAAGTCTCTGTTTTCCCCACACTCTGTCCCTGCTGAGGCTCGGTTAAGTCAGCTGCTTTCTGTCCTCATAGTTACCAGACCTGAGGTCTCACTTTCCAGGTGTCTCCCTAGGTCCCATATTTCCTCCCTGGCCCCTCCCAAGTTTCTGCTCTTGCGAACCCCCCCTCACTGCCTTATCACCCTCTATCAGTTCCAGTAATTTGACTCGAGCCTTAAAGAACAGTGTCTTCCCAGCTTTCCACCTCACATCTGTAAAGATGCATCCAAGCAAAACTAGCTGTCGTTTTTGCCCCAATAGTAACAACCACTAGCCTAACCTGAATGCAGCAGTGACCCAAGGCTGGGGCTGCCCTAAACTTGGGCCTCTGGCAGTTCTAATCTCACGATCCCTCTTTGAGACAGATCCAGCTTTCAGATAGAGTAATGAGGGAATCAAGAAGTAAAATAATTCCCCTAAGATTATGCAGCCATACCTGGTAGTGCCTGCTTGGATTTGAGCCCAGGCAGCCAGGTACCTGAGGTGGCTCTGTTTGTCTGTGCCCCCTTGCCTCATCCCAACTCACTGGTCAGGGAACAGGCCCTTGCTCATGTTGGGTCTGTGGGCCCCAGTCATGAAGGAAGGGAACTTGCTGCGTGTGCTTGGCCTTAATCTTCCAGGTGTATGGATTTCACTGGCTGCTAGGCCCTTAACCTCTGAGGCTTAGAAGTCTGTGGATCCCTGAGTGTTGGGAGCACGAAGGTCCTTGTGTCCACAGATCTCCAGGGAAACCAGGAATGTTAAGCACACAGGATTTTCCTCTCAAAAGGAAGGGCTTAAATCTGTTCTTCCATCCAGAAAGCTGGAATTGAAGGTGATCAACAGCCTGGTGATCTGCATTATCTGTTGGTTCAGGACATTTCAAGCTTCCACAACCTGGGCTGGAGATGGCTAGTAATCTAAATGACCCTTACACTATCTGTATAGCCAGGGCTCCTCCAAGCTCCCACAACCAGGACCAGGGATGGCTAAAAGCTCAAATGACCTCTATGGTACCTGAATGACCAAGACCATGCCAGATCCTTCCCCAGGCCCTTAAGCTAATACAGGGAGCCTATCTCTAGAGCCCATCTTCTTGGAAGAAAACATTTGTACTTGGAGGTGAGTTTTGGTGTGATTATGCCTCCTTGTGCACTGGGGATTGCATTACACCAGGAAGCTCCACTGTGCCCCTAGTTGCACTGTGTTTAAATATACGGCCAATAAACCACCTGGCATTAGACTCCTGAAGTTTTTTTCCAGTTTAACTAAGTCAAATTGAACCAAATTTTCATTCTCATCTGTTCACAGTCCATTTTCCTGTCTGCTGTGACACCCACAGGGACCCCCACACCTGGGCTCTTTTCTAATATAGAACCTCTGATGTCTTATGATTAAATCACATTTTTAGATCCCTGGATTAGCAACATAATGCCTTTCATTAGGGCTGAAATGTATTTTACCCAAAATATGTTAAAGTCCTAATGTGGAGGACTTTAGAACGCAGTCTTATTTAGCAGTAGGCTGATAACTAATATCATGAATTCAGAAGAGGGCAGATTGGAATAGGGAGGGCTCTCCACCCATTGTGAATGGTGTCCTCATAAGGGGAACATGTGGGCACCAAGACCACAGACACACAAGAACAACTCTGCATGAAGATTAAAGCAGCTAATGGAGTGAGCCAAGGAAAGCAAAGGGAGGCTAAAGTCAGTGGGAGGGGTGTGGGACAGTTCAGAAGGAACCAACCCTGCCCACACATTGGTTTTCATTGTCTAGCCTTTACAGTCAGGAAATAATAGAATGTATGTTGTTTTAAGCAACCAAGTCTGTGATATTTTACAGGCAATTCCAAGAAATGAAGCATCCTTCATCACCATGGTAACTGCCTCTCTCTGCATCTCTCATCTATTTTGCCTCTCCCAGCACTGCTCCAGTTTCACTGTCCTCTTTGTCCATTCTAGGAGCTTCCAAGCAAGTTCTTGTCTTAAGGATAATTCTGCTCCCTCACTGGCGTGGCTCCCCTACACATCCCCACAGCTCTTCACTTAATGATATGTTCCTACAGGGTAGGAAGTTTTAAAGAACACACCCTTCACTGACTCTGTCTCTCTGGAAAATGACTGAATTCTGTCCTGTAAGAAGCAATCCCTTAACTCTCAACAAATATTCACTAAGTACAAGAAAAGCCTGCTGTGACTACCGACTGGAGGAGGATCCCACAATCCAGCCCCAAGGGATCAATTTGTTTAGACTGCCCACTGCACAGCTTCCCTCCAGAAACAGACTGTGCGGAACTGGGAACTTCACAACATGTCTGTCATGGAAGTCCTTGGCCTCTGTAATTTGTAAAGAGAAGCCAGACATCTCTATTAACTTAGGAAACACAGAGGCCTTGAGATGCTACCATACTCCTGAGCGCTGCAGCAGGGCAGCGGACAGAAGATTTTTGGGGAGGCCAAGAAGAGATGAGACATCAGGGAAAGGCAGGCCAAAGCTGCCTTGGACTCAGTGGAACCACTACCATCCAAATAGGAAAAAGAAAGACCAGCCCGTAAGAATGTGGAGAAACTGAAACTCCCCTGCAACAGGAATGTACAAAGTGCTTTCTTAACAGGTTAAGCACAGAATTACCATACAATCCTGTAACCTCACTTGTTGGTATATATGAAAGAAGGGTTGCTTTTCCTCCCCTTTCCTCCTTTCAATTCAGGGTCTCATGTACCCAGGCTAGCCTTGAACTTGTTATGTAGCCAAGGACGAACTTCTGACCCTCCTACCTTTACCTCTCAAATGCTGGGATTACAGGTATGTACCACCATGCCCGGTTTATGGGGCACTGGAGCCCAATCAAGGGCTTCACACATTAGGCAAGCATTGTTACAGCCCCAGACTGAGAGGAGGCTGTAGTGAGGTATTTGCACACCCATGTTCACAGCAGCATCATTCTTCATAGCCTAAAGGAACTGCAGGGTCAGTCCCCTGATAGATTAATGAAACAAGCAGAACCTGGCATTTGCTGAACATGCAGGGGAATATTATTTAGCCTTGAAAGGGAAGGAAATTCTAGCACATGGAACAGTGTGGATGGACCCAGACAACATGTGCTATGTGAAATAAGCGAGCCACAGAGAGACCCCCTCACTCCCTTTCTGCAGTGGTATGAGTGTGTCCCTAGAGACTCATGTGCTCCCTTGTTGGTGTATTCGCTGGTGGAGCTTTTGAAAGAGGTGATTTAGATCAGACAAGCTCATGAGTATGAAGCTGGCATTCTTGGCTTTGCAAGAGTAGAGACTCTTGAGCCTGTCTGTCCCATGTCTCTCACTGCATGATGTGCTCTGATGTGTTATCACCCAACAAGCAGATCCCCACCAAACACCTTGAACCTCGTGGTCTCAGAGCTCCTGTGAGCTAAACTAAGACCTTTTATTTCCAATTTTAAATTTTATTTCATTTTTCTGGGGTCAGAGTGGCAAGTCAGGGTCCTACTGTGTAGTTCAGGCTGGCCTGAACTCAAAGCAATCTGCCTGCCTCAGTTTCCCAAGAGCTATGATTAAGGCATGAGTTACCATGCCCAGCTAAACCTCAATTCTTCATAAATAACCTGCCTGGAATATTGAGCTATAGAAACAGAAAATGGGCTGCAATACTGACACCCTCTCACTAGTTATTTTAAAACATTTAAAGCAAAAATTAGCAGATAAGTAAATGGATCTAGGTACACATGGCCCAGCCATATGATAAAAATTTGGCAAGCATATCTTTATCCACTTAAAACTTGGCTTTGTCCGTGGTCCTGTTCCAGCTGGGGTCTGAGGTGATATTTGTTGCCTGAGTTACCACCAAAGGCCAAGCAGATATCCATGGTCTGGGCTACCACTGTAGGTCATGTGGCTATCTGAGGGCCATGCTGCCGCCAGAGAACATGCTGATCTGAGTGGCCTCTGCTGCCACCTGAGGCCATGGGGACATCCAGGCCTATGCTGCTGCAGGGGGCCATGTCTGGATCCATGGTCCTATGGTAGCTAGGATCTGTGTTGATGTCCCAGGGCCATGTTACCACCAAAAGCTATGCAGGTTTCCCTGGTCTGGACTGCCACCAGAGCCTTGTGCTGAACTGGCCCGGCCCTTGCTGACCACCACACTCGGGAGATCTCCCCACAACCATCACTTAGGCAGCACAGTAGAGTTAACCCTGATGGCAGGGGAGTGGTGAGCCAGCCCCAAGGGCATAAAAGGGGGAGAGCTGACCCCTCCCCTAGTCTGCCATGGGGTGGCTTGAATAAGGGAAAGATGACCTCCCTTCCTCCCCTCATCACCCATCTCTACCTGCGGCAGGTGGAAGAGCTGACCCTGAGGTCATGAGAGTGGGAGACCTGGCCCTGCCCCTCACTGGCTGCAGCACTTGGGAGAGCAGGCCCTGCCTCTTGCCAGCTGTGGAATTGGGTGAGCTGGGGCAGTGCTGGAGAGCTCACCCTGATAGTGTGGGTGTGAGAGAGCTGGTGGCTGACCAACTCAGCTACCTCTCAGGCCCACCCCAACATCTACCCCATCTATGATCTGCGGGAACACATAAAAGGACTGGTCCTGCAGATCCAAAGTTATAGGCTCTCCGTGACACAGGACAGCAGGACATCTGGGAGGAATCCCCATGAGAATCCAGTACTGACAGTGTAGCAGAAGCCAGAGCCTCAAAACAGACCAATGAGTCATTGCAATGAACATTTGTAAATAAAGGTGTATGGACAAAAGCGTATACTGTGTGACACACTACAGTTCCCATAGCAAGATGTTTTGGGTTTTTTTTTAATCTATCATTTTATTTCCTTTTTTGGGGAGGCTGCAAGGGCAGAGGGTAGGTATGAAGGAAAGGGGAGATGAGTGGGAATGGGTGCATGATACAAAATTCACAAAGAATCAGTAAAAAATTAAAACAAAACAAAACCTTGGCTTTGTTCTTGGCTGATCTGTCTTAAGGCAAACCCCAGTACGCAGCTCTAAAACACATCAACACTATTTTCACCAAGCCATAAAGTCATGATTATAACTATAACTAACCAAATCCTAAAGAAGATCCTTAATATTGTCTTATGTTTGATCCATAAGTAAATTTCCCCCAGTCTCAAAATTCCATTTACAGTTGCTTTGTTCACAAAGATCAGACCTACATTTGGTTGTGATGTCTCTCCATATTGTCTATGGTATGTGTGTGCTCGAGTATGAGTGTGCACATGAGTGTGTGTGTGTTACACGTGCATGTACAAGGATGCCTGTGGGAGTGTGAGAGGCCAGAGGAAGATGTCCGGTATCCTGCTCTATCACATGGTGCTTTGAGACAGCCTCTCACTGAACCTATTACTTGCTGTTTTCTGGCTAAACTAGCCAACAATCCACAGCGATCCTCCTATCTTAATCCTAAACCTCCCCACCCCTTAAGTACATGCAGCCATGCTTGGCTTGCATGCAGGTACTGTGGATTCCAACTCAAATCCTTACACTTGGACAGAGCCCCTCTCCCCAGCCATCTCAATCACGAACACACCACTGCCATCTTTAGTGTATACCACTAACTAGTGTAAATTAACAGCTGTTCTTTAAAGCCACCAGGCTGTGGATTTGTCTCTTCATCTTTCTGTGACATCATGCGAGTCCGTTTCCTGGTTCCCAGACCTCACATTATCCCTTGAAAATGGAAGTGAGCTCTGGGTCTCGGACGGCATTTTTTGGCAAGAACCCTTTGTGGCTAGCCTGCACGCTGCTTTTCACATTTACATCAGGAGAGACACAATGTTCTACTTTCAATGACATTAAGATTGATTACCGTTGCAGGTAGTGACAGTCTGATCCCTCCATGGTCAAGTTGCTCATCAACCTTTCATCTAATGTGTTCGTCCACTGATGATCAGTGTCTAAATCAATTATTTCTCTAGGAGCTGTGAAATGACATTGTCTAGCTTGTCCATTCCTTCCACATCTATCAGGCAGAATTCCTGTGTCCATTTTTTGGCAGCCAGAGAGTGTGCTTCATGTGCTTGTTTTAAATGACTATTTCCACAATACAGATTCAACCCGAAAGGACATCCTTTCTTAGCCACTGAAGAAATTCCCTTAAACTACCTTTGACTCCAAAATCAAGTCTGAGATGGAATTCTAGAAGTAACAGCTATGCTTTAGATATGAAATGTGACTCCCGCATCATATCTTAAAGGTTTGGTTCCCAGCGCAATGTTCAGAGGAAGGGCACTCGAGACACATCTGGAGCATGAGGGGTCCAACCTAATCAATGAAATAACTCACTAACGGACTCATAATTCGATGTCATTATCAGTAGGTGCGGGAAGCTAGGAGGGAGCCACAGCTGACCAAAGCAGACCAACGGGGGTGTGTCCTTGAATAGCAGAACTTGTCCCGAGTCCTTTCCTGTCTCCCCTTTTCCTGGTCTCTGTGATGTCAGCTGTTAGGTTTTGCCCTTCCCTTCCCACCATGAAAGATTGAAACCATAAGCCAATAAATCCTTTCTCCTTTAGCTTGTTTTGCTCAGACATTTTGTCACATTGGAGCAAAAGTGTAACTAACACGATTGAATTATTTTACACACACACACACACACACACACACACTCCAGATTGATAATTAAGCTTTGATTCAACTCAGTATTCTTTCCAGAGCTTACATTCCTGATTTCTTTCCTTGGAGTGTTTTTTTTTTTTTTTAATTTTTTTTTTCTTCTCCAGAGTGGTAACAAGATGTCCTGCTAAAAGTACTAAGAAGATAAAGGCCAGAACAGACTCAGGCAGTCTCTACCCACTTTAAAAAGGAAGCTAAAATAAGGCTTTGAAGGAGCCCATGTTCTAACCTGCTCGCTCTTGCCCAAATCCTTCCCTAAACTTGTCAGAGGCCCATCACTTGTCTTTCTTCCTACTGTGGCTCAGATGACAGTGGCTGCCCCGGGATCACCTTTGACTAAAAGGAAATAGGTCTCAGTCTGCCCCCTACTGTGGTTGTCTTCACTTCTATTTGACATTTCTCTGCTCATTTCCCAGCTGCTCCGCCTGGAGTTGGCCCAGCAGAGAGGAAGGTGTTATCTTATTTTACCCAGGGTTAAGAAAAAAGAATCAATCCCAGAAACAGATCAATTCCAAACTGGGTAAAATCTGAGACTGTAAAAGTTGGAAAGCTGGGCTGGAGAGGTGGCTCAGAGGTTAAGAGCACTGGCTGTTCTTCCCAAGGTCCTGAGTTCAATTCCCAGCAACCACATGGTGGCTCAGAGCCATCTACATTGAGATCTGCCCGGGCATATATGTAGAGCAAATACTGTATACATAATAAATAAATAAAAAATGTTTAAAAAAAAAAAGAGTTGGAAAGCTACATGGGAACATCTAGACCGCACGACTTGGAATGACAAAGGCTGAGAGAACTTCAGAAAGCTAATAAGCAAATTCTTATTATCTATGGATGTGGAAACTGAGGCTGGGGTAACAGAATGCTTCACCCTGGGTACCACAGATAGTTGAGACTTGAACCTAGATTCTCCAGGTAGATGCTGAACTACTACTCCTCGGTTTAGGAAGAGATGTGGGGGGAGGTTGTGTGTGTGGCGTGGTTTGGTCCTCGAGGGAGAATTGGGAACCAAGAGCCTTCTGTATGCCAGAGCCCATGCTAGGCATGTAATTGTAGCACACTGCTTCTGGATGGAGTGAATGTGTTCTGAGCATGACTGTGATACACCATGCAACTGTTCCCCACAGAGAGACTTATTCAGTCCTGAAAATACTCAGCATTTTTTTTTCACTGCAGCCAATTTATTTCCTAATAGGCAAGAGTCACTCACTGTGTTTTTTTTTTTTTAAGAAAAAACCTGAAGTTCTATCAAAATATTCTCTAGATGAAACAACACCCAAGAACCCAAAGTATGTCACTCTCTTCTAGTGTGAAATGAACAGAGTGTGGAAATGAAAGTCTACAGGTCCAAGTTGTAGCCCTGGCCCACTGCCCTAGTGAAGGCACCTCAACAAAGCCTGTTGGTCTATCCTCAGCTTAGATGCCTCCTGCGTAGAATGAGGGAGTCAGATGAAGCCACTGGCTCCCAAATGTGCTTGCAGCAAAACCCCTTCAAAGAGCAATACACAAGATGAATTCGTAAGTTGTTTCTCTTCTTTGTAAACATTAATCACACAACCAAAGCTATAATAGCTTTTGCTCAGAGTAATGTGCTATAAGAAGCTGATATGCCTCCAGCTGCAGTGAGTGTCAACATTTACCTCAGATGGTTTAGTCAAAAGTAGAGGAATGATTTCCCTCAGAGGTGCAGAATACTGAGAGCATCCTTAGACAGCCATTGCTCTCTCCAAGGAACACTGTGTATGAATGTGAAACACCCCGCTCCCCTGGTTCATGTGTTTGAGCAGCTGGTCCTCAGATGGTGGTGCTGTTTGAAGAGAAACCGTTAGGAAGTGGAGAGCTGATGGAGGGAATGGGTGAGTAGGGTTGGGCTTTGAGGTTTATAACTCAACCCTGTTTCCTGAATGAGCGTTGTTTCTCTTTTCTTTTCCTTCTTTTTAAATGTTTATTTATTAATTCAAGTTAGATCTTTGTTTCTTGCTCTGCCTAAGTGTGAGCAAGCAGCCGCATGCATCTACAAACAATAGATAAGCTAGCTGACCCTGATACAATAGACATGTAGTCCCTCAAACTCAGAGCTAAAATGAATCCTTCCTCCCTAAAGATGCTACAGCAGTGGGAGTTCCTAGCCACCCCAAGACTTGGCTATGAGTTCTGTCTGTCACCTTTCTGGTTCTAAAACTCCTTCTAAAATAATTTTAAAATTATACTTAGTGTGAACGTGTGTACACACCACCCTCCTACATCTCCTGCTCCTGAACCTATGAGTGGTAGTTCACCATTTACAGGGAGTATCCAGGTTCAAGTCCCAACTGTCCATGTGACCTGGGGGGAGGCATGTGTATGTGTACACGCCATGGCACATGTGTGGAAGTCAGAGGTCAGCTGTGGAGTTGGCTCTTCACCAGGTGAGTCCTAGAGTTTGAACTCAGGTCACCAAGCCTGGCAGCAAGAGTCTTTACCCACCAAGCCATCTCGTGGGCCAGGCTGAAAAGGAAGTGGCTAAGGAAGTGACTTGAGGTTTTTTGTTTGTTTGTTTATTTTGTTTTGTTTTGTTTTTCCTACAAATCAATCCCAAAGCCCATGTTTAGGAATGTGACTCAGAAGTTTCACCTTCCAGCCAGGAAACTGGTTCCTTTAGGTGGAAGCAAGACCCCGAGACAAGGATTCTGATGCACAATATTTATTTGGGAGGTGACAAAAGACAGAAGAAGTGGGACAGGAAAAAAAAAAAAGACAGCCTGTTATGGGGTTTTAGTGAGTGGATTGCTGATGTGCCCACACAAGGCTGGGGTGTTTCTCCACCAACTCCCACCCCCCTTGGGTGTATTCTACTCCTGGATTAGCTCTCCAGCACTGCTCTGTGAGCACACATTCAGAGGGTGGGATGCATCTACTTCCATCTGTGTGGAACTGTTCACACAGACAAACGGCAGGGCAGTAGAGATGCGGTTGATCATCAACAGCATCTTCCAGAGAAACTGCCCAGAAAGCACTCTGAAGTGAAAATCGTCCCAGATATCCACCACTTCAGTTAGCTTTCTGGCCATTGCTCTGGATGCTCAGGTGCTCAACGAACAGAGGATGGGCCTCTAATTTGTAGGGAAAGACATGAAGCACACACAGTGATGAGTGTCATGGGATATCAATAGTATGTGTGTAGACTACGAGTTGCTAGAAGGGAGCAAGGATGTCAGGAATGGCAGTTACAGGGTCAAGAAGAGTGTTCCATTTTAATGTGGTGATTTCAGGCCTCTGCGAACAGTGTTGAAGGAGGCAGTGAGTAGCTGCAGGGGAATCTAGCAGGACACCATTCTAATAGAGAGAACAGATTCCTTAAGGTGGAAATATGAGAACAGTTGTTGCATTCCTAGAGCCGTGAGGAGGCGGCTGTGCCAGAGGGCTGGGGCATGTTCTGAGTTATGCTCAAGGTCAGAGCCTTGAGGATGTCTGGACCTTCGGTTGTTAACACAAGCATGTCAGGAAACCCTGGTGTCTGAGGCATGGAGGTACATGATTTATCTTGTACCCTAAAGTGATCACTCTGTAATATGGTGAAGAGGTTGAGCAAAGAGAATCGACTACCTGTCTCAAGACAGATTTTTGCAAGTTCAGTAACTGAACATAACCCTAGTCTTCTGTGTCAGCTTCCAGGGGACAGTAATCTGTGCATGGCTCCACTGAGTCCTCTGCTCAATGTCTCCACAGACTAATTTCAAGGGGGATGGAGCTGTGATCTCATCTAAGGCTTGAGGTCCTCTCCTAAGATTTTGTCCTAAAGAGCATGGTCTTTGCTTGAGATTGGATGTCCTCCTCAGGTTTACCACAGCCTACCTTCGTCTACTGCTCACCTACATGACCCAGCATCTCACCCCAACTCTACTGTGGCCCCTTGTGGCAATTTGAGTAAAAAGGGCCCCCATAACCCATAGAGAGTGGCACTATTAGGTGTGGCCTTGCTGAAGTAGGCGTGTCCTTGTTGGAGGAAGTGTGTCACTGTGAGGGCAGGCTTTGAGGTTGCCTATGCTCAAACTATGCTCAGTGTGGTTCACAGTCGCCTTCTGCCTGTGGGTCAACATGGAGAACTCTCAGCTCTTTCTCCAGCACCAGGTCTGCCTGCACACTGTGATGCTTTCTGGCATGACGATAAAGGACTAAACTTCTGAAACTGTAAGCCAGCCCCAATTAAATCTTTTCCTTTACAAAAGTTGTCATGGTCATGGTATCTCTTCACAGCAATAGAAACCCTAACTAAGATATTCTTCAAAGACCATTCATGCCTTCTATTGTCTCTCCAATTCTCCATCCACTTGTGATCATCCTGAGATCTCCCCTCTCATCTTCTCTCTAAATTCAAGTTATGGGTACTTCTCTCTGAAATCTGTTCTCCATAAAAAGCACAAAAGGCTCCTGTGATCTGACCAGCTTGGGAGGATCACAGCTCCCCCAACCCACTTCTATATATCTGTTTATTCATGTGTGCAAAGGCACATGTATGTAAGGGTACACATATGTGTGTGTGTGTGTGATTCCTCAAGAATGCTGTACACCTCATTTTTGAGATAGGATGTCTCACTGGCCTGGAATTCATCCACTAGGTTGGACATGATGCACAGTGTCCTCTGAGATCCTCACGTCTCTGCATCACCAGCACTGGGATTGTAAGATCGTGTGTATAACCATGCCCAGCTTTTTACCCCAGTCCTGGGAAGCTAGAGGACCATGTGCTTTACTGACTGACTGAACAATGTCTCCAGTGCTCCCCTTTGCCATTTTGTAGGTGTATCCAGATCGATTCACAGAAAGAAGCATGAGGCCCTGGTTGTGGCTTCATCTGGTCCTTACATTGGCTGTGCAGTTACTGTGGTCATATGCTAGGGCCCTATAATTCGAGCAGTACACTGGGATTTATTTAAGCAACATGAATCTGTTTTCTCAGAGTTCTGAGGCCAGGAACCTAAGATTAAGATGTTTACAGACTGGTTTCTTCTGCAGCCTCTCTCCTCGGCTCATACATGTCCTTGTTCCCTTGTGTGTGTCCTACTGTCTCTGAGTAGAGCAATCCTATTGAATTAGGACCCACCATAATAACCTGCTTTATCTTTATCACCTCCCTCCCTGAGCCATCTCCAGACATTCCCATTCTGAAGTTCTTAGAGTCAGGACTTGAGCATACATATTAGAGAGGACTAGACTGGTCTACTCTGTCTGCGATGCTGTTAGATATTCTGGACACTACAGAAGCAGCTGTTCTCATTTGTCTTCCTGTCCCTTGGTTGGCAGCACAGCCAGGAGGCCAGGGCCCTGGGGACAATCTGTACTCAACCCTGACACTCACTGCAATTTCTCACACAGCTTCTTGAAGCATTATGCTGGACAAGGGTTTGAGTAGAGTTGACTGAGAGCCCGAAGTGACCTAGAGGACACATGGTCTATCACCAGAGACTGGGAGGGACTGTCTGGGGTTCTCTGTTCCTGTGCCTGACTTCTTCCTCAACAGCCTAGACCTAACTTTCAAAAAGCAGGGTCCGTCCACAGCTGGGTGCTGCTCTCTTGGTTCCCGACACTGCAGACTGGTTTGTGATGAGGTATCCTGTGTGTTGAGTGGCTCCACATCAAGCAAGAGGGGGAAAAAGCCACTTTAGAAATCAGCTCTGCTTATTTCATAAGCTCAATCACTAGAGATGCCACTGTCTTAGTAATGTTTGAAGCAGATGCCTGGTCATTTCCTCCCCTAAACACCATTGTCTGAATGTGAGCTCAGCCCCATTGGGTGGTAGCACAAGCCAGCAAGGTTGCTTGCTGCGTGCCCTCGGGCCTGTTTGCCCAATACTCCAGCATGTGCTTATGAAGCTAATGTCCCCAGTGGAAGTCAGGGTGTGCAGACTTAGCAGGAGCTGACAAGCTAGAGCCCCACGTTTGTCTGTATCATCTCTGTATCTGCCTCAAATGAATGGCTCTTTCTAATACAGACACACCCCAACCCTTTGCAAGACATGTGGGCTGGAAGGGGCTGCAAAATATGGGAGAGGTTTTAGAAAAGAAGGGTGAGGTGTAAGCCACCCAGAGCTCAGAGTACTACCATGGATTATGGTCCCTTCTTTTAAAAAGTAGTAATTTTGCTAAATTATAAAGCATTTCAGCACTAGCCCCAAGCCCCCACAATCCTTCAGTGTGAACATCTTGTTATAGTAAAAAGATTTCAAACAATAGAAAAACCAGGACCCCTATCTATCCAGAGAAATAAAGAAATGGAAAAAGCAAATACAAAGCAGAAAACCTTGGGGCTACCAAAATAAAGGAAGCCGATGTGGTTTATTTATCCAGAGCCTCTCAGCTCACACAAGGGCATTTGCTTTCATTTAATGGACCAAATACTCTCTCCAGTCTCACTATGAAAGAAGCTACAAACCAGGGAGGGAGAAACGGCTGGCTCCTTCGGCGGGGAGGCAAAGTGGAGATTAAAATGTGAGTGCATGGCACACACACACACACAATCCCAAACAAACCAGAAAAGCCAAACATGTCACCAGCAACAATGCCCCTCTGCCCCTCTAGAGAAGGACCAGGCAGGAAACCTACCTAGTATGCCCTCCCAAGCCATCAGGAAAAGGGTAAATGGTATCTGGCACCCTTTAGAAAGGGGGTGACAGGAATTCATTGCAGGACAAGGCTTAAAGTAAAAATACAAAATGGAGGTGCCATGTCTAGACTGTGCTAATAATACAGGAGGAGGATGGGGTAGGAGGATTGTGTGTTCAAGACCTGTCTGGGCTACAGAACAATTTTAAATCCAGACTAGGCAATTTAGCAAGCTCCTGTCTCAATCACTAAAGTATACCAGGATAGGGTATAAGGGATATAGCTCAGGGGTAGAGCACATGCCAAACACGCTCAGGGCCTATGTACAACCCCAAGGAGGGTATGAGAAAGTGACAAAAATCCAGTCTAAATTGGTACAAAAAAGGACTTTTAAAATTAATTTTATTTATTCATCTATAGCCTGATTTGCCTCAGACCCAAGTGAGTCCAGAAGGCTGAGCCTCACCCTCAGGACCTGGCTGAGCTAACTTTGATGTTAGTCTCTGTTTGTCTTTGTTTTATTTTATTTTTTATTATTATTATTTTTTTTTTTTGGTTTTTCGAGACAGGGTTTCTCTGAATATCTCTGGCTGTCCTGGACTCGCTTTGTAGACCAGGCTGGCCTCGAAATCACAAAGATCCACCTGCCTCTGCCTCCCAAGTGCTGGGATTAAAGGCGTGCGCCACCACCGCCCGGCTTGTCTTTGTTTTATTATGTCAACATGGCTGCCAGAGGCTCTAAACTCAATGAACAAGAGAACCTCCTGAGTATTCATTTGACTACACAGAGCAATAGGCTAGCAAGATCAACACATACTTATCCTGAATCCAATCCTAGAGAATTATCCAGTGTTCTGAATGACCAGCCTGGACCACATGTGTACCCTGGCTGCATGAGATAAAGCCAGCTCCATCCACAGCAAAGACAGAGGGGGAAACAGGAAGAGCATGGAATAGACGTTACCAGGAAAGAAGGGATAGATGGTGGGAAAGACAGCTGCAAACATCTGTAGTGGTCTAGCTTAGCCAGCACTACTCTTCTTTGAGGTCTCTGAGTATAATTATCTTTATTGCTTTGTTCCTTTTTAGGCACACAATAAATATTTAATAGGTACGTATGCTCGTGAGCAATTAATTGGTGACTGGTCATATTTTGAGATCTTTAATGCTGTTTAACACAGGCACACATACATCAACATATATAAGAAGACGCATATGTGCACATAATTATAAATAATGCATACTAAAACATTAGGAAAACATTAGGAGAATTTAAACATTTTAAAATAACTGCCTCAGAAGGCCATCATACTTCTATGGTTCTACTATTTCCAGATTTTTGTTAGTATCATACAGCTTTTTAAAAAGTATTTATCAATTTATGAAAACCCCAGAAGCAACAGCAAAAACTCAATGTGAAAATTTTCAGACAATCAGTGTGAGTTCTCAGCTGTTACCGGGGTCACCTGTGGCCCCAGAGAGATGTCTTTGGATCAAAGACGCCAACTGGGCGTCACCTTATAGCGCTCAGGAAAGACCAATTTAGATGAGTCCTGTTGTCACCTGTCAGCAAGGGGGTCAGGAAGGATGACATAGCTGTTACCCCCTTGAACAAGCCCCTGATTCAGAGGCTCCAGCCTCAGGGACCAGCCAGAGGAGGATTTACTAGGGTTCCTTCCATTGTTCCACCAGCGCATGCGTACTCCAGCACCATCGGGCCCGCCTTGGCCTCATTGCATGGGTTACACCCGGGAGCTTGCAAGCTCTTAGACAGAGAACTAGGGATTTCCATCAGTGCTTCTGAGGATGCTTCAGACCACAGCAGCCCCGGGTGAGGAAACTCCATCCTGTACACACTGCACTTATGGGACTCCTGGGACTGGAACCCATAGTGCTCACTTTTTATTTTTCTTTCTTCCTTTCTCTTTAGTCTTTTCTTCCCTCCCTCCCTTCCTCTTTATCTCTTTCCTGCCCCCTCTCTCTCTTTCTCCCCCTTATCTCATGACTTACAGGCTGCCCTCAAACTTGCTACATAACAGAAAATGACCTTGAACTTCTGATCCTCCTGCCTCTACCTCTGGGTGCTGGAACTGTAAACGCGGGTATCACATCCACCCTTACGTGGTACCGGGAATGAACTCAGGGCTTCAAGCATGTCAAACAAGCACTCTGGCAATTGATCACAGCCTCAGCTCTGTGCCTATTCTAATTCCCGTTCTCCTGGGGACCTTCACAAAACAATGAAATTTACTGCAGTAGAAATAAAAGCACACAAAGGATGCAAGATGCAAACCAGTGTCTTTATCACATTCAAATGATTCTAAGTGTTTTTCCCCCAGTGTCTGTTGCTCATTCTGGGCAGGAAACAAACAGCCTAACTCTACTGCTAACACTATGATTAGGGCTGCTCTCTGCTCTAGATAGAACAGCCTGGCTTTGTTTTTGTAGTCTTCAGGAAACTTCCTGGTTATATTTCTTCATATCTCCTCCTAAATCAAATTAAAAAAAAATCTGCCTGACATTTAAGGGTGAACACCCCATGTCCTTAACTACCACTCCATTTGTTCACTCATTCTTTCAACCGACTGTCCCATCCATCAATATTGGTGAAGCGCCTACTGTGTGCCGTGCCAGCAGGTGGGAGAATTCAGGGATGCATCAGACAGGTAAACCCCATAATGTTGAGATCCCCAAATACATCTATATCCAAAACAAGCCCATCCTACATGCAGAGCTCTGTCCACACTACAGCTCAGTCACGTGCCACATTCCAAGTACTTCTGAAGTTCCAGGAACTTCTCAAAGCTGTTTTTTTTTTTTTTTATCACTATAACAAAGCATAAACTTTTTAAAAGGTATTTTTGATGTTTTGTATTATTTTAATACTCCTCTATTAAGTGGGTTTTCAGTTGAATACATACTATTTTTGCCACATTTCGTTTTAAATGAAGGATCTAACATACAGTATAAGACGGAAACTAAAGTAAGAAAGTGGAGTGAGAACAGGATGAGGTGAACATAGTGGCCAAATCCATCCCACAAGCTCACAGGCACCAGTTTTATTTATGTTGTGTGAGTGTTTTGTCTGCGTGGATGTTTACCATACTTGTGACTGGTACTTTCAGAGGCCAGAAGAGGGCATCGGGTGGGTTGTGAGTCACCACGTGGTGCTGGGAATCAAACTGCATCCTCTGGAAAAGCAGCTAGTGCTCTTAACCTCTGAGTCATCTCTCCAACAGCCATGGGCAATTCTTGAAGAGCAGAGCCGCAGTGTGTTTGAGCTTCCTGTCAGCTGAAGGGAATGGTCATGTTACACATTTCAGTGTCCACAGGAGGAAAGCAGCAACTGCTCAGCAATGCGGCTATTTCTGGCTGTGGGTTCAGAAATGCAGATCCAATTCTACCCACAGGAGGTACTGTTGGGCGTTTGAAATGAAGGGATAGAGCTTTGTTTATCAGTAACAACGAGTATGCTCTCGGTTTCTTCCCTCCTGTTACAACCTCCTCCAACACTGGACACAGCAAAACACATTCAGGAGAACTAATCAGCAGGGGCAATGGATGACATTCAGCTACACAATCTTCAAAAGGTTTGACTAAGGAGCAGGAACTCAAAACCTTTCTGGGGACATTTCTCATCCCATGCCCATATGAGTATGGAGAGATAATACAACAGTCCAATGCAGAAAAGTATGAGAATGTGGAGTTCTTCTGTTGAGACTGGTACGGTTATTGCAAGTACTTGTATGTGGTATGTGGTGCATGTGTACGGAATATGTGTGGGTGCACACAGTTCAGATGGAAGCCATAATAAGGTGTTGGTTGACCTGCTCTGTCCTTGCCACCTTATTCCCCTGAGACAGGGTCTCTCATTGAACCCGGAGCTTGAATGGCAGCTTGCAATCCCCATTGGTTTTCTTCTTTTTCTCACAGTGCTGCAGTTACAGGTGCATGTGGCCATGCCCAGCTTTTTATGTGGGTTCTGGGGATTTGAACTCAGGGCCTCATGCTTGCATAACAAGTGGTCTTACCCACTAATCTGTTTCCCCACCCTTAGAAATTACTTTGTTTCAAGAAATAAAATTTTGTTCATGCAACATTCAAGTAACCTTATAACTGATAAGGTTATAATCTTATAATTGATGCTATTTATATTTATTTTTTGTTTTGTTTTTTTTTTTGACACAGGGTTTCTCTGTGTAGCCTTGGCTGTCCTGGAACTCACTTTGCAGACCAGGCTGGCCTCAAACTCAGTGATTCCCCCTGCCTCTGCCTCCCAAGTGCTGGGATTAAAGGCGTGTATGACCACTGCCTGGCTAGTTGATACTTTTTAAATAATATAATTCTTAATTTTTTTTTGCTTTAAATATGTAATAGAGAGTGTTTCTATCAGTATAATAATTCAGATGAACACATTTTGGAGCTTTTAAAAATGTTATGGTGAGTGTGTGCCTTCCTGTTCTTAAGTGTGCATGCAGAGGCCAAAGCAGGATCTTGGGTACCCCTCTACTGCTCTCCAACTTACAGCCTTGAGACAGTCTTTTACCAAAACATTTCAGCTAGGCTGGCTGTCTGGCAAGGTCTTGACATCTGCCTGTCTGAACCCCCCCGTTCATGATGGGGTTCCAGAAACACACAGCCATGCTTAGCTTCTTCTATGGGTGTTGGGGATTTGAACTCTGTTCTGAGGCCTGCAGCTCACTGCTCTTTTCCACGCCATCTTCCTGGCCCTGAGTGTATTTGAGAAGTGTAAAGGTATCCTGAGATCAAAAGGGTTAAGAAACCATGATGTGATTTTCCCCTAAAGGGGAAGTCTCTAGTCCCAGAAAGGACAGTAGGAAGAAAAGACAGTAGGAGTGCTGCCATTCAAACCACTTGGGAAGTGATTACCCTCCTCAGGAACTCACCAGATTAGAATCCAATGCACCTCGTCAATAGCAGACCTATTTCCTAAGTGACTTCACTAAGCTGTCTCTTGAAAGCAAAGCTCCTGTATCAAGTCCTTGGGGGAGGGATGCACACTAGGACCCCAGGGTGAGGCCCTCAGTTTGTCTGCATGAGGGCACCTCTCATCACTCACTGGGCAGGCATAGGCTACACTCTGCAGTCATGCTCCTGCCATAAGCATCAAGGTGACTGAGGATAGAAAGCCTTTGCACCTGCAAAAAGGTAGCCTGAGGGCAGTGAGAGGCAGGCCCAGGACAAAGATCCCACTCAAGAGACACACTGGGTCTCCTCCCACGGTCCTTTTCCGAAGCTCAATCCCTTAGTCCAGAAGTCCTCCCAAACCCATGCAGTCCCCTCAGTCACAAGGTGGCTCAACTAAGCATCTGCACGACTTGACTTTGAATTACATAACTTCTTCGTAGCCCCTCCAAAGAAAACAGGAGGCAAATGCACCTAATTAGTCAGCTTCCTCTATTGGGTTGTTAACTGAGTCAATCAGATGTCAGGCAATGTCTCCCAAAAATGATGACTTTGATTTTAGAACTATCAATCTTATTTCTGTTTGTCAGTCATTACATAATTGGGCCAGCAGCGTGTTAAGAAAATGCCAAGTGCACAATTATGAAATTATGCCAACACGCACCTCATGAGAACACAGGCTACAAAAACACACACAGCTTTCTGCTAATAACAGACTGGCTCTTCAGTACCAAGTCATCTACCGGGAGGCTAGGTAGGCAGAGCACAGGAAGTAAAAAAGAATCAAAAGAAGAGAAGGGGAGGAGAGGTGGAGGAAGAAAGACACAGAAAGAAAGACGTGGAATCAAGGGAGGGAGAAAATAAAAACACCAAGAGGAAACTGGCACTCCATTAGCAGCTGCGGTGGCTGTTCTCCATTGTCAGCATGAATACATTTGGAAATATCTAAGACCAAAGTGGCTATGTGTTGAGTGGAGGGGTTTTCCTCCCAACCCCAAGCTCCCAGAATAAAGACTAGTGAGACTCAAAACATATTTGCAAATACCTAGGCCATATAGCCAGCCTCCTTCCCTGACACCTAATAACTTAAAATGATCCATTTCTTCTAGTCTAAGTTTCATGTGGCTGGCTCCCTGTGCTCAGATACCATGAGTCTTTCCTTCTCACAGCTTCCCGACAAATTTCCCACTCCTTGTACTCTCCCAGAATCCTCTCTGCCTACTGGATGTCCCGCCTCTTACTTTAACTTTCCCAATAGCCCATAGGTCTTTATCCATACAATATACAAGATATTCCTTCCACAGATGAGTACAACTGTAAAGG
Source organism: Lophiomys imhausi (assembly GCA_907164525.1). Lineage (NCBI taxonomy): Eukaryota > Metazoa > Chordata > Mammalia > Rodentia > Muridae > Lophiomys > Lophiomys imhausi. Next base: position 5,409,765 of record CAJQZJ010009649.1, on the reverse strand, counting down.
AATTTTTCTTAATTAAATCATTTGAGTGGGAGACCCACCTGTAACCCAGACCTTTTGAGGTGGTACTAAGATCTACCTTTAATCTGGACCACACCTAGTATGAGCCACTATGAAGGACGTAGAAGGAAGTTTGAGCTCTTTTCCTGCTTGCCATTGCTCTTACTGACAAAGCCACTCCTTCACTAGCATCAGAGCCTACTTCTTTGGGATTCTGGTGAATACTGAAGACCAGCTGAGAAATCCAGCCTCATGGACTGAGTAACTATTGGATTCTTGGACTTTCCACTGGTAGACAGCCATTGTTGGATTAGCTTACAGTCTTAAAGTCATTCCAATAAATCCCCTTTATATATATATATAATATATATATAATATATATATAATATATATATATATTTTATATATATACATATTATATATATTATATATATGTTTTGTTCCTCTGGAGAACCCTAATACAACAGCTGTCTCCAAAGCGTGTTTACCTTGTGAGTTCGAGGCCAGCCTGGTCTACAAAGTGAGTCCAGGACAGCCAGGGCTACACAGAGAAACCCTGTCTCGAAAAAACAAAAAACAAAAAAAAAACAAAACAAAACAAAACAAATATATGACACTACATGGATATCTACTCAAATAGAATCTATATAGTAGTACTATTTCTTCATATCAGAACTCAGTTTACAAAAAATCCTATCAGACAACAGCAGGTAGACCTATGGGAATTCAAGGCTTGACTGGTCTGACAGAACCAGTCTCAAAAAACAAAAACCAAGGCAAACAAAGACAACCCCATCACCCAAACAAAACACACATACAAAGTACAAAAGCAGTACAGTGGGAAACTGAGAGAAACCACTTTAATAGCCACAGCCTCGCTGCTGCCAGGCTCATCCAGGGTGCTTCTGTATGTGTAGTCTAGTGTGACTAGCTTTCGGTCTATTTCCTTCCCAACACAGTGACTTTCAATGAGATGGTTACGCGGAGCCAAGGGTCTTGTCTTCAAACAGCTCTATCAACTGGAACATTCTCAAAGAGCCCAGTGAGGCAGTTTGGCACAGCAGTTTGCACTGAAATCACTTATTCAGAAGGTGGCAAAGCAGCCGTGCACCTTGAGCCCTTGGTTGCTTGTGTTTGCATCACAGCTTGCATGTGATAAAGACTGCATGAGCAGCAGCTCTCCCACAAGCAGCCCTGCAGGCTGGCTCTGCTCCTGCAAAGTCAATGGAGCCACAAGGCACTTCCTAATGGTGTCATGTGCCCAGGTTCTCCAGGGACTAAAGAGAAGCACTGTCTTTCCACAGTCTTTATCACAAGGGCAGCATGAAGAGTTCCCTCTCCAGCCATGCTGCCACAGCGAGCCATCTATTGTCCCCACTGCAGAGTGCACAGGATGAAGATGTCTACTTTCCTCATCAGACTTGCTGACAGCCTCATTTCCTGCCAAATGGATCGGACCACACTTTCAACCCTATGGAAAGAAACACAGAAACCCCGTCAGGATTCATTGCTAATTGTCCACGCACACCCCCTTGATCCCAGACAAACACAGAAACCCCGTCAGGATCCACTGCTAACTGCCTGCGCACGCCCCCTTGATCCCAGACAAACACAGAAACCCCGTCAGGATCCACTGCTAACTGCCTGTGCACACCCCCTTGATCCCAGACAAATGAGATGATGTGGAACTTGAGCCATGCAATTTCCATGTGGCTGAGATACTGAAATGGGTGAGCTCAGCCACTGGAGCCCTGCAACGAGGTGCCTGGCAGCCATGGCAACTGTGAGGGGTTTTTAAACGGTGTAGGAACTATCCTCTACTAGGAAGAAATGGATGTGGCACAGGACCCCCAGATTGCTGGAGTTGGGTTAATAAGCTAGAAAACCTCTCATTCTCAGCCAGCTTGGATCATTTAAAGGAATATCCTGTTCAGCCCTGAAGGGAACTTTGGGGACTTCTGTAGGAAGCTGAATCCCACATCAGTGAGCACAGTTCATCTGTAAACACTACCTCCCCATGAGGGTGGTGGTTACAGAGGAGCTTGGTATGGGAGTCTGCAAAGCAGGTGATCCGTTGCACATTTAATTATATTTTATGCCCACTTACCAAGTACAAAAGAGGGGTCCAGCAATCCTGTAAAAAGTACTAGGCACTGAAATATTAGCATGAAGTCTTGGATAGCCCTGACAAGACAGGAACTATTGTAAAATAATCAGCAAGATCAGGCTCCCAAGAGAAAAACACAAGACACCCAACTGACTCCACAGCAGAGCAAGCACTCAAGGCACGTGCCCCAGATGGGGCTGTCTGGAATTTTTAAGTTTACCTGGTGGCTGCACATCTTCCTGGACAATACCAGCTCGATTTACAGCCTGCTCCTTTTCTGAGAAACACAACAGAAGAATTAATTACTCTTTAAAAGGAGGTGTGAGCAATTTTTTTTCTATTTACATGGGCCAATCACAAAGCATATTTAAGAGTGTGATTCAATTCGGGGATGTCATTACTTAAAGCTTTTAGGTTGTGGAACCTAGATCCTATGATGTAAAAAGAGCCACACTTCAAACAAAAAGCTCCTAGCCAACATCTTTTTCCTGTGATCTCAGCATTTTGTAAAGGATACAACACAACAGAAAGAGCAGTTTTGAAGAACTGGTGGGTGGGGTTATGACATAATAAGAGAAGGGCTGCTGCAAAGGTCAGGCACAATTAATTATCAAGAAAACGGTGTCCGGAAGCACCCACTGAAGGACTGGACTCCAAGTTAAATACGCTATGTTTTTCATAGGAAATAGAGCAGAAAATTAATCTTTGGGTGGGTGGCGTGGTTTGGATAATTGAAGCTTCGCTAATTGATTGCAGGTGCTCTGCCAATTAGTGAGCTTGCTTGTCGCTACAGCAGCTAAGCCCGGCACTGTGGGGAGGTCCAACAGGCGGGGCCAAGAGAAATCAAGCATTTTATGAGTATGGGCTTCAAGTTCCCTGTCACATCTTCCTAAGTGGTTTAGAAGAAACCCGAAGAGTGTGACAACAAAGAATTATTATTTTAAGTGTCTCGACAAATGGTAGCTTTTTAGAAGAAAGACTTAGGGCCAAAAGCTGCTGACTCCTAAGTTGCAGTGATTAAATGCAGTAATCAGACCTTTGTTTTCATAGATCAACTGTTCTTTACAGCCACTCTCAGCTCTTATTGTTATTAGGCCAGGATATCTACCCTCACAGGCCTGTTGTAGGTATAAGAAACAGGGTTCTGCCAACTCTGATAGTCACCAAACTTGCTTCTCCAGAGCAACAAAATAGAAAGTCAATCCTAAACGACTTATTTGATAGTGTTATCAATACTAACTTTATTGGGTGATGGGAGGTGTGGGAATCTTGATATCTAATTCTAAGAAGGGCAGGGAGAAGACAAGGCACAGTGGGCCACCTATCCCCAGTGGCCTGGTGGGTTCATAGCACCTCTCTCAAACTAGCAGGTAAATGGCACACAGATGTTATGGACCTGCAGATGTCAATGGACCTTCCCCAAGTCAAGGGACAGTGGCACCTGACAACAAAGACATCACATTCTGCAGACCTGGGCCATACAATATCAACAGGGAAATCTCAAAGTAGGGATGTCTCAAACTTGGGCTTAGTGCCAGCCAGCAAAAAATCACACTGTCATGAGTCTCACCAGGAACAAAAATAGGCAAGAAATTCTAGACCTAAGATAATTCTGAAACTGTGAAAGCAGGAGGGGGTAAAGTTTGAAAAATAATTGCTGTGAAGCTTTCTAGATGCACAAACAAAAGAAACCTGGTCATTCTAATGTAGTAAGCCCATTCTCTAAGAAGGAGGTACCACTGTAGAGCCCAAGATGCTGGCAGGATGCCAGGCATCACTGCGAGGAAGCTGCTAGCTGGGTGGCAGGGACAGAATGCCTAATTGAGCTCTAACTTCTCCTCATGCAGGGTAGAACCAAGGGAGGGAGGAATCCCCATCTCACCGACCTTTCTGCTAATTGCTAATGAGTCTGGAGAGAGACTGGAGATTGTTCTAAGCAGTGTTATAATCTCTTCATAATCTGGGTCCTGATGCAGCCACCTCGGTGGCCTGGCCTGGCCAGGCAAGCTAAACCAGTTCCTGTCAAGTGATAACTGGGTATTAGCTTCTATCTAAATCCGCCTGCTTCTCTGATCCATTAACGTTTTATAAACACTCTGAGGCCAAAGCAGTCTTATGGAAATTCAGGAGACCACACAAAGACACTGCCTTTGAGAATGCAGAATTTGCTAATGGGAAAACAGAAACCAGTCTCTCAGGATTCAGCACGTTCGTCTTGATGAAGTTGGCAGGTTTCTATTTCGTTGTCACTGGAGGAACAGCAAACATTTATGAACCTCATAAGGCAGTGGAGGCTTCAGCTATGTGAATACATAAGCTAATTACCGACTTCAGTTGTGCACAAGTTTCCATGTAAAATGCCTAAAACCCACTCCAGTATCCCTGCAAGTCCAACTCTGCCCCCTGGTGCTAAGGCTGAGGTGTGATTTGTAGTGTTAATTGAGGATAGTTCTCTGTGGTCAAGGGCCGTGGAGTGTTATTAAAACTGCTTATACATGCAGGTAAGCTGACTTCGTATGGTAGTAAAAGAATCTGGCTAACTTTTAGTCTGAGAATGAGCAAAGGTTTGCAGTCGAGTAAATCTGTTGTGCTGCTTGGTGCGGTATTAGCCCTGACCATCACACAAATGTAGGACCCTGAAAGCAGGCTCCCTCCCAGGTGCTTTTCTGAGGGGGCTCTAGCAAAGCACCAGAGGGTAAACAGGCAGAGAAAAGCCAGACCTCATCCACCTCCCCATCTCCACCCACAACCAGCAGTGAAGAAAAGGCATCTCAAGACCTGGCGTAATTGGGACAAATGGCAACATGTGGATACAGTCTCTGTACTAGACAGCTGTGTTGTATCAATATTAAATTTCCTGAATTCTGGAGACTACTGTGATTACGGAAAAGAATGTCCTTGTTCTTAGCAAGAACAAGCCCAAGTACTTAGGAATAAAAGCTCATAATGTCTTCAACCCACTCTCAAATGGCTCAACAAAAGAACGGTGATGTCTGCAATCTAGGAGTGCAGTATTCTCTGTAAAAGGAAACAGAATGTGGGGACTGTTAACCGGCAGCACGTCCAGGTGAAGGGCACGGGATTTATGGGTCTATCCTCGGATCTCTTCTGTCACTTGAGCTTCTTCTTAATTAAAAAACATGTGCAACTGCACAACAGCCAGATAAGAAAGTCCAATAACAACGAACATTCCAGGATGGCTGCTTCCCACATCTACCTCTTTAAAACCAGCTGGGCAGACTGAGGCACTTCCTCGCCAGTCCCTGCTACTGACTAGGTTCTGCGGTCAGTCTGTAGGAGGGTTCAGAACCTTAAGAGTGCTGGAGCAGCAACCAAGGATATCAAACGGTCATAAATCCAAGATGACACAGGGACAGAATGGTGACTGAAACTCAGACTGAGGAGAGCATACAGCTGTAGCAGCAGGTGTGAAACAGCTGGCCAAAGGTACGAATCCAGAGTGGGCAGCTGAGGGGAACTGCTGGTGTGGTAGAAGTCACATCACTGCTGCAGCTCACCTGAGCTGGCTAGCTGCAGGAACCAGCAGCCACTTCAATCACTGCTCTTTGCACTGTAAACATGTCTGCAGACTCATCAAAACCAGGCTCAATACAGAAAGCTTTGAAACACCAGTTAGGAAACATACATTCAGCCTGGCTCTGCACTCGGCTCGATTACATGGTGAATGGGGTGAAAAGCATATTCTAAGCACCTGGCATGTAATAGGGAAATGCCTTTACAAGTAAGTAAGGCATTTTGCACGTCAAGTGATTTCTGGTAATCTCATTCTTCCAGATATACAACGCAGTTTCAATTGGGGGCAGCAAGGGACAGCAGACAGAACACAGGTGAGAAGCAGAAGAATCAGGTTTCCCAGCTCACCCATGTAACCATTCACCCCACTGCCCTGCAACTTCACTCTTATATAGGCATCCTGACAGGAAGTTAAGTGGACACAGCCAGGGAGTCAAGGTCTAGCAATTAACATGCAGAGCGACACTGGACAAGGCACTCAAATGTCAGGAATAAATGAGTTTGGGGCTTTCTGGTAAAATCCCTGTGATTTTGTATTTCTGTACATCTAATTAAAAAGGAAAGATAAGATAAAAAAACAAACAAAATGCTCTTATTCTATCCCACTTACCGTTTGAGTTCGATGCCTGAAATATATTCTGGTTTTAAAGAGCAAGACTCAGAATTGGACTGGTTATAGGATATAAAGATATATCAGGCTTCAAGTTATGATGCCCTAGTGCTCAGACAAACCCCACTGGCAATAGGAAGAAAGGGAAAAGCAATGCCTGGGCTCCCTCTAGAAGTACAACCAAACCCCTGGTTTCAGATCAAGCCCCAAGGCTAATTGCCACCTTCCAAGGAGTCAAAACAGGACTTGAGATATCATGGATGGATTGCCCTTGTACTCACTCCACTGAGCAGTTATTCAAGTCTTGACAGCCAGTGAGAGAGCTGAAGATCACACTAAATGTGAAAATGAAGTGCACCAAGACACACTTGCCACAGCGGCCTGTTACTTAGCTATCACAGGGCTCTCCCTCACTCTGTTCAACAGAGTAGCTTCCTTCTCATTCCTGGTGCCCATGGGCTCATCCTACTGGAGCAGAAATCAAGGAACCTGCCTGGACCTATACTCCCCATATGCAGGCTGGCCCTGAGGAACTTGACACTTTGACTCTATATGGGCCCCTAAGAACTGTGGTCCACTCCTTGGAACGGCCAAATCTTAATGAATAACAAATGTACACATGGCAGTCAGGGGCAAGGGGAAATTAAGAAGCAGCTGAGAGACAGAAACAAAGCAGTTAACCAAAAGCTCAGGTGGAGGGACAGCCACAGAAGCCCAGGAGAGAGGATTCAAGGAGGTACTGTCAGCTCAGGACAGATGAGGAGAACCACCTCTCCCGGGGCTACTGAAATCACTATTTGTATTACTACAAAGCCCTTCTTGGAAGCACTCCATCTGATATGAAGAAGCCAGCATGGTTCCCTAGCTGAACGTGGCTGGACACTCCCTGACGTCCTGGTTGCCTTATATGAAGAAGCCAGCATGGTTCCCTAGCTGAACGTGGCTGGACACTCCCTACGTCCATCAGACAGACAAGCAGCCAGCCAAACTGTGCTCATATCAGCACTGCCACAGTTACCTTGAAGAAAAGCATCCCAGCTGCCTGCTGCCAAAGGAAAGTCCCAGCTCCTGAACACATGCTCGGCCTTGACTATTTCAAACAGCTTGCGCTGGCCTCGCTGAAATCTAGACAAAGTGCAATCATCCTGTTGGCCTAAAAGAGGGATTGCTGTGACTAGGCAAGAGACACCAGCACAACTGGTGGGAGCAGCGTTCTCTGTGTAAAGGGGTGCTGTGTCGGGTGCAGACACGCCCACCCTGACTACATAAGCAGAATGTTGTACCACTTTATGACCTGGCTGGAAGACACTCTCCTGTGTTCCCTTCCTCGCCTACCTGGGTGTTGCGAAAACAGGCCCAATAAAGGTATACAGGTGGAGCTGAGAGGCTCTTTCCTCGTACCATGTAGCACCCAGGAATTAAACTCGGGCCATCAAGCTTGGCAGCAAGTGGGCAATGAGCCATCTTGTCAGCCCCACCACAGGCAGGCAGGGCAAAAGGACTCTGGGCATTGGCAGATAACACTAGGAGAAAGCACTTCACTAACAGAGGGCTGTCCTCCAGCGTCAGTCAGCAGAAGCCATCACCTATGGTGCCCACAGCTGGCCACACCAAGGCCACATGTCCCTGCACCCACACCTGCCCTTTCTCTAGAGTTGTGGGAACAGGTGCTTTGACCCTGCCCATGGCTGTGTCCGCCTGAGCTCAGGAGGCCACGTCAGCTCCCTCTATAGACTGTCCTCTCTCTAGTACCTTAGCCCGTCTGGGCTCTCCTGCTGTCCCTATGCCTCCCATCTCAAACTGAAAGCAAATGCCATTCTCTCGAGTCCCCAGCCTGCTGCAAGGGTTGCCATGCTCCTACTAACAGACGGACATCTTTAAATGTCCATTTAACAGACTGCTCACTTACTCTTTAATCTGCTGCAGTCTTCTTGCTCACTTTCAAACCACTGAAAGCATTAACAGTTTATTTTTATCATCTCTCTTGCAAGTCTAAAGGATACTTTCACTTATCTCTACTATTTCCAAGCAACCTAACCTGAGGCCACACCCTTTCCATGAAGAGCTGTCTTCTTGATGCTAAGGGGTTCTCTTAATTTTAAGCTTGTTCCCTGAGGCTCCTTTGAGGGCTTTTTGTCTGCTGCCCACTTATCAGTCCTGCACATGCTGGTGTTCTGGGCACCATGTCTTCCCAGCTTGGATCACTGGCCAGAACCTAACCTACTGCATTGACTGGCCGCAGTGCACACTGCTGGTGGCCTCATCCCACTCCAGACTGGGTGTTGTTCTGCCTCTACTGGATTGTGCAGAAGCACATTGGTGCCTAACCTTCCAGCTGTCCAAAATGGTACCTATTCATCCTCATCCCTCAAACTGATGCCTTCCAATTGGTTCCCACCATCACCACAGTCACCTTCCCAGCTGCTGGAGTCAGGGAGATAGGAGCCATTCTCTCTCACTCTTGGGGCTTGCGGTGGTTTGAATAAGAATGGGCCCCAGAGCCTCATATATTTAAGTGTTTGGTCACCAGGGGGTGGCGCTATTTAAAAGATTAGGAGGTGTGGCCTTTTTGGAGGAAGTGTGTGTGTGTGTGTGTGTGTGTATCTGTGTGTGTGTGTGTTGGGGGGGTGCTCTGAAGTTTCAAAACCCCAAGCAAGGCCAGTGGCTTTCTCCTCCTGCTGTCTGTGGATCCAGATGAAGAACTCTCAGCTCCTTCCCCAGCACCAGGTCTGCCTGTGTGCTGCCTGCTCCCTGCCATGATGAAAATGGACTTAACCTCTGAAACTGTCATCAAGCCCCAGTTAAATGCTTTCTTTATAAGGGTTGCTGCGGTCATGGGGGCTCTTTATAGTAATAGAACACTGACTACAATAGGGCTCATCAGTCACATGTCCCTGTGTACTAGTCCTCCAGTCCCTGAAGTGTTCTGATACAGGCTGGGGCACCATTTCCTGAGGCCAAAGAAAAAAGATACTACTTTCCAGTACCAACCTTTCTGCCTTTCTCTCCCTTCAGGTCCCTCTTCCCCACAGTGGTTCTGAAGCTGGCATACAGTGAATCTGGCCACCTTGTTAAAATACTTCAATAACCTCCACTGGCTGGACTTGAGCATAGCAGTGGGGTCACTGCAGGGTTTTAATTAAGCAAGCCAGATGACTGCACTTGAAGGACAAATGGCAGGAGCAGTGCCAAAGACCTGGAGGGCTCCACATTTCCTAACAAACCAAAACAGTTTCCCATTACAAATTCTCACCAAAGAAGTAGTACCAGGTGTATTTCAGAAAGAACTCAACTGGGGCCAGCAAGATGGCTTTGCCAGTAAAGCACTCTCCAAGCAAGCCCAATGACCTGAATCCAGTCCCCACAACCCACGTTAAAGCAGGTGAGTAAGGAATGACTCCACAAAGCTGTCCTCTGATCGCCACACATAAGCTGTGGGTATGTGCAGCCCTCAACAACACACATTTCTTTTAAGCTTAAAAGAAAAATACATTTTCTTTACTTTGAAAAAAAAAAAGAAAATAATAATCCACACAAGAAAGGCATGGGGGCAGATGGGAAAGATGAAGAGTTGGTGACTAAAAATAAATAGTGATAGAGCAGGGAACACACTGGGTTAAAACAACACACAAGATGCACACAGCTCGACAGAATGAGAAGAGCAGCAGGGAAAGAGGTGCTCGGGCCACCCCATATATGCCCACATCTACAATGCACCAGGCACGGGTGATAGCTAAGAAGACCCAGGCTTTGAGCATAAGAAAGGAAAGCAGTTAAATGCCACAAATACTAAAGACTGGATGCACCGAGCAGCTCACCTACACAGCAGGCTCCTAGTTCCTGGGCACACACTGAGACAGCTGGACAAGCTTACTGCCAGGTCAGCCAGCCCTAAGCACACACCTGCTTACATCTCAGTCCTCACCCAAGCCCTCCTTTTAAAAGTGTTTTTGTACAATTCCTAACTTGGGAATATAATAGGAATGTCTACAAGTAATACTTAATTCACTTAACTAACCCCAAACCTATAAATTCAGTCCATTAACCACCACCACCACAACTAGAGGAACAGGCAAGGTTCGGAGTGAGGAAATACCTTGCCTACAGGTTAGTCCACTAACAGCTACCACAGAGGGTTATGAGCACTAAATGGCTTAGTAGAGTTCAAGTGCTTAGAAGGGTCCCAAAACCAAACAAACAAAATACAACTTCCAATAAAAATTAGCTCTTCAGTATTATTTACTTCTTGAAAGATTTAGTTATGACTTTTGGTTAAAGTTGGCCGAGTTAATCAAAATAAGCTGAAAGATGAGCAGGCGTAGACAGCCTTGGAGCCTGACCTGCCCACCCAAAGCAACTTGGCCAGCCATAGCCTGGGGGCTATTCTGGGAAGATGTGTAGGAATACAGGGCTTGCCTCCTCTTGAGTGCCTGGTTAAGGGCAGGGCAACCCCCACATTTTGATGCTTCCTCATGAGTGAATTCTGTGCACTGTGGGAAATTCACCCTGGATCCTATCTAGTACATACTAATGCCTACTCCTGCCCCCAAGCAAACCCATCTCCAGGTCCAGGATAAAGCACGGTAGCTAAGAACCACACTCCTGTCTTCCGAAATGGAATTTTTCAAAGGGAACCCACAGCAGACCTTCTGTCTCAAGTCCAACTCTAGAAGCTGTAATAAGCCTGGGGCAGGGATCCAGCGAGGGAGAAGGATGGCAAATTCTGCAGGACCTTGCACAGGCCCATGTTCCCTCCACACATGGAGCATACCAGAGGACTTGAAGGCAGGAAGCTCAGAGACCATTTCAGTCTGAGCTGATGAAAAGCTGCCAGGGGATCCATGTGTGTACTTTAAAATGCTCTGCCTCCAGAAACCAAATGCTATAGCACTGGAGACGGGCAGAGCATTTACATGAAACTTCAAATCGCCGAGCTTCAGCCTCAGCTAATATTCCCTGGGGGCTGGGCTGGCCCTCTTCCATCTTCAAGATGATTCAGGTTTCCTGGAGAACAAAATGATCCTCTAATGCCTCATCTCTCCTCTCTGACAGATGGTTTCAGATGTATCAAAGTGCTAATCCTGGATGAGGTATAGGTCTCCAGGAAGGAGAGTTTGGCTTTTAGAATGATAGGACCTGAATGATTAAGGAGGAAAATGACTCCCCGGACATTCGCCATTGTCATGTGAGCAACCAGTTTAAAATGAAGGAAACCAACAGAATCTGAAAAAACGATTTGAGGAAAAACTCAAAAACCCAGGTTAACAGTTTAGCTTTGAAATATTTCCACTCCAAGACATCTTAGGGGATGGAAATGATGCACAATAAAACACCTTTCAACTCAGGATGATCAAGGCTCCCGTCTGCCTCCCCACCACAGCACTATCTCAGCCTGGGTGGATGGAGGGGGGCTCTGGAGACAGAAGGCTGGGTTAGAACATTTATATCACCACTTACTATCTGTGTGACCCCATCTGTAAAATGGGTAACATCTACCTCAAGGGAAGGCTGTGCAAACTCAACGACCCAGAATATGCCTAACTCGACACATATTAAATATTCAGCATATATTAACTGTGTGTGAACTAGTGTTTAGTGACCACCTGCCCTGTGCAGGCTGCTTTCATACACTTCCGTGACTCCTAAGATGCTCCACAGTTCTGTTGCTGATAGTGCAGATATGTATTTACAGCCTAAATTTTGAAGGTCGCAGGTGGGGCCACTTGTCTCCGAGGTCACCGGGCAGGACAGGGCGAGCCTGGAACCCGGCTGGCCTCACTCCCAAGTCCAGCTCCTTCCTCTGCACTCCTTGAACCATAGGGTAGGGGCTTAAGGGCGTCTGGGTAGCGCTGGGACGAGCCACCGCGCAGGTCAGAGGTCACTCACGGTATTCCTCCAGCCGCATAAGGGGCCGGAAGTAGATAGGGTAGAAGGCGGCGCCGACCATGGAGATGAAGCCGCCGAATATGAGCGCAGTGCGCAGGTTCCGGGACGCAGCCATTGCGAGAGAGGGGGCTGCAGGGCCCGCGGAGGCCCGGCACGCTCGGAAACCCGATTCCCGACCTCAAGGTCGCGACCCGCCTCGGAAGAGGCGGAGCAGCTTTCCCTTCCGGGACTTGAGTGCGGGGCGGAGTCTCTGGGCTCAGAGGCGGGGCCTGGGCTGAAAGACACCTCGCCGGAGGTGGCGGGGATTTGAGGGCGGGGCCTCTAGGAAGGGCGAGCCACGCGGGGCGGGGACTCAAACCAAGCCACGCCTTCCTCGGCCCTTAGGCTGCCGGCTTGGCGGGCCAGTCACTGGTGGCTAGTGCAGACATACCTTTTGGCCATGGTCGGTTGCCGTGGTGCTCTTTTTTGACCTCTTACTAGCCACAGTCCTCCTCTGCTCAAAATACCACCCTCCTGTTTTACTTTGCTAGCCACGCTTTCTCATCCTTTCCCCTTATTAGTTTGACATTTGGTGACTGTCTGCTTAGAAGCCTCTGAGAGACTTTGGGTGAGTCACTGGTCCTCCCTCTTTGAAAGTTGTTTGTGGGCAAGAGCCACAAAGGGATAAGTCGCCTGGCCTGGAATGGTCTGCAAGGCATTTGTAAAATAACTTACTGTGTCTTCTGAACCAAGACAGCTCCGGGAGTGTGTTTGCATATCCAACGTGATCTAACTTTGGTCTTTCATCCTCTTCTCTCTCCTTGTTGTGTGTGCTGGGTTGTGAGGGAATTATACAGGGTTCCAGGAAGTAGACAGGGATTCCCAAGACTAACAGAGGGCTGCAAACAAAAACTATTAAAACCAGGGAACAGCAGAGTCAGTGGCAGGTCCCTAGGGCTCTAACTCTTTGCCTGGGGCACAGCCTGTGAACATGGATACTTCCTCCCTCACCTCATGATCACTTTCTTCATCCCTGACTCCATTTCTGCACCTGTTCCCCTTACAGAGCCCTTGTCAGAAGATATAATCTTCTCAGGGGGTTGGGGAGCTAAGACCAGCATTCCTTAGGTTTTGACTCAACCCCTTAGAAATAGAAATAGCACCAGCAGCTGAGGTTGGGCTTCACAGAGGATATTTATCTTGACCTCAGCAACATTATGTAGTCCAGAGAAGAGCTGCAATCTCTTGGAAATGATGTGGTGAACACAGGTCTTTTTCTCTGTAGTTTTGTAGTTGAATCAAGATTCCATCTACCTCTGGCTCTAGCAGCATATAAATCAGTCGTTCAATCTGTCAGCAGATTTACGGACTATCTTGCTATGCCCCCAAACAGCAAGCAAAGTACAAAGGGGGGGGGCGGGGGAACAAGATGAATAAGTCATGACCTCTGCTCTGCCACAGAACAAGTACATGAAAAGATACTTAGTCCTGGCTGCAGCCCGGGGCCAATGAATGAGTGATGCAGTTACCTCCAGGTAACGGAAGTTACAAGAAGGAAGACAAATGACTGTGTGTATGGTGGGTGATCCTCAGGCCCCCTCAGGAATTCGTTGGGTAAGAAGACAAGACTGCAAAAAGGAAACTTGCGACCCATGAATTAAACACAGGATGGAAGATTGCCAGTAGTGTACACTTGTTATCTTAGCAGTAGGGGATCCATCTCTAAATATCGTTGGGGGACTGCTCCTCTCCCACCCTTGATAGACAAGTGGTGCCTCCAGTCCTCTCTGTGCGATCTCTGACAGTGAAGCACACCCCCAAGCAGACCGAGGTTCTTCCATTGTAGATTGGTTGGCGGCCTAGAATTTGAGCCAATGAAGTTGCTCCCACCTGGCCATGTGACCCAAATTAGGTGGATCAAACTCTATTCCAGCTCTCTTGGAAAATGGACTTGAACTTGAGGGAATGAAGTGCTGGAGTTCAGAGAATGAGGTAACTACTGCAGGAGAGAAACCAGATGTTGATGTTGAGTTTGAGCCAGGTATCCCCGCAAACAGCACCTGCCCTCAGATTGCTGGTATGAGCCAGTGAAGGCCATGTTCACAAAAGCCAGCTTGTGTTGAAGTCTTGTATGTGAATGTGTATGTGCGCACACGCACGCGCAAGTTGCACATGTATATAGGTTCATGTGTATATGGAGGCAAGAGGTCAAGCTCAGGTGTCATCCTCAGGGATGTGTCCACCTCCTTTGAGACAGTCTCTCATTGACTCTGAGTTCATGAGCTATGCCAGACTGACTGGTCTGTGATCCTCAGATATCCTTTTGTCTTTACCTCCCCAGTGCTTGGTTTGTAAGTGAATGCTACCACACTCAGCTTTGTTACACGAATCCTGGGAATCAAACTTAGACCTTCATGCTTGCAAGGCAAGCACTTTATTAACTGAACTATCTCCCCAGCCCCTTTGGGATTTGTCTTTTACATTAGGAATCCTAGATGAAAGGGCCCATGCCTGAGATTCTCCTTGTTTCACATTTCCTAAGCTGCAAGGCAGGGCAACTTTCATATAGACCGTCAAAGGCCACATTCCCTCAGTGACACACTCTGGCTGAAGGCTGACCTCTGTGACTCCTTATTAGTCTGGAAGCCAACATGACAGGAGAGCCAGCCACAGGCCTCTGCAAAGAGATACAAGGTGTTCAAAGAATGGGCCATCACAGGTAGGGAAGTCACTGCTGCTGAACCAGTACCTTTAGATTAGCACGAAGGGGACAGAGATGCCAGGGTTCATTTGTCACATCACCTCAGCTCCTCTGCCACAGCTTCCTGTTCTTGCCTTGGAGGTGGCTCCTGGTACCTTACCAAGATGGCCCATTTTAAATGTCAACTTGCCACAACCTAGAATCACCTGAAAAGAGAGCCTGAGTGAGGGACTCCCTAGATTAGGTTGGCCTGTATGCCTGTCTGTGGGGAGACTGTCTGGATCTTTAATTGAGGTAGGAAGTCCCAGCCCGCTTTGGGCAGCAGCATTCCCCACCCAGTGGGGTGCTGAACTATATAGGACAGGAGAAAGCTAGAAGCAGCTGGCAACATGGGTGAATCTGTTCCTTTCTGCTCTTGACTGTGGATGTGGTCTGACCAGCTGCTTGAATTCCTGCCTTGACTTCCCCACAATGATGGACCATAACCTGAATTGTAAGCTGAAATATACCCCCTTTCCCCCACTAAGCTCCTTTTTTTTTTTTTGGTCAGAATAATTTGTCTCAACAGAAATGAGACTAGAATGCCACTCACGCCTTTTGTGGACTATTAGGATTATCCCCAGATCACAGTTCCAGTTCTACCAAATGCAAGTTCATCTCTTTGATCTCAGCATTCTCTCATTTCTGAGAAAACTCTACCTCACCTCTGCCCCAGTTTTTCTTCTCCCACTGTACCCTCCATTCAACCTGCAGTTTTGTTTTTGTGGTGCCTGCTCTATGCAAAGCCCTGTAGTTGTTGATTGGGATGATAAGAGGAATTGTTAATTTTTTAAAAAACTCAACTGTGATTCACTGAACCTGGGCAGAAGTGGGTGCAGGTGGTGTCTGTATCGAGTGTAACAGTAAAGCCAGGTGTCATCATGGTGTTTGCAGCGGGGTGGGGATAAAATGTCACAGTACCCATTTGCTTCCTGGGAGTGTAGACCTCTTCCTAAGAGCTCCTGGTGGTCTTTGTGAAATGGCCTCTCAGTTAACACTCTTGGTACAACCATAAATCCAGGAGCCTGTGCATCCCTAGGAAGTGCAGGAATGACACCAAGTCACATACACCAATCGCCCGGTGCAGTCACTGTCTCTGTTACTATTCTGCAAGCCTTTCAGAGGTGGAAGGTGAGGCTCACAACTCTCTTTTTCATTGTTCTGACAAGATACCTGGCAAAAGTAACTAGAGAGGGCAAGGCTTATTTTGGCTTCTGGTTTGAGGGTACGGCTCATCCTGGGGAGGCAGGCATGCAGGAAGGAACATGAAGAAGCTGGGTCATGGCATGTTCACATTCAGGAAGTACAGAGAGAGAGAGAGAGAGAGAGAGAGAGAGAGAGATGAGAGAGACAGACAGACAGAGAAAGAGAGACAGAGAGAGAGAATATGCTAGTGCTTGGCTCAGCTTCTCATGTTTTATTTTGAATTCATTCTGCGACCCCAGCCCACATTCAAGGTAGGCTTCTCTTTCTTAGTTAAACCTCTTAAATCATCTGTTTCTGTAGAAACAACCTCACAGGGATGCCTAGAGGTGTGTTTCTAGGTGATTCTAAATCCAGTCAAGTTGTTGAGGAAGACTGACCAATACACTTGCCAAGATTACATGGCCCGAAAATGACAGTGAAGATTCTGTTTTAGGGTCTGGCTCTTAGCTGCCAACCAAAATCATCCAGCAAAGCCAGTGAGCTTGTGTTTCCTGGGTGTGGCTATGCAGCTCACGGGTCCCTTCAGATTCAACCACCAAGGTTCCAGACACGTCCTGGACCTGCATTCAGGCCACTGTTGTATTCCTACTATTCAGCCCACTTTTCAATAGGAACTGGTTATTCATATTGGTCTTCCCTGGTGAATCCTCAACAAAGAGAGACCTAAAGCCATCCCTGGTGGGGCAGGAGTTATCCCATCGAGGGGTAAAGTGGTTGTAGTCCTGAGGATAAAAGGGTCCGCAGCATACCCAGTGGACATCTGCAAGGACACACTTATTAGGACAGCAATATTCTCTGACCTCTGGAGTGGCCCTGGCTGTAACAACCAGGGCAGGGGCAGGATAAGAAGGGTAGGGTCCTGGAAAAGGACCTGGAAATACCTGGAAAAGTATTGTCAAAAAGAGGGTGGCAGTGAAACATGATGCTACACCCCCCTTTTAACCAGTGCTGAGAAAAAGGCAATCTGCCTTGAGAACCCCAGTGCTTAACCGGTTCTACTCCCACCCTGCAGGAGTGAATGGCTTCTTCTACTTCCCACTGTTGCCTCTGGGGCCTTCCCTAAAAGTGCTTCCTTTATTGACAACACTCTGCAGAAATTATGGAGTACTTAGGGAAAAAAGCAATAGCCGCTCAAGCTTCACCCAGCAAGAAGCCAGTCCATCTAGCTCTCTAGCCACACAGGGATCTGTTCACAGCAGTGTAGACTTTCCACCCTGTTGGGTTTTCCCATACTCTACTATTTCCCACCAAAACCCCCCCACCCATCCTAGGCATGTGCAGAAAAATATCAGGCATTTCTTTCTTAGGACCCATGAATAGAGAGATTCTCGTAGGCATCCTCACAGTCTAGGGAGCCTTTGTTGATGATGGCGCACCTTTGTAGATAAAAGAAGATAGATTGGAGCATCTTACAGATCCTCTTTATTGCCCTCTCCAGAGTGTCATCTGGAGAGTTTACCAACTTGGATGTGGATACCTGTATCTCTCCTTCATTAGTGACCATCAAAAGAAGGGGAGTCTATTCAGATTATTTCCTTCTTAGTGAGGTGACTCTTCAATACTCCAGAACCTTAATGAACTCCTAATTTCATTTTGTTGGTGTAAGATCCACCATTCAGAAGAGCTGCTGGAGTAAACGTTCCTTTTGATCCCCCTTTCTCAAATTTATAATCTGTAAGCAAGGACAATACCTATAATCCTAACAATTTGGAATGTTCTTTTTCCTTCAGCCTGGAAAGTGAAAACAAAAGTGGGGTGCCCAGGGCATGAGGGACAGAAACAGAACTGGAGAGCAAGGAGGGCAGTATAGAAGAGCAGGCATTAACACTAGCAGAAGACTCAGCTCCAACCTCCCACCCAGGCGAGCTGTTTCTTCTTTGCCTCTAGCTGGTACTGGTAGCTTGTGTAGCACCTGTCCCTGGGCTGCTACAATTCACATGAATCTTCCAGGTCTAGCCATCTTAATGCTAGAAGCACACGGCTGGAAAGACTCTTAAATCTCCTTTAGTTCTGTGGACTGGCTGGTGCAGTGTTGGGAATGGAACCCAGGGGTTCATGCCTTTTCGAGCCAGCTACACTGAGCCCAACCCCCAGCCACCAGGCAGCATTCTTGTCCCTTCATTTTCTTTCCTACTCTTCCATCAGCTTGGGGACCTCCAGTGTATGGAGGAGCCTGGAGCCTGGGCCAATAAAGGATATATGTGTGTGTGTGTGTATGTATGTGTATATGTGTGTATGTATGTTTGTGTATGTATGTGTGTGTATGTATGTATGTGTGTATGTGTGTATGTATGTGTATGTATGTATGTGTGTGTATGTGTATGTATGTATGTATGTATGTACGTGTGTCTGTGTGTGTGTGTGTGTAGGGGGCATTTGTCCTGCCACCCCAGCAATAGCCATGTGAGTTCTGAACAAAGAGCTAAAGCACACAATTAAGCTTTCCTACACGCACGCATGCGTGCACACACACACACACACACACACACACACACACACACGCACACGCACCTGCCCAGATCACTTGTAGATGCCTCCCTCTGAATTTCAGGTACTTCCTGCATCATAGTCAAAGCAAATGTGGTGCCACTTTTTTTTTTTTTAATACACTGGAACTTTTCAAGCCCACTTAGGGTTTTGCCTACATTCTAGAACAGCTCAAGAAACAGAGACAAGGCTAAACAAGTCTTCCTGTCTCCAGACAGCCCACCACTGGGTGCCTGCCAGCATTTAGCTTCTCAGAGCTCGGGAATCCAAGAACTGGGTGTAGGATGGAGCAGGGGGGTGACCTTCCTTTCCCAGGTGGGCAAGCCTACCCTCCCCCACCCAGTAAGACTATCGGTTCCTCAGGTCCAATTTGCCCTGAGTCTTGAGCGACAGGGTTTCTGCTTCTGCTTCTCTGTAAATGATCAGAGTGTCCACCTGGAGACCCTGCTCTCCTTACTCCCAGGCTCAAATCCCAGATGAAAGACCCCAAGAAATACAACAAAGCTGCTGATCATTGTCCAGGCGATTGCAGAATTCATTCTCTAGGATGAACAAAGAAATGAACATCAGAGAAAGACAGAAGACCAAGCATTGGAAAGAAAGTAAAGCCTTTCTCCCATTGGGGGATGGAAGAGCCTTCAGGTTGGAAGTCTGCTAAACGGACTCCAGGTTGGGTATTTTATAGAGTTCCTGGGTCCTATCCCCCCCCCCCCCTTCTTTTTGATTTCCCCCCCCCTTTTAACAGGCAAGTTTTTTTTATATCCCTTTTGTTTTTTTTTTTTTTTTTTTTGGTTTTTTGAGACAGGGTTTCTCTGTGTAACAGCCCTGGCTGTCCTGGACTCGCTTTGCAGACCAGGCTGGCCTCGAACTCACAGAGATCCGCCTGCCTCTGCCTCCCAAGTGCTGGGATTAAAGGCGTGAGCCACCACGCCCGGCTGTTCTTTAGATACCTTTAACCTGGCAAAGTCATTTAGATACCTTTAACCTGACAATGTCATCCAGGAACAAGAAGTTCATCTCAGGGAGCCCATTTTCACTTTTCTTGTCTACCTTGTAACTCTCATACAGATATCTTTCATGGTGAGGTTATTCTATGGGTCCCCTATTCCCATAATCCTGGAGCTTTCCTGGTGGTGCCCCCTTACAGGCTGTCCCTAGAGTCTTACATGCTTCAGGTTAGCCCACATGCTCCAAGGAAACTCTATTCGAACCTCAGCTTTTCAGTTTCCGTTCATGCCACCAGGAGCCCTCACAGATAAAGAAATCAACACAATTGCTTCCAAACCGTGGCATGAATGAGGGCCTTAGGGCTCCATAGCTGTGCTAATGTGTGGGAAAGTCAAAGGAAGTTTGGGTCTAGGGAAAGGTATATGTGCAAAAAGAGAGAGCCTGAGACAGAATGCAGGTCAAATATGTCAGGATCCCTAGGGTGCATATTTTCATCTCAATCACTAAGAAAAAAATTGACTTTGCTCCTGGCAGGCACTTTCCCCTTCTTCCCCTGCACATGAAGCTTGAATACTCACAGGGAACAGACCACCAAGGGTGTATTGCACAGGGTGCAGACAGACATCAAAGTTAATCCACTCTCTGATCTAAGCAAAATGGTGACGAGAGTTTCCTGGGACAGCAGCTCCACTAATTGTGGCACTGCAGCCTGGCGGGTGTATTTTTAGAACACTGTGAATCCCTGAAGAAGTGTGGTTACTGGCTGTGGGAGAGCAGGCTGGATGTTACTGAGTAGTCTCCTGCGTACTCCATCGACCCAGTGCTTCCAAGGACTGGAGAAGGCAGAAAGACTTGGGATGTGATAGGGTACTAAGACTCTCAGAGGCTACCCACCGTGGAAGTATTTCCAATTTAGGTCACTCCTTGAGTTTTTCTTTTCTCTCCCCTTTCCGCAAGGATCTTTCCAGATATCTCCCTTGGCTTATTTCCTTATATACCAGCAGTTTTCAACCTGTGTGTCGGGGCCCTTTCTGGGGGTACTGAATGATTTTTTTTCACAGGGGTCATCTAAGACCATCAGAAAACACGGATGTTTACATTACGATTCATAACAGTAAAATAAATCACAGTTCTGAAATAGCAACAAGAATAATTTTATGGTGGGGGGGGAAGTCATCACAACTGTATTAAAGAGTTGCAACTTCAATGTTAGGAAACACTGGTCTATACTTTGTAACCACCCAGTTTTAACCTATGTCTGTGACTTCCAGTATATTCAGACCCAGGCTTTCTACAGGATGCCAATCTTGTGTAACTGAGAGAAAGCTTCAAGTTTAAGACTCCTTCTGCTCTCTCTTCACCATCACTGTCCCTGACATGGTTTGTGGCATTATCGATGCTCCCTAGCTTCCTTACTGATCTTCTATATGCCACCCTCATCCATCACTAAGCCATTGCATTTCTAGGATAGCTGTATTAGTCTATTTTCTTTTACTATATATATAAAAAAAAAAAAACCTGAGCTGTCAACTTTATAAAGGAAGGTGTTTCTTTAGCTCATCATTTTGGAGGCTGAGAGTCTAAGATTAGAAAAACCTACTACTGATTTTTCCCCATGAGGGCAACAATGGCAAGAGAGCACTTGAAAGGATCACGTGACAGAGCAAGAAGTCAGAATGGAGGGGAGGAGGCCAGTTCTTGCAACAATTACACCACTCTCTCAAAAATTAATTCTTCTTACCTAAATTGTTATTTGGACTATCCCATCCGTGTCTCAAAATTTACTACTTAAAAACCAAAACCAGTTGTAACTCCCTCTGAAGGTGATATCTGCCATGTTCCAATTGATCTAATTCCTTGTCTCCAGCTCCATCTCTTAAAGGGTACATCACCTTCGAACATTGCTATGCTGAGGAACTACCCTGCTCAGAATTCTGTGATCCCTCCTTGCTACTCTGAAGAGCTGGATACTAGTTCTCTACTGGGTTACATGTTCTGGGCCCATGGCCATAACTAATTGAGTCCATCATGGAAGTCTGACCCAGAACAGTCAAAAGCCAAAAGTCAAGACCCCTCTTCCCTCAACAATGGGACGATCTTATTAGAGTCTGCCTCTGGAATTTCCCCATGAAAGTCAGCCAGTTGGACTGGTGCATGAAGAAAGCCTGTAGCAGCATGGAGTGAGCTGTGAGAGAGAGTGTGGCTGTGAGTCAGCACAGGCTGGGAGACAAAGCTGCCACGGAGTTGACAGTGAGGGAAATGCCTGGGAATAGCAGGAAGCAGAGAAGGACTGAGGAGAATTAGACAGAAGATCCATAAATCCCTTCTGCTGAGGAGGAACAAGATACCTTAAGCCCTGGACTACTGCCTGGGATTCGAGTATTTGCTCACTCATTATTTTCTATCATTTGTGTTGTGCGCCCACTGTATGGCAGGATCTCCTCCCAGCATTGGACAGGTGCTGTGCTATCATGGAGCATGCCCTCTAGCTAGGAAGCAATGAAAGATAGATATTTTTACCTTTATAAAAACTTCTACTTATTTTTGTTTAAGCTTGTGTAGGTGAGTCTGTATGACTTTATGTGCACCCCATGTGAACCAGCAGAAGAGAGCACCAGAACCCCTGGAACTGGGGTTACAGGTGGCTGTGAATTGCCTGGTATGGGTGCTAAGAACCAAAGCCAAGTCCATCTGGCCCCTGCAGGATCCTTTTAATTTGGCATATGAATATACGTGTATATAATTTATGTGTATATATGTGTGGGCACACACATTTGGTGTCATGCATGTGGAAGTCAGAAGACAACTTGTGGGAGTCTTTTCTCTCCTTCTACCATGTGGTTCTGGGGATCAAATTCAGATTGTAATTTTTGGTGACAAATACCATTACTCACTGAGCCATCTAGCCATTCTCTACATATATACATTCATAGTTAGGAGTGAAAATGAAAGGGTAAAATTATTTAAGGGTGGGGTGAAGAAGTCTGTATGTAACTCTTTATGTGGTATGTTTTAAAGGTACTACCAATCAATATATATATATATGTAGAAAAATATGACTAATTAAATTGTTTAACCAGTATTTATATTATTGTTAATTGGTTTGGCGGTTGTTAATTCTCATCCAGACATTATAAATGAGCACACAGAGACACAGGATGGATTTTACAAGCCTAGGCCTGGATGGAGCAATCATGGCCCACCTAAGCTAGCTCTTAATTCTATTACCCAAATATGACCCCATATATACATACGTCCCCTTGGACTTCCATTCTCCATGATATGCCGATGTTCCTGGCCATGTGGAATGAGTTTCTTTTTTCTAAACCATGGTGTGCGTCTCTTTCCTGCTGCTCCTGGCTGGAATGCACAAATCCTCTGTCTAAAGTGCAGGCTTCCTGGTCTCATCCCAGGAAGTCCTACCTTTCTCTGTCTTTGCCCAATCTCAGGCCTTGGCATTTTATTTAACCAATCAGATTCAATGTAAGTAACAGACAGCAAGCAGGACCAATTAATTAACATTTAGAATGCTTAACACTACCCCAACATATATATATCTATATAATTTATATATATGATATATATATATATGTGTGCATACTTTTGTTTTTTAGACAGGGATTTCTTTTTTTTTTTTTTTTGGTTTTTCGAGACAGGGTTTCTCTATTTAACAGCTCTGGCTGTCCTAGACTCGCTTTGTAGACCAGGCTGGCCTCGAACTCGCAAAGATCCGCCTGCCTCTGCCTCCCAAGTGCTGGGATTAAAGGTGTGCGCCACCACCGCCCGGCTTAGACAGGGATTTCTACATAACCCTGGATGTCCTGGAACTCACTATGTAGACCTGGCTGGCCTCAAACTCACAGAGATCTGCTTGCCTCTGACTCCCGAGTGCTGGGATTCAAAGTATGTGACACCATATCTCATGAAATTAGATGTTTTTAAAGGGTAAAAATAGGAGCCATATGATCTAGGAAGAAAATTGACCAAGTAATAAGAATTGGATGTAGGTTGGGAGTTGTCAAAGCCCTGAGTGAAGAGGAGAGGGCCCCGTGGCTGTCTAGGAAAACAGTCTGGGTGGGGAGACCATGAATGCAGAATTGAGTTGTGACATGCTTGTTCTTTGTGGGTCCCCTCTCCCCAAAGGAGGTGGATGAGGCCAGTGAGGGAGTTAGGATATCTGGCCAGGGTCGTACTTCAAAGAGCATGTGAAGGACCGCACTGTACAGAGTACAAAGCCTTCAATCCCACCCTCCTCGGAGGTCCAGTCTTTCTGTTCTCTCTAATCTCCCCTGACTCCTGCCTTTCCATCCGTAAGTCCTGCTGTTGTTTCCCACAAACTCCCTTCACTCAAAAGGGCAGGGATGAATTTTGCTTCCTGTCAACAAGAAGAGTTTATCCCAAAGCCTCAGTGATTTGGTGTGACAGCCTTCCACCCTTTGCTTTCTTGGACTTCCTCCACCCTCCCCTCCAGCAGCCCTGTCTTTCTGCAGGTGCCTCTGGTGCTCACTCATTCTTCCCCACCCTGACTGTGTAATGGCTCTCTGCTAAGAGCCTCTGTCACCATCCTGCCAAGCCATTCTTAAACCCTTCCTTCTGCAGAGTCATCCTGTGATAGCTTGAAAAATCACCTCTTCCCTAAAACCCAATTCTCATCATCTGTGGCTGTGTATCTACTCCAAATGGATTGCTTAAAAATTAAAACCAGCCGGGCGTGGTGGCGCGCGCCTTTAATCCCAGCACTTGGGAGGCAGAGGCAAGCGGATCTCTGTGAGTTCGAGGCCAGCCTGGTCTACAAAGCGAGTCCAGGATAGCCAGAGATATACAGAGAAACCCTGTCTCGAAAAACAAAACAAAAAAAAAATTAAAACCATTAGTTGGCTTTGGCCATTCTATGTATGGCTGACTGGGAATTCTCTTTTTAAAAAATATTTTTACATTTTACTTATTTATTGTGTGTGTGTGTATGTTGGTATGTAGTAGGGGGCATATTCAAGCCATGGCATGTGCCACAGTGTACGTAGAAGTCCGATGACAGCTTTTGGAGTCAGTTCTCTCCTTCACTATGTGAATCCTAGGTATCAAACTCAGGCCATCAGCCTCAGCAGCAAAGGTCTGTACCTGTTGAGTCATCTCTCCAACACCCTGACTGGGACATGAATGAATGTCAGCTGAAGACATCTGAGGGTCTGCTGGGTTGGACTGCCCATCAACCTCATTCTGCCGCTGACTGTTGTTCACCTGCAAGTGTCAGTGTGCCATTCTCGGATGGCATGTATCATGGTGGCTTGCTTCTGAAAGGGAGCATCCAAGAGAATGAGGAGTTTAATGGTTCAGCATTGCACATCACCCCCAGTCACTGCAGATGGCCACCAGAAAGACCAGCAGCAAGGAGATAGGAACAGTCAGCCCTGATGGAAGCAGACCCAGAATTCCTAGCTCTCTTCAACCTACAACATGATTTTCTACATGCCAATTATATATAGCACAGGTCACCTCGTAAGCATTTCTGTATTTTACTTACTAAATTTTAAGACTGATGAGACACCGCGTCATGTGAAACCCCATGTTTCCCACTCACTAATCACTGCAGCTGTGGTGCCTTGTTACTCTGTTTTGTTTTGTCAACTTGACATAAGCTAGGGACATCTTCGAAGAGGGACCCTTATTTGAAAAAAAATGCCTCCATAAAATTGGTCTCTAGGCATGTCTGTGGGGGCATTTTCTTAATTAATGATTGATATAGGAGGGTCCAGCCTCCTGTCGACGATGCCACCCCAGGGCAGGTGTTCCTGGGTTGTATAAAAAAGCCAAGTGAGGAAACCATGGAGGAGCAAGCCACTAAGCAGTGCTCCTCCATAGCCTCCGATTCAGTTCCTGCCTCCAAGTTCCGGCCTTCAGTTGCTGCCCTGGCTTCCCCTCATGATGGACTGTAAGCTGTCAGATAAAATAATGAGCCATTTCTCCCCTAAGTAGCCTTTGGCCATGGTGCCTATCACATCAACAGAAGGCACACTAGGGCAGGAGCAATGGGTGGTAGTAGCCTTGCTCTACAATGCACATCATAACATCTGTCACACCGAACCTCTACCCTGACAGGATTGGCATCCCCATTATATAGAAAGGGAAATCGAGGCACAGAGAGATTCAGCCTTGACTGTTATTATTTAGTAAGTGCCTGTCTTCCTATTTAGTCTCTCATCTGCTGCAATACTACAGTCCCATTGGCACAGAGCACACACAGAGCAGTTTAAACAACAGATGTTCATTTCTGAGTTCTAGAGGCTGAGAAGTCCAAGATCAGGGAGAGACAGAGCCTGTATCCAGTGAGGATTATGTTCCTGGCCTGATGACTACTTCTCATACCCTCATATAAGAAAAGTGGAGTGAAGAAGTCTAGTGTACAACCTCCCTTCCTCCTTCCCTCCCTCCCTCTCTCCCTCCTTCCCTTCCTCTCTCCCTCCCCCCTCTCTCTCTTACTCTCTGTGAGTGTATGGTATGTTTTTTTTTTTTTTTTTTGGTTTTTTTCGAGACAGGATTTCTCTGTGTAGCCCTGGCTTTCCTGGACTCACTTTGTAGACCAGGCTGGCCTCGAACTTGCAAAGATCCACCTGCCTCTGCCTCCCAAGTGCTGGGATTAAAGGCGTGCGCCACCACCGCCGGGCTATGTATGGTATGTTTTAAAGATACTACTAATCATCAGGGCTCCACCCTCATGATCTAATTAATGACCTGTGACAGATCTCACCTCCTAAAGACAACATATTAAAGATTAGCTGTCTTACTTTGCTTCCTATTACTGTGATAATCATCATGATCCAAAGAAATTTGGGAAAGAAAGAGTTCTTTCGACCTACATGTCCCGATCAGAGTCCATCATGAGGGAAGTCAGGGCTTGAGGTCAAGGCAGGAGTCTGGAGGTAGAAACTGAAGCAGAGACCATGGGAGAACAATGCTTACTGATATGATCTCTGTGACTTGCTCAGTTTCTTTTTTTTTTTGATTTTTAAAAAAATTTTAATACCCAGAACCACCTTCCCAAGACTGGCACTGTCCACAGCACACTGGGCACTCCCACACAAACCTTTAATTGTGAAAATGCCCCCACAGACTTGCCTACAACCCGATCTGATGGAGGCATTTTCTCAGCTTGAGGGTCCCTCTTCCAGATAACCCTAGCTTATATCAAGTTGACGAAAATCCAAAGCAGCACATGAGGACTTCAATATAAAATGAGATGAGGGCAGCACACAGACACTCAGTTCACAGCAGGCAATGAGGCCAAATGCTCAAGCCATTCTGCTCTGGTTTATTGAAGGGTCACTGGGAAGGGCAGGAAGAAAAAAAAAAAGCAGCAGAGAAGGTAAGTAATGGTGATAGGGCACCATCAACAACTGTTCCAGGTGGGGACAGCCACCAGCATCCAGAGTTCCACCTCTGAGTCCCTTAGCACCCTGCTAAACAGAGTGCAGAGTATGTAAGGGCTTAGCAAGGAGCAGGAGTGTTATTGTCGGATACAAGGGACTGTTGTAGAGGTTCCCTCCCAAATTCCAATTTCCTATCTGCCAAGATAAGTGATAGATGCTCACGGTTCAGCAGCACACTCGCTCAGGCCAGCGCCCCACTACTCCAGAGTTTCTGGATTACTTCCTCCCAGCTAGAATGTGGATTTTCTTGCTGTTAGGAACCAGTGCCATATTCCTTCCTAGTGAGAGCCTAGTTGGGAAAGATTCCATTTTTTATTTTTATCCTGGAGGATAAATCCATGTGCTGCAGGCCACTCTCTGCAAAGAAGCAGACGTGAAGTGGACACTTCATATCCAAGGAGAAGGCATTGAATTCCAGAATGTTCTACATTGAAAAACCTCTGTCAGCTCTGTCCTTTATGCACATAAAGATTTTTTTTTTTTTGGCCTAAAGCTTAAAAAAATGGCTTCCACTATGCTGTGTGAATGGCTACAGTCAGCAAAAAGTAGACACAGAAACTGTTGCTCCCCTCTCACCAGCAGCCTCCACAGTCACAGGACTGTCTCCCAGAATACTATAACCACAATGTCCTTGAAGAATATCTGTGAATGGTAGCCCCATGCTTGGATGTTAGTGGGCAAGCAAGCAAGCGTGTCTTTGACATTTCAAGGACACAGTTATGCAGCCCCTGTGCACCCTGGGCATTAGCAAAGTGTTTTCCTGCTCAGCCAATTTTCTTAACCCTTTGTGGCCAATTCTTGCTTGTGCCAAATCCACTCCTCAGCCCTAGGGAGGCTAAAATGGTACATCAGCTTTTTCAAAAGAATTTCTTAACTCCTTAGAAATTCTGGAACGAGAGAACCCTGCTGAGTGTTGTAAAAACCCATCCTAGAAAAGTCATCTACCCCTGTATTTAATGTTTATTAGAACTGTCATGACAAGCATAGTGTCATCTTATGTGGCCTGTTGGTCACACTGAATACTTTTGTCTATGCCCTGTCCCTTCCCCACAGCCATTCTCCACATTGTTGCCAAGCTATACATTTAGACGCTAAAGTCAGAGAGCTGGGGAAGATGATTGAGTCTGTAAAGTACTTGTCACTGAAGCATTGAGGACCAAAGATTGAACCTCAGAACTCATATTTATATAAAAAAAAAAAAGACCAGGCATCATGGTGCCTATTTGTAATCCCAACACTGGGGAGGTGGAGACAAGTGGATTTTTTGGGTACCATGCCAGCCAGCCTGGCCTTTAGGTTAGTGAGAGACCCAGTTTCAAACAACAACAACAAAATGAGGTGGACAACTCCTGAAGAATGACACCCAAGCTTGCTGTCCTCTGATCTATATATGCATGTGCATACATGCTCGAAAGCACATTTGAGGGCACACACACACACACACACACAGAGAGAGAGAGAGAGAGAGAGAGAGAAGACCATACAATACTTTGTTCAAATACCCCAGAGACGTCCCAATCACTCTGAATCATAATGGACATCTTATTTTCAAAAAGCTTATAGATGGTTTGACCCTGTCTGTTTCTCCATATCAATAAAGACCCAGCCTTGGGGCCTTTACATTACATCTCCTCTGCCTGAAATGTTTACTCAGTTGGCTTTACTTGTGATCTGAGTGTCTGTTCAAGTGGTAGTCTGCTGTGACTGGAATGCCCCCCCCCCCAGAACTCATATGGAATTTAATTCCTGTTGCAAAACATTAGGTAAGTGGAAAATTAATTTGACTGTGGTATTTGGAGGTAGGACTTTTGGGAAATAAGTAAGGTTCATTAAGAATATAAGGGTGGGAGCCTAATGTAATGGGTCTGTGGCTTTTTAAGGAAAAGATGCAAGACTTGAGCAGGGACGTTTGCCTTGCCATGTGGTATGCTGAGCCATGTTGGGATCCAGCAGAGACTCCACACCTGCAACTAGGGTGTCCCTTGCCAGCTGTGGTCACTGTTTTCAGCCTCCAGAATGGGGATCCAAATATGCCTTTATTCTTTGTAAATTACCCAGTCTGTGGTATTGTTATAATAACAAAATGGACTGAGACACCTACATTGGGAACCGTCAGATATACTGAGTCCTCATCTCCCTTCAGTCTCTGTTGTCCCTCTTGCTTTTTCCTCCTGTCACCCCTAAACTACCCGTGGCATGTTCACTGTTTTCCCCATTCTAGAAGGTGAGCCAATGAGTCTGTTCTCCTGCTGTGTCCACAGCACCTTTCAGAGCACATGCCACCTAGTGGGTGCTCAGTGACTGCTCAGGGAATGGCTGACTGTACATTCCCATTTCCTGTGTTATTCACACACTTAAGAGATAGAACTGCAGGGCTAAGATACCTGTAAACTTAACCTCCCTTGGGAAGAGAGGAAAAGCCTGTTTCTGGTTAATTATTTCATTACCTTGGGGTCTAAGGAAGGTTCACAATCTTTCTTATTCCAGTTGTCACAATGACATGTTCAGGCCTAATCACAGCACCTAGGATTGCCAGTGTCTGGGCTTCCCATAGGGTTAGCATGGGAACAGGCATCTGCAGGCTGTTTCCCTTGGCATCTTTTGAGATTTTAATTAACAGGTACTCTCCACCACCCTGAACACATACCTTTTTCATTCACCAGCAGGTTTTTGATTAACGTGTGAGACTTTTGCCACTTTGAGGAATGTGGAGGAGTGTGCTGAAGGGTGGTTACAGGGCTGTCCTCAGTTGCTGAGGAAGAGTGGGCTGGGTACCAGCTGCCTCCCCTGTATCCCTATCTACCCACACCCTGTGTGCCAGGGCTAGGTATGGCCCAAGGTTACAGTTACTGACTATAGTACATAGCTGGGACCTGGATGCTTACCAGATGTTCTCTTCTGCTTGCATCAACTTGGGAAACAGGGAGACACCCCACACACACCACTTAGTTGGATGAGGCTGGTACTGCGTGGCTTGGGCGCCTTCTCCTTGGCTTCTGGGCTTCTGTCCAGGCTCCCTTGGTGTTTCTGATGCTGACCAACGAAGACCTCAGTATCATGAACTCATCCACTCACTGGCTTGGCAGGGAGTGCTTCTCAGCAGGAATGCTAGGGCTCTGAACCTCTTTGTCTATGCCACGACCACGATCCAACCCTCACGTCTCATGTCTCATCTTTACTACCTCAGAGATGCTAGAGCAGTGGTTTCCAACCTCCCTAATGCTGCGACCCTTTAATGCAGTTCCTCATGTTGTGGTGACCCCACGACCATTAAATTATTTTGTTGCTACTTCATTACTGTAATTCTGCTACTATTATAAATCATAATGTAAATATCTGACATACAGGATATCTGATATGCAACTCCCAAAGGGGTCGATGGAGACCTGCAGGCTGAGATTCACTGTGCTAGAGCCAAGCAAGGTCTACTGACATACTTTCTGTGTTTTTGTGTTGTTTGCTGTTTTCAATTAGCTTTTTATTATAAAAACCTTAAGTACAT
Organism: Lophiomys imhausi; assembly: GCA_907164525.1. Classification (NCBI taxonomy): domain Eukaryota; kingdom Metazoa; phylum Chordata; class Mammalia; order Rodentia; family Muridae; genus Lophiomys; species Lophiomys imhausi. The sequence goes on along the minus strand of CAJQZJ010009649.1, from coordinate 5,379,345 downwards.
GATTTGCATACGTTTGTGTAAGTGCCAGGCTGTGTGTACCACAGTGTGTGTGTGTAGAGAAGAGCACAACTTCAGCCGTCAGTCCTGGCCATCAGTCCTTGTTTGAGATGGGGGTTGTTCTTGTGCTCCATTGTCGTTTTCCAGGTTCGCTGGTCCAATAGACGTTCGGAAATTCTCCTGCCTCTGCTTCCCATCCCACCATAGGAGCTCTGGGATTGCAGATGCACTACTGTAACCACCCTGCATGAGTTCTGGAGATTCGAACTCAGGTCCACATGCTTACACAGGAAGGGAGCTTATATGGCTCACTTTACTCCATGAGCCATCTTGCCTGGCCCCACATTCTCTGTTTTTCTGGCACTTTGCAGTAAGACAGACCTGGGTTTGAATCTTAACCACTCATCCCAGTTCTACCCCTCATCTTGATCTGTAAAGCGAGGTAGCTCATAGCCCAGCTCAGGGACGCTGACTGCATACAGTGCCCAGAGCAGTCAACGCCAACTGTTTTCATTTGCATCAGGTGATCTGAGTTCAAGTCCACTTGTGGGGCTTAGCAAGAGTTCTTCGGGGACCAATTTTTCCATCTACACAATGGGCATAATGACGCTTGAGATTGTGAGAGAACAAAATGGGAGCGTTGGATAACTTGTCAGTCATTGCACAAATGACAACTAATTTGATCAAGGAGACATTCACGTTTGTCCCTGGCGACGAAATTGAGTTTCTAAACAGAAAGCAAAAGCAAACACCAGAGCCCCTCCTCTAAAATCTGAACTCCCATTACAGACTGAGAAGGGGTCTATGCAAGCAGTCTTAGGACTTTTTTTTTTTAAGAAAAGAAGCAAATAGCATTAAAATGATTATTGCAGGAATGACTCGACTATTGTCCCTCAGGGGAAAATATTTCCCAGTTTGCTTAGAGTAGCAAAAAGAGGGGAAAGGAGATTTGATAGTTATTTCAAAGCTGTCTCCCCAAGGGAAATTAAACATGAGTTACGGGACCTTCTTCACACTATAAAACTATCAAGTACTAAACCACTACGGGGCACATCCGACTGGGCAGAGTTCTGCTCAGGGCAGGAGCCCCTGAACACACTCACACCCCGACACTCATGTGCCTCTTCCTGACCTTCCCCACCTACACCTGGGAGGACCTAGCGATTATCACAGGGGCTTCTGCACACCGTCACCTCCCTGTCTCTCTTGCAAAGACACCCCAGTGGCACACTGATACTGAGCTCCTACCACTCCTGGCCGCCCTCAGCAGTGCTGGAGCAGCTGGAAGGACCACAGAGTCAGTCAGAAGTTCACTGCTTATGAACCTTAGCTTCTGTCTCTACTCTTTATTTCTGTTTTGAAAATTACACTGAGTGCTGGTTCAGAAACAGAACTGTTTTTATGCTCACTTGTTTTCCATGGATAGTTTCAAGGATGCTTTTCATCGTTTGTATGAGACAGGGTCTCAAATAGCCCAGACTGCCCTTGAACTCACTATTTAACCAAATATGACCTTGAACTCTTGATTCTTCTCCCTCCATCTCCAGAGTGCTGGCATCACAGCCTGAATTAATGGTCAATTTGCCCAGGATTGTGATTAGCTATAGCTTGGACCTACTGCCTCACATTTTAAGCAACAGCCCAACTTCCTTTAGTTTCTCAATCACTTTTAGTGACCGTAGAACTCCCCACATATAGTGCGGTCACCTGCTGTCATGTTGGAAGAGCAAAATACCAACTCATTAATCCCAGCGCTCAGGAAGCTGAGGTAGGAGGACCTCTGAGTTCAAGGCCAGCCTGTTTCTACAGAGTGAGTTCCAGGACAGCCAGGGCTATACTGAGAAACCTTGAAAAAAATAAAGGTGGCCTCCCCAGCAGCTAGCGCTGGGGGCAAACTCAAATGCTCCATACTCTCGAAGGAGGGGGCGATGTCAGTCATATTAATCTCCAAGCGAGATAAAACCATCTGCTGGTTTTGGTACTCACACTAACTTCCTTCAGAATAGTTGCCTCTGGTCTGCTGTTTGCCTTGCATAAAAACAGAGTTTTAATCTGTGTTCCTGTGACCTGCCATGCTTTCAGTAGGCTTGGTGCTCAGCCTGTCTCTGTTAGAACCATGGCTGGCTCTCAGATCCTGTGGAGTCTGGGCCCACCTCAGATCCTGTGGAGACCGGGCCCACCTCAGATCCTGT
>CAJQZJ010009649.1:5338583-5367672 GCA_907164525.1 Lophiomys imhausi | reverse complement strand
AAAAAAAAAAAAAAAAAAAAAAAAAAAGATCTCAGTGTGTATGCTAATGTACACATAATTTTCTGATTAGCTGCTGGGGCTGTTGACTTAAAAGGTTTGAACATTTCCAAATAAAATCGGAGGAATTCTCAGTGCACTCTGGAAAGTTTAAAGAAACAAAGACAAAAGAAGACTCAGCCTCTAATTATATAATTCCTACCTGGGTTAGTAAAGGAAAAACAAAATCTTTATCTATGCCCTGCTGAGCCCGGGGACCCGAGGAGATGAGACTAGCCTAAAAGAAACAAATCTCAAGCACCTTTTGCTTCCTCTCTATTGGTGATGCCCTCCCTGGCCTTCAGGGGTTTGCAGCAGGCAAAACAAGTGGAGATCTGCCTCGAAAAGTTCCAGAGGAGAGAGGGAGGCTGGACAGAGGGACCAAGATGAGGAAAGAAATGACAGAGTCACCACTTAACTAAGTCAGGAGACTGAGTCAACCCTGACAGCCAAGAGGATTTTCACAGGCACGTTTCCCCAGAATCTCTGGGACAAAAGAGGAGAAAAAAGCCATTTCCTGAGGAGTGAGTGTGGGTGGAAGTTCTGGGTGTGCTAAGCCCTGAGGATGTTTGCCTTGCATCTCCTCAGGGCTGTGCCTGCTATAAGGTTATAGATAAGCAGCAGACTCTGGCCACCACCCAAGAAGAACGAAGCTAACTGATGGCAATTGAAAGCTTGAAGTAGCCCCCACTTACCTTGTGGGGTGAGGCTATGCACAGTTCACAACTGAGCATATGCTCCCTCCCCTCCACCGCCACCGCTTGTCCTGTGCAAGCCTTTCTAGACTAACAGAATTCTGGAAACAAATACTACAGAAAGCCCAGTGATGTGGTAGTGTTGAACCCGAGAGGGGCTCACCGAATCCTGACGCCACAGACCACCAATGCCCCCCGATTCGCTGTAATAAACATGAGGTTTATTAAACTGACGCGCCGGGTTCGATTCCCCCGTAGAGGAATGAACCCCGTAAAACGGTCCTCTGGCCCTTTAAATACACAAGCGGCTACAAAGAAGGTGGGGGCACCAAGGAGTAGAGGCAAGGCAGCAGCCACAGGTGGTGATAAAGGAACAAAGAGTATGTTAAGTTAGGTGGTGACGCAAGTGGGGAGTGTAGAGGAGGGAGCCAGAGGGGAGTCTGAACAAACCTGCTAGCTATGCAAGCTTTGATATTTTCAAGGACTGAGTTCTGTAGAAGGTTTCCAGAAGGAGTGAGGTCAGGGTCTCACCAGAGAGGAGAAGGCTATGTATTCATTAATTTTTACAGCCTTACAGTAGCAGTTAATGGACAGCTTCACGTGTGTAGTCTCACACACCAATTTGTCCTTTTTCCCAGATAAACAATAAAAAAGTAGGGCTAGGGACATTTGCTATGTGGTGGCCTCTATTCTTTTTTTTTTTTTTTGGTTTTTCGAGACAGGGTCTCTCTGTGTATCCTTGGCTGTCCTGGACTCACTTTGCAGACCAGGCTGGCCTCGAACTCACAGTGATCCGCCTGCCTCTGCCTCCCAAGTGCTGGGATTAAAGGCGTGCGCCACCACCGCCCGGCTAGGTGGCCTCTATTCTTGCTTGGGTTTAACTAGAGGTAGCAGCCAGCTGGCACTTTGGAAAACTGTAGCCACACACAGAGGATGCTGGGTTTTCTCCAAATAAACCATGCTGTTGGTATTCTAAATGGAACTAGAGATAATTCCACAATGCTCCAGAAAGCTGTTTTATAAAAAGGATATACAATGATCCCATAACCAATATGAGAATGAGATTTTCATGAGATACCTATGAAAGAGAAAAATGTATTTGCCAAAAGAGCACACAATGGTAGAATCATCTAGAACAATAATTGTGTGTGTGTGTGTGTGTGTGTGTGATTTCAAGGATGTGTAGGTCATAGGTGGAAGAGAGATTTGTGTATTTACCTCTGGACTTGATTTGGTTTTAATATTCTATCATTTATGAACAGTTCCCAAATGCCTTGTCAGGAAGACTTGATTATTAACTCTCTGGAAGTGTCTCATGAAAACAACAGTCTAAGCTGTGACTCATGCCACCGAGCCCCAGTGGCCCCAGCCCAACCAGACTCTGCAGTGTGTTAAACACGTGTGCAAACATGTGCTCAGCTGCCTCTCCATGCCAGAGCCACAACCAACCCCGAAGTAAGCAAAGATTAATAAGGCATGGCCTGTGTTTGAAAGGAGTTCACAACCCAGAGAGGAAGCAGCAGATTAAAAACAAAACTACTACATGCAGTAAGGTTAAGCCATTAGAGATAAATTGGAAAAGGGTTGCTGAAGCTGTGTTGATGAAGCGTGCCTCTGTTCAAAGTGCTGTGGGACTATGGAAGAGGGGATAGCAACCCAGCCCAGGAGTGCCTGGGAAAATTCAAGGCAGAGACACTTGAGGGATCTCTTGAAAGATGAAAGCACATTTGGAAACAAAGAGGGATTCCTGGGGGAGGGGCAGTCATGCAGGGAAAGGGTCAGGGGCTTGGTTCGGCACAGGCAGCAGAAACAGGGGAGAACTGTGGCCGGACAGTGTGTGCTGCAGAGACAAGGGGAGAGAGAGCTGGGAAGGGTGCAGGTACTCAGTGAGAATGCAAGCTCAGAAAGTCTTCAGGCTAGGGCTGCTTCTGACGGCGGAGAGAAGGGCCACCCAATGTGGCACAAAATGACTGTGCTGTTTGGTTGTCCCTCTCATTTCTTCTCAGAAAGTTAATCCACTTTTTGAGGGTGTTTGCTTAGTCCTAAGGTATAATCACACCTCAGGTCAGAGGTCTGCAAACCAAGGCTGATGGGTCAAATTTGAACCAATGCTTGTTTTTTGTAAATAAAGTTTTATCGGCATACATCTATACCTGGTAACTGCTATGACTGATTCACAGCTGAGCTGACAGTTTGCAATGGAGACTAATATACAAGAGCCAAGATATTTATGATTTAGTGAGACATTTTACTAACCATTGCATTTTCATTTTCCGAGAGCATTTTTGCCTTTTTGATTGAACCAAAAATTTTGGAGCAGCTTCCTTATCCTCCTTTTTTTTTTCTTTTTGAGACAAGGACTCACTGTGTAGCTCTGGCTGGCCTGGAGCTGCTAAGTAGTTCTGACTAACAGAAACCTACCTACCTCTGCCTCCTGAATGCTGAGATTAAAGGTGTGCACTGAGCCCCTCATATTGCTGCCCTTATGAAGTGGCCAATTCCAACTGGTCTTATGAAGTCGGTGATAGAGGACAGATAGGGTTCATGTCCAGAAAAGTCAGAGAGTGAGTACCAGAACCAGTCAGGTCTGGCCAGGCCACTATGTTGCCTCTCTGTGAGGTCCCTGAAGATAATCCTGCCATGGATGCCAAGTACAGTGTAATTGTAGCAGAGCTCAAAACTTGTCACCACATTCATGTAGGTAGAGCAGATCTGGCTAGATGGTTATGTTGTTAGCCATGCAACCACCCCTCAAATATATGGGCTAGTGAATGCATGTCATGGGCAGCCCTGACCTCTGGCTTCTCTGCTCCCCAGGTCCCCATCTTCAGGCACAGGGCTGGTGCTTATATTTGGCACAATTCCCAGGGATTGTTTCCCTGATGGTCCCCTGTTGGGGTAGTGTTAAGCATTCTAAAAGTTAGTTAATTGGTCCTGCTTGCTGTCTGTTACTTACATTGAATCTGATTGGTTAAATAAAATGCCGAGGCCTGAGATTGGGCAAAGACAGAGAAAGGTGGGACTTCCTGGGATTAGAGCAGGAAGCCTGGGCTTTAGAGAGAGGATTAAGCAATCCAGCCAGCAGCAGGAAGAAGAAGGAATTCCAGCCAGGAGCAGCAGGAAGGAGGCACACACCATGGGTTAGAAAAAAGAGCCTCATTCCACATGTCCAGGAACATCGGCATACCATGGAGAATGGCAGTCCAAGGGGACGTATGTATATATGGGGTCATATTTGGGTAATAGAATTATGAGCTAGCTTAGATAGGCTAAGAATGCACAACTCAGGCCAAGGCTTGTGAAAATCCATGCGGTCTCTGTGTGTATTTATAATGGTGAATTAAAGATTAACAGCCCTTGAACCAATTAACAATAATCTAAATAGTGGCTAAATAATTTAATTAGCCATATTTCTTTTAACAAATGGTGCCCAGCGTTTGGCAATTAGAATCCATGCTTACAGTGTGAGAATTCCTTGGTGAAAGTTGGTTTCTTAGCCCAAGAGCAGGGAACCAGACTCAAATGCATTTCTTCTTTTTTTTTTGGTTTTTCGAGACAGGGTTTCTCTGTGTAGCCCTGGCTGTCCTGGACTCACTTTGTAGACCAGGCTGGCCTCGAACTCGCAAAGATCCGCCTGCCTCTGCCTCCCAAGTGCTGGGATTAAAGGCGTGCGCCACCACTGCCCGGCTTCAAATGCATTTCTAAGGTGCAGCTACCTTAACAAAAGCTGTTGCCTTGTAGCAAAGACTGAGAGCTAAGGCTTAGCTCTCCTTATGTACTAAAAAGCTGGCAGCCTTCTAAACAGAATTTGAGAGCAGAAATAAATGCCTAGATTAAAAATGGAGGAATTCATAATGCCACGACACGTTTGTATTCCAATTGAGTTTGTTCCTCTTAGCATGCAACTGATTTTTACCCTGACAATTGTGGTTCTGTGTATCGTTTTTGAGAATTCAGACTAGGATAGTCTTGAAGGAAAGAATTTACAGATGGAATGCTAAATTGCCAACAATGATAATGAAGGAAAGAGGGAGGCCTTTCCCGATAAATAAGGCAAAATTGATGGCAGCTGGAGCTAAGAACTCCCTGGCTATGAGGTGCTTCTCAGGGCTTTCTGGGAAGGGTCCACCAATGAAATACAATCGCAACTAGATCTCAAGGAATAATGAACAAAGCTTTAATTGCAGCATGGGATGGCATGTTTAGACATGTCAAGGCTCTGGGAATATTGTTTCTTTGCTTGACTTTTGTTTAGATGTCTTTGATTTTCCTATATTGGGATGCAGAAAGGATATTTTTCTGGTTTGGCATTGCTAAAACATAAGCAATGAAGATTTTGGGCCAATTTCGAATTGTCACTACAGTTCAAAGTTGCTCTCAAGGTTACAGAGTTACCAATATCTAGGATTTAAGTGAAATATTTGAGCAGGGTGGTACTGGCACACACCCTTAATCCCATCACACTAGAGGAAGAAACAGGCAGATCTCTGGATTCTAGACCAGCCTGGTTTAAACAATGAAGGCAGGGCGGGAAACCTGCTGATAAAACAAGGCTGCTTACTAAAGACAGTTTAGAATTCAAAAATGACACATTTTTCCTTGATGTTAAGTTTAATAATGTCCTTACTGATCTAATGGATAAATGCACATAATCTTAAATTTTTGTGAAGAGAAAGGGCTCACAAGCCAGTCTCCTTTGTTGTGGGGCTCCCACTGAAGAACTGGTTTCAAGAGACATTTTGCCCTGAAAGAGATGTTAATCTCTGGGTGTGAAGGTGCACACCTTTAATCCCAGAATTTTGGAGGCAGAAGCAGGCTAATCTCTGTGAGTTCAAGCCTAGCCTGGTGCAAAATGAGTCCAGGACAAGGATACACAGAGAAATCCTGCCTCAGAAAAGAAAAAAAAAAGAGAAAGACAGAAAGAGATATATTCTTTTAATCAATGTAAGGACCCAGAGTTAGGCTGGGGAAGAACTTGCAAACTGCATGCCTCCCACAGCCAACAGTTAAGAAAAGCTAACATAAAATAGCACATCATGCTATCCTACAGCAATCTCCTTAAGAATGGAATTTCCATGGGAGAATTGGAACTCAAACTCATACAAATGGTTTAAGTAATGTTATTGTTTAATAAGGCTAATTCAATTATTTAAATTCATACCTTGATCTCAAAACTTGGGAGACAAGGAAAAAGCAGGTTCCTTGTGTGTTCAAGGCCAATCTAACCTACAGAGCTCTACAGAGAAAATCAAGACAGCCCAAGATTCAAAGAGAAACCCTATCTCAATAAGGATAGATATATCCACATAGAAGTGAAATCTCCAAAGAAAGGAGAAAAAGAAAGAAGAAATATGTAAATGCATACCTTTGTTCCCAAAACATGGGAGACAAAGACAGAGAAGATTGCTTCCTTTTGAGTTTGAGGCCAACCTAATCTACAAAAAGCCAGAACAACACAGAATAAACCTGTTTTAATCAATTAATTAATTTATGTCAACTGTAGATTTAAACTTCATACAGTCTTATGCTGTATTTTCAATTTAAAATAGATTTTATATATAGCATATATATGTAATACTATTACACACCATCCTTTCATATGGCATAAATGGAGACTTACAAATGTCTTTCTTCTGTTCAAACGAAGAACAGAAAATATTCCTTAATTGATTTGTTCATCCTGCACATCCAAGGCATTTTGGTAATGCAGAACTATATGTTACTTGTGAGAAATTATATATTTTCAGAACCGGACCAGAGTCCAAAGAAGACAAGTAACCCAGATGATCCAGCCTCATAGACTGCCTCAATAGCTGTTTCCTCAAAAATCTTCATCCAGAAGAACTTCAAACACCTTGCTGAGATGGCCTAGCCTCAAAGACTGTTCCAGACAAGACAGCAATAAAGCCCTGAACTTTCCTACCCAAAGTCCAGACTACAAACTGCTCAGGACATTCAAATTATTGAGCATATAGAGACTGGACAACAAATGTTACAATTAACTTGATTAACCATTTTTTTCCATTTTATTTGGGCCCCTAAACAGGTTTTCTGTGTCCCAATTCAGCAGGAAGCAGTTTTAAGAGAGCGACGTTCCATTCCCAAAAAGTGGGGTGGATGATTCTTTGGTCATTTGATGTGTTATAAATGTTGTTTGGGGGTAATGGCTACAAATTGTTATATGGTCTTGTTAAGCAAGGTATAGAAAGTTAGACTTGGAGATTTCTTTTTCTTTTCTCTATCCTTCTTTCTCTCTTATATAGTGGGAAAAGACTTGAAAAGAAAAAGAGGGGGAATATATTTATATAATATAGAAATGATAAGATATAAGGATAGATTATTGAATCTGCTCTGAAACTTAAAATTATTGTTATTCTTTAAATAAGGTTATCTTTTGATACATTGGTATATAATTTTGTATATTGATACAAAAATAAGATTAAGTTTGATTCATTAGTATAGAATTTTATATTTTGACACATAATATGTATATTTCAACTCTTGTATAAGGTATTGTGCCTGTACAAATCATTTAAAAGTATAGGTTTACTTCCGATCCTTTTATGGGTTGCTATTGCAATCTATTTAGGAGTCTGGATAATACAAATTTACTGGCCAGTCAAGCTCCTGGTCATGTCAAATACTAGGTTAAACTGATAATAAGTGGATTAAAATATACAGTTTTCTTGTTCAAAGATAGATAGATGATAGATAGATTTATAAATAAAATAGTAGATGTCTTCAAAACCCTCAGAGGCATACAGAAAATGGCATTTAAAGATGTTTTTATTATTATAAGAATTGTTTGACTTAAGACAGTCAGTTCCTGGCAGCTCCCATTTGACTAGGAAGAAGACAATGAGCATCAAAAAAAAAAAAAAAAATCTCCCATCAGGAGATAATTCCTCAAAAAGAAATCTCCCATCAGGAGATATTCCTACTGGGCAAAAATGCCCCTGCTCTCTCAACAGACTATGTACAGTCCAAGGATGGACCAGAGCTTAAATGCAGGTAAGTCGATGTCCTGATTCTGCAGAGACAGAATGGGAAAAATCCTTATTTCCTGCTGCACAATTTAGTCTGTGAAAAATGCTTGGCCAGAAGGCTGAAGATGATGCTCCAACGATATCAAGACATATTTGGGACTGTCTAGGCAACAAACTGTCATATTTCTTTTTGGAAGCTGCTCTCCTATGCTTCCTACTCACTCAAATAATAACTTTATCCCTTCTTATGTCTCTGATGGGGTTGAAGGCATAATAGTTATAAAATTTCAGTTGAACTTGAGTTGTTTAGGATTTAAAAGGATATTTTCAAGTCTAAATAAAATCTTTAGCTTTATAAATATAGGATATGATAGAAATTATTTAGGTTCAGAACTTTAGACACACCAAGATAGATGATTTTTTTCCTTCTTCAAGATTGCCTGATACAAATAGGCTAAGCATTATGTACATAACTTTTATATATGGTTTTCTTGATTGTTTCATATTTGTTCTTATTGTTTTTACTATATGAGTTAAAAATTTATCCTTTTTTTTAGACAAAAGAAGGGAATTGTTGGGGTAGTGTTAAGCATTCTAAAAGTTAATTAATTGGTCCTGCTTGCTGTCTGTTACTTACATTGAATCTGATTGGTTAAATAAAATGCCGAGGCCTGAGATTGGGCAAAGACAGAAAGGAGGGAGGGACTGGGAGGGGTGGAAAGAGGACACTATGAAGGAGTTGTAAACTGAAGCAATAAATAAATAATTAAAAAAAAGACAGAGAAAGGTGGGACTTCCTGGGATTAGAGCAGGAAGCCTGCACTTTAGAGAGAGGATTAAGCAATCCAGCCAGCAGCAGGAAGAAGAAGGAATTCCAGCCAGCAGCAGCAGGAAGGAGGCACATACCATGGGTTAGAAAAAAGAGCCTCATTCCACATGTCCAGGAACATTGGCATACCATGGAGAATGGCAGTCCAAGGGGATGTATGTATATATGGGGTCATATTTGGGTAATAGAATTATGAGCTAGCTTAAATAGGCTAAGATTGCACAACTCAGGCCAAGGCTTGTGAAAATCCATGCGGTCTCTGTGTGCTGTTTTATAATGGATGGTTAAGGATTAGCCACCAAACCAATTAACAATAATATAAATACTGGATACATAGTTTAATTAGCCATCCTCCACCTCCAGACTGGGAAAGAGACTACGTGTATTCCTACTCCTACTTGCCTTTCAGCACCCAGGTCTTATAACACACACACACACACCACATGTACACACATGAACTCACATGTACGTACACACACCCTCTACCAATCACTGTGCCAATGGCTTTTGAATGAGGCCACACAGGATGAACACATCTGCTAGTCTGAAATAGCTAGTGTGAAAGGTAGTTTCATTCCCAAGCAATATATTTCCTTGAATATTAGTAGTTTTGTTTTAAAGGTTCCATGCTTTAAACAAGAGTGTTTTTTATTATTGAAATATGATTTATGAAACACATTCTAAAAAGTGCATTCGCACAGCCAAGTGAATCATCACAAAACATGGATATGAGATATGCAAATGGCCCAGATGCACCCCACCTGCCTGTGCCTCACTATCTTCTCCCCAGATGAAGCTCTGCTTTTTGGCTTTGTTAATTAAATAAAAATTAAATGGCTGAATGTGGTGGCCCATGCCTTTAATGCTAGCACTTGGGAGGCAGAGGCAGGTACACCTTTGAGTTAGAGGCCAACCTGGTCTACAGAGTGAGTTCCAGGACAGCCAGGGCTACACAGAGAAATCCTGTCTCAGAAAACCAAAAGAAAAAAATCTAAGTAGAATAAAACATCATGAATTCCTTTGCATACAGTTTCACTCAATGGTTGAGATTCAGAAACTTTTCTATCTGTAGTTCCAGGACACTGATTTTTCAATGCTATACAGTATTCCATTGTATGAGTACAACCAAGTTTATTTATACATATCATTGTTGATGGGTGTGTATATTGCATACAGTGATTTAGGCTGTATTCAGTGGTTGATATGCAACTACCAGAACATTCTTGTGACTCTTCCTTGGTGGAGATAAACATGAATTTGGACTGAGTACTTCTGTAAGTGGATTGCAGAGTGGCGAATATATTTCAGACATTTTAACTGAGTTAGTTTGTTCATCATTTTGTATATCTGTGACCAAAATACCTGACAATGTCTTAAAGAGGGAAAAGATTGACTGTGGATCACTGTTTCAGAGAGCTCAATCTCTTGCCCCTGGACCTTGTGCACTTTGGAAGAACGTGGCAGTGGTAATGTGTGGCAGAGGAGAGACTCTTTGTAGCCAGGAAACCAGAGAAAGGAGAAAAAGCACCAAGGATAAAATACCCCAACGCCTACACCGAGTGACGTACATCCTCAGCTAGATCCTACCTTCTAAAGTTTCTAGAACCTCCAAAAATAGCACACACACACACACACAAACACACACAAAGCATTCAATGTGGGAGCTTCTGGAGGACATTTCACATTGCAACCATAACACTGGAAAGTAGCAGTTTCCCATAGTGGTTGGATTGGCCTGTGTCCTTACCTGGAGGGCTCCTGCTCCATGTTTTCAGGAGTTCACTTTATTCTTATCCGCAAGACACTCACATTATGTCCTTGTTGAAAATTTATAGTTTTGCCCAGAAAGGAGAATACTCCTTGTAGAGTTCTAAGTTTGTCTGTGTCTTCACCTGTCCCCAGTTAAGGAAATATAATTGTTTGCTGTGTTGACCTCTTACAGGTGTGTTCACTATTTCCTTCTTTCCCCATTGCCTTTTGCTTTCCCTCCCTTTTCCCTCTGTTTCTCTCTCCCTTTTCCCTCTGTTCCTCCCTCCCTTTTCTGTCCCTTCTTCCCTTGCTTGCTTACCTTCTCCCCAGTATCTTTTCTTTTTCTTCCTTCCTTCCTCTCTTCCTCTTCCTTTCCCATTCCTCCCTTCTAGCAGGTTCGTACTATATAGTCCAAGGTGGCTTTGAATGAATAGCAATCCTCTTGCCTCAGTCTCCCAAGTGTTGAGACTTGAAGGCAAGTGCTCTCACGAGCAGTACTCATATCACAATGGTCTAACCTTTCAAACTATTTCACACCCATGGCTTGCACCGTCTTCTGCTGGCGAAGCATCTGCCACTACCTTACTTGCCTTTGAAACTGAGTTTATGTTGACCTTCACTCCACTTTCCAAAGACAGTGTTTTTTTTCCCCCTCTGAACAGTTTTATTCTGGTGGAAGGTTCATCTGTTTGTTGCTTGGATTGGTCCCTAAGTCCTCCTGAGGCAACAGACCGTGTGCTTCCTTCCTGTGATTCTCCATCATCTGAAAGAATACTCCAGACCCCATGGGGAACAATCAGTATTTGCTAACCAACTGTCTGGCTCAGTGTAGCTTAAAATCCATCTTTATTTTTATATGATAGTTCAAATGATTTAATGAGTGGCTGCCATTGACAAGGCACTTGGGGACTGCATAAAATGACACAATAATATAAAAATAAAGCTTTGCTCAGAGACTAATAGGTAGAACTACCTTCTGCAGGCACATTGTTCTTCAAACCGGAGGGGAAAATTCTTCTGCTGGTCAAGTGGAGTTGTTTCCATTGATAAAAATAAGTACATCTGCATTCTTACCTTCTGCTTTATCTGAATGCTTACAAAACCAGGCATCGTATATAATATTCATTGCAGCCATGAATATGCAAAGAGCGTGGCATCTCTTTATTTAGGGATATTTCAACATTGCAGTCATGTTTGTCGTGGCGACTGTAGGCTTTTATATCAGAGACATACTCATTTCTCAACATCATATTTAAATATCTCAGATGATAGTGCCGGCCTTGTGGGTATTGTGCAACACACAACCCAGAAAGGAAGGTTAAGCTCACTGGGGGGAAAATGTAAAGCAAGGCTGTGGATATTCCATGGTTAGGAAGCAGCAGGTATGGGAGGAGGCACAGAAAACTCAACGGAGCCATGCTGCCTGAGGATGTAGATGCTAGTCTGATCCTAGAGCTGCACGTGGGAGCTGTTTCCTAACTTAATGATGCTCTCACAGAGGTAGATTGCTGTCTTCTGAATTCCAGGATTTGTAGACAAGGTTCCCCTTCTGTGCCTTGAAACATACTAACAAATCCCAATGACTCATAGGGTTGTCTGGACCTATGTGCCCTTGGCCTCCCAGCTATTACTCTGTTTCTGAGTGTCAGTCTCAGGATAGTTGTCTCAGGATGATTGTGTTTATTTGTTTGCTTTTCATTCATTTAAAATTTAAATGGTTTGGGATCCAAGAAAACAGCCCAGTGAGGAAGGTACTTGCCACCAAGCCTTAGGTCCTACATGGTGGAAGGAAAGAATCAACATTCCCAGCTTGTCTTCTGACCACCACATAGGAGCTATGGTGTATGAGCATACATACATACCTGAACCACAAAATAAATCTGTAAATGAAACATGATCTTAAATATCAAATGGTTCAGGAATGGTTCCTTAGCACTTTATGCAGATGCAGCTGAATGTGGTGGTGTAGGGTACTGTGATGTGTCCTAGCCAGACTCGGTGACAACAATACACATGTAATTATAAAGCTACACCAGAAGAAGGGAGGTGAAGGGAGGGCTTGTGTGGCAGTGCCAAGGAGGCATGGGTAGTGTCTGTGAGGAAGTGATAACTCGGCTGTCCTTGGTGAAGTAAGCAGGTGCATTGGCAAAGTCGAGGGGCAGGAGGGGAGGCTTGAAGAAACAAGAGCAGCTCGCACAAAGGCCCTGTGGTGACAGAGTGATTTTGGGGTGGTACAAAGGCCAGCGTGGCAAGAATGGGTAGGAGCAGAGGGTGTAGACAGGCCTTGTGGGTCCTAAAGGAGCTTTGTCATCATCCTAGGCAAAGACAGCCAGGCAGGAGACAGGAAGGGATCCAGTTTTATAGTGTGGCCCATGAGACTCAGAAACACATAGGTAGAGGGGTGTAGAATATTTTTCCTGTCTGACTCGATTACAGGTGTCCCCTGACAGTTGTTAGCTGATTTCCCAGGCCTGAGAGGCTAATAGGGAGGATACTCAGGGGTGGTGAAAGACACGCTCCAGCGGTCTGGATTTTCCTTCTCCTCTACACACAAAGCCATTTGGGCTGGAAGTCTGCGCTCACTGCTTACAGTGGGTTTACCCAGAAAGGCCTGACAGGGAAGCCCGGCTTAAATGTTATTAGAACACAAGGCAGCCAACCAGTTGGCATAATCTCTCCCAAAAGGTAACACTGCCCTATATGTTCCAAGGCTTCAAAATATAAGCACTCTTGACCTGATGTATAAAGTTAATCATAAAATATACCATAATAGCTTCTCATAGTCCAGGTATTGAACATTTGCAGATTTAAAAGATCTGGAAAAACATTCTTTTTGGTAGGAGCTTTTGCAGTTTCTAGCATGAGAGCATGGTAGTAACCCTTGACAGGGCACAACACATCATAGTAATACTAAGCACCGTTCTCGGCTTCTGCAAAAAGTGGGTGCTGCAGACAATGGGGGCAGACAACATAGGTCCCAAGCTGCTGGGAAGATGGATCAGTGGGCAAAGTGTTTGCTGTGAAAAGATGAAGACCTAGGTAGGTTTGGATCTGCACAAGTCTGTAACCCCAGTGCTGGCAGGGCAGAGACAGGTAGATCCCCCTGGCCAGATAGCCTAACTGAGATGATAAGCTCCCAGTTCAGTGAGAGACCCTGCCTTGTAAACAAGATGGAGAGGGCTGGGGCATGGTGGCCCTCACCTTTGATTCCCGCACTCAGGAAGCAGAGGTCAGACTGATCTACAGAGTGAGTTCCAGGACTACCAGGGCTACACAGAGAAACCCTGTGGAGGGTCACAGAAAAAGATACTTGATGTTGGCCCCTGGCTTCCACAAGTGCAAACTCAAGTGAGCACATGTGCATGCAACACACACATGAAACTGAATGTTGGCTGTCATGTAAATGATAAATACCACAAAATAGGGTCTTCAGTCCCAGTATCACTCGTGTTTTAGATCAGACCATGCTTAGCCTCAAGAGTTGTTCAACAACACTCATGACCTGTACCCTCAAGTGCCATCCCTATCCCACGCTGTGACAGCCAAATCTCTCCATACCTTGTCACATGTTGATTGGGGCGGTGGAATTCCCCCACTTCCAAATCACTGTAATAGAAACTTCATAATTAATACAAACCTTTGTGGAGGATCTTAGGAAGTAAAAAACAGTTATTGCCAGGATTGTCCTTCTGTGTATATGTGTTCGCTCATGTGTCCAGATGCATGTGTGTAGACAAGGTACACAAGAGTGTTACAGATACTTGTGCATGCGTATGCATTGGGAAGCCAGAGGTTGGCCTCAGGTGTTGTCCTCAGTTCCTCTCCACCTTGTTCCTGAGACATGGTCTCTCACTTTTACATGGAGCTTGCAGATTTGGCAAGGATGCTGGCGTTGAGCCCCAGGGGTCCTCCTGTTTCTGTGCTCTCTGAGATTACCAGCATGTACTGCCACACCCAACTTATTTTTTCTTCTTTTGCATGGGTTCTGGGCACACAAATTAGGTCTCCATGCTTACATGGCAAATGTTTACCAGCCAAGCAAGCATCTTCTCAGACTAAGGACTGTTTTAAATTAGACATATCCCCCTCTCCTCCCAGTGTAATGTGGTCAGAAATTTCAACCTCAGATCTACCTTGTCTCTCAAACTCTTCAGACACAGAGCATGTGGGTGTAGTTGGCTCCACCTTAACCTGCTTCTAATGGATCCCTCGCTATTTACTGAGGAACTTAGAGCTCAAGATGCCACAGGTCAGCATTTTAATTTAAAGTTTGGGGGAAAAAAAGGAAAGAAAGAAAAAAGAAAAGTCCACCAATTGCTTCATTCACAGAGAAATAAGAAAGGAAATGGTTGACTGTTTCCCTTAGAGACTTTACATATTTCTTGCGCCTCAATTTGGTGGGAGACGGAAGAGTATTAAAAGCTGTAATGGAATCATTTGGATGCTTAGCTGTGGTGTGGAGGAATTGGAAAGGCCCTGTAAAATTTCCCAAGAGAGTGAGGCTCTCTGACACAGGTCAGCTGCCCCACATCCTCCACTCGGACAGAAATCACTGCCCAGGCGGTGCTATACTTGCGGACTGGAGACGGCTGGCTTTTTACCTCTTTACCATGCTGTCCGTGTGTGACCTTGAAAAATGGCAAATCTCTCTGGATCTCCACTGTCCTTTTTCTGAAAATAAAACTAAAAGCAGTAGCTGAATGCGTCCGCAGCTTGTGTGGAGTTTAATGAGATCGCAGTTGGGGGATGCAGCACTGTCAGCTGAGGGGCATGGCTTTTCCTCCTGAGCTCACCAGACCTTCCCTAGGATGCCGCCCACTTCTTTTTGTTATGTGGGTTAAGTAGGCAGGTGCAGGACTGAGAAGTGTCCCACAAGCACAAATAAACACCATAAATTTAAAGCTGGTATACTGGAAGGAGGTATAGGTGAGTGGACCCATTAGATGATAGAAGATGGACAGGTGGACGGATAGATAGATAGACGATAGATAGATAGATGATAGATAAGTGATATATGACAGGTAGAAATAGGCCATAGATACATACATAGATACAAATAGATGATAATTATACATGTATATATAGTCATAGATATATGTATAAAAGATAAATCTTAGTCGGGCATGGTGGCGCAGGCCTTTAATCCCAGCACTCAGGAGGCAGAGGCAGGTGGATCTCTGTGAGTTCAAGGCTAGCCTGGTCTACAAAGTGACTTCAGGACAGCCAGGTATACACAGAGAAACCTGGTCTCAAAAAGCCAAAAAAAAAAAAAAGACAAATCTTTCAGTATATCCAGTATATGAATAATAAAGTATCATCTAAAATTATCAACAGTACCATGTCACTTACAGACAGGGTGGTTTATAAGAAGTCCAAGGTCAAAGTGCCTACATAGCTGGTGTCTAGTGAATCCACTTTCTGGCTTATCGAGGATGCCTTCTCCATGTGTCTTCCTAGGGTGGAAAAGTAGGGAAACCTCTGGGTCTCTTCCTAATGCGGTTCATGAGGGCTCTGCCCACAGGACCAAATCACCTCCCAATACCATCACCCCTGGAGAGGCTGCAGACTCAGCCTCATGGCAGCACACACAGTGAGTGTAGTACCCATAAAAATATGAACGGGGTTAGGAGGCCTAGATGAATCTGAATGTAAGTTACAGCAGAAACAGCTAGGCAGCCAGCATGCATTTCAGTCTATCTTTTGGAGGAGAATGTATTTACAGGCCCTGAAGAAGAATTCAAAAGACCGTCTTTTTTCTTTCTTTTTCTCTTTCTTTCTTTCTTTCTTCCTTCCTTCCTTCCTTTCTTTTTTCTTTTTTTGTTGCACTTAGTAATACTCTGCTATTCACATAACAGTAAGCTTAGGCAAGAAAGTGTGGGTTTACCTTAGAGCTAAAGCTGATCCCTGACTAATGCTGAAATTAGATAGCTAAAGCCTGGTTTAATATGAGGCAAAAAAAAAAAAAAAAAAAAGAATAGATCTTTTACAGTAGAGTGTGATTGTAGAATGTTCCAGTAGCAGGAATATGAGAGATATGTCTCATGGAAGAGAATGGAAGAGTTGTGTGCCTGAACAATAAGACTTTCATCTCAGTCTGAAAAATGACACTAAAAACCCAGTGAATTTGTGTATTTCACCAAGTACTTTCTTGCCAGTTTTTGAAGTGATCCACATGGCAATCCTGAAAGTGGTTTCTGTCATTTTCAACGGATAAAACTGACTTGGAAGGTCAAGACAACTCAGAGCCTTTGATTAATAATTGGTGGAGTCTGGGCGCAAATCAATCTATTCCATACAGCAAGTCACTTATGAGAGAGAAGGGGGTGGGGACAGAGAGACAGAAGAGACAGAGAGAGAGAGAGAGTCTTAAAAAAATACCCAATAAAATAAAACTTGATAGAAGTAAGGATTCCAAGATGAGTTAGCTGGGAACCAATAGGGTTTCTAGCCAGGCCTTTTTGCTTCATGTAATTCTAGCACTTGGGAAATGGAGGCAGGAAGACTGGGAGCTCAAGATGAAGATGACAAGATGATTCAGTGTGAAAGTGAGACCTTGAGTTTGGTCATAGGCACGCACGTGAACGAGCCACATGTGATGTGCATCCATAGCCCCAGCACATGTGTGATAGAACATGTGAGTCAGGGACAAGGGACAGGAGAAATGGGCCAGAAGCTCCTGGGCTAGTCTGGGGAACACTGTGAAACACAACCTGAAACCTCAAACACCGGGTGGGTGGCACACCCCTTTAATCCCAGCATTCGGGAGACAGAGACAGGCAGATTCCTGAGTTCAGGGCCAGTCTGCTCTACATGCTGAGTTCTACTTCAGCCAGGACCATACAGAGAAACCCTGGCTTGAAAAACAAAACAAAGAAAGAAAGCAAAACAAAGCATTGTGGGATAAGAGAATCAGCTCTAGAAAACCGACCCCCACCCTGACATGTGCACACTGGCACGTATGCATTCTTACTGACACATGCACAAACACACACATAAATAATGGAGTAGCCGTACATTTTTAAAGAGTTCAAGGTCACCCTTTGCTATGCGGAGTGATCAAGGCCAGACCTTGTCTCAACAACAACAAAATGTTCTGTTTGTTTAAAATCATTTCTTCCCTTACCACTCCTCTTTATTTTAAGATTTTCATTCCCTGGTATGGTTGTAGTATAAGCCCTCCTATTCTAGAATGAAGGGAAAATCTCTCTCCCTTTTGACTGGTGTCTTGCTTCCTCTCTGGACTTCTGCAAGTTATTTGGTCAAATTTTAGCCTTATCTAACGTGGACAGTGTCTCCCAGTGACATACAGAAAGCAAATTTCGTCTTTAATTGCCTGATCTCTCCAAGGTTGGTATGTGCATTTCTGTTCCCTACTTTTAAGATACAGTGATCAGAAGTCAGTTGCTGTAACTGAGCAAAAGGACATGTCCATGTAGTCATTAGCCTCCTGTTGATAGACTACCTCACACTATGCCCCAGGAGCCACCACTGTCTCTTGTCTTTTTGTAATTTACTAAGTTTTGTTCTATGGTCTTGTATTGTGTTTGCCCTCTATTGGTTTAGTAGGCACATTTGTACTTTCCAGAAGGATGTTGAAACAATTTGTTAAAGGTATGTTATTGTTGTTTGTGAGAAAAGCAAGGTTGTGCTATATATGTAGCCAAGGCTGAGCTCAACCAGATAGAGACACCCCCACCCCCATCCCGATATCAAGCTCCCAAGTGCTGGGATTATACATGTGTACCATGTCCTGGGTCCTGTCAACAGCGCATGGAGAGTACAATTTTCGGAACTCAAGATGTGATAAAAATACAAGTTAGTGAATGTTTATTACTCCCTGTTTGCCATTCCGCCTTGGCAATTCCACTTCATGTAATATTGTCATTGATATTCTTGATTTAAAATACTTTCTAACTTTGATCTTGAAGGCAGCATGTTTCCAAAATGTGTTCCACTCTGTCCTCTAACAGCGCTCCTCCCCATGGTTTCTGATAGTAGTTCATTTCTGCATCTGCTTATCTATTTAGCTAATACATCTATCATCGCCTGTCTCTCTAAAACAAGACCTGCTCAATCTGGGCTGCTCAATCTGAAAGGCTCCCAAATGTATCCCTGAAGTATTCATTAGCCCCAGAGAGCTTCCCCCATTGTGTGACCCCAGGGTGGGCACAGGGGATTTTTCTGCTGTAAGAGAGACTCTGGTTGTCATTCTCCAAGCCTCTTGTCCACTTATAGAGCCTTTCCGCCACACCTCTGCTTCACTCAGATTTGAGAGAGTTAATTATTTAATATGTTTGCAAAGCACATTGGGTTCCCTGGAGAAAGTGTGCACATAAATATATATAAATGAATAATTAATTAAAGTTTAAGCAGATTACTTGGTGAGTTCTTCCTTAACTGCCCCATTTTCCTAATGAGGTGTTTGAAGTTACATTCTTGTCTGGGTTCTCCTTCATCTTCCTTCCATCATCATCATCATCACCACCATCATCATCTTCCTGTCCTTTAATTTCTCACAATTTAACCCTTCATCCCTGTGTCTTCCCATCAGCACCTACCCTATCTCGGGCACTGTCAATCACAGTGACAGCCCCAGGTCTGTAGGTAAGAGCCTTCATTAACTTCTGTGGGCATCATAAGCTCCGAAGAGCTCTAGGGTGAGATTAATAATTAGATAATGATTCTAATGTGCTGTGCAAATGAGAAGGTGGGCTCACAAAACGCTGAACACATTGTGGTGATGGGTAGCCCAGGAAACTCCTATTTTCCCACCCCACCTTGCCCATGTAAGAGATCCCATCTAGTCTGAAAACGAACAGCAGCCCAGCCAAGTCTTCCTGCAACCTCGACAGTCTCTCATCAGGCAGAAAGCTGCAGGGGGTTTGTGGTCTCAGTGAGTTTTAGAGGTCTGGCGGATTCTCCTGGAGGAGCCTGCACTGCACTGGCTTAGCTGGAGTCTGAAGGAGCACAGACAGAACTGCTCATCGGGTGGTGATGGCAGACCCTCGCTGTTCCTTTAAGATGAAGAGGAATGAAGAGACCAGCTCACATCTGTCTGACTAAACGTGACCTAGTTTATTTACACTCTAATCTTACTTCAGAGCATGAGAGGTAAAAGGAGATGCTCTTATCAATTAATAGCCAAAGAGAATTTAGATTTCAAGTTCAACTAAAGAGCTATTCATTCCAAAGCAGCAGAGAAGTGAAAAGGGGATCCTGGTAGTCTGGGGTGGGGGTAGGGGCGGAAATGCTGCTGAGAATTTATGTTTTTATTATTTATTTTCTATGGTTTTTTTGTTTTGTTTTTTTCTTTTGCTTTCCTCTCTTAAGAGTTAGACTCACTGTGAAATCTTGGATTTTCTGGTGACCTGTGTTACAGCCCTGGGGCAAAAGCACACCCATAATGGATCTATTTCCGAACTGTTCAGCAGTATTGGAGTTTCAAACAGCAGTAGTAATACATGCATATAATGAGGCCAGTGATCCCTTCTGTAACCAGGAGGACATTGGTTGCAGCTTTCGTGGCCTCTCTAAGCACGCAGGAGATGGAGGTCTTCCTTGGCCCACTTCCAGAATTCTGTAAGGAGTCAGTCCAATATTGAACCAACATGGCAACTTCTTAAGGGTTCTGAGATAAAGCATGAATGAAAGACCCAGCCCTGTGTGACTCTTCCAGTGTTGGCCTCTGCAAGTCACATCTCTCTCAATAAAAGCATTGATCTCCATCCTAAGACCCCAGGCTGGGGAGGATACTGCTTTTTACCATTCACACACAATTTAGTATTTATTTGTATTGAGTTTACTTATAGCATCAATAAGCAGGAAGAGATGTTCAAGCCCACCACCACCTTTTGACTGGGAGCAGGACCCCTTCCACCTTAGCTTAAAGGCCTGCAAAACCAAGGGCTGGCATAGTCCTCCAAGGTCATTTCAAATCAGACACAAGCAGATACTGACACAAATCAGACACTGGTGATGCTCAGGGGTGTGTGGGTGTGAGGACACTGGCCACTGGGAAGTCCACAGCACATGATGGAACACGTTCAGAAAGTCACTAGCTGGCTCAGGAACTTTTGTTTGCTTTGTATTACTTTATAGCCTTGGGCTTGGGCTCTAGAGTTTAGTACTGAGCCTGCGGCATAGTAAGTACTCAATAACACTGGATTTAAAACTGGGATATTAACATCTAACTTAGCTATAATATCTCTTTTCTAGATTTTTATGAAGTAAAATACCATATCCTGGAACAATAGGAATTTGGAACTGGGATGTGTCTCAGTCTGTAGAGCACTTGTCTAGCCTTGTGAGTCTTGAGTTCAGTCCCCAGCACTGCATAAACTAGCTATGATGGAGTATGCATGTAATCTCAACACTTGAGAGTTGAAAGCAGAAAGGTCAAGAGTTCAAGGTCATCCTCTGTTACACATAGCGTTGGAGGAAAACCTGGGATATAGGGGATTCAGTCTCAAAAATAAAACCACAGAAAAGTGTACTCTTGCAGTTCAGGAAGATGGAAATCCAAACCCAAGGCCCTAGTAAATCTGTGTACAGCTGTGTCTCCTCCCAGACTTTAGAAAGGACGACCCTTCTTTCCCTCTGTCTGGCCCCAGCCATTTTTTGCCTTATGGACTTACAACTCTGACCTCATTCCCACCCTTCCATGACCATACTCTCTGTGTCTTATTTTCACTCCCCTAGGCACACCTATGGCCAAGTGTCGCCCCCCCATCCCCCATCAGTTCACCAGTCATTGAATTTGGACTTGTCCTGTGACCTCATTTTACCTCGATTCCATCTATATAACCCCTATTTCCAAGCACAGTCACAACCACAGGCATGACGGGGAGCTGGGACTCCCATGTATCTTGTTAAACTCCTTGATCCAACCACCTCAACCTACTTTGTAAACAAACGTGTTGAAGAATGAAAGGAAACACAGATGCAGCTGTCCTGAGATGGGAAGGTGTTGATGCAAATTCAGGGCCAGGAGCTCAGCTGGGGCTGGAGCCTGGTGCTTTCTCCAATCAGGTGTCAGTTGAAGGCCTGATGGCCACTTTAGGGCCATGAAAACCAATGAGGTGAATGGGTTGAGAAAGTGAGGTTGAGGCACAAAAGACAACTCTGTTACCTTCTAAGAGTCGCCTGGGTCTAGTTAGGGTCCCAAGGGAAAAGTCTGATCACCTAGGCATCTAAGAATGAGTCCAGTGGGCAAGGTGTGCTCATCACCAGAGCCACGGTGGGGAGAATACAAACCACACATTCTCTGTTCTCTTAAACTCCATGCCATTAACCTCTCTTCACTTCATGAAGAACAGCTTTAAGAAGTGCCAGGAACTTCTCAAAGGACCAACATACACGCCTAAGGACACCACACAGAGTTTCTGTTTTTCTCCATTCTCCTTTTTGGGGTTAATTCCAGAAAGAGGTACACCCTAGCTGATTACAAAGCTCAGGTCTACATTTCAATTCTGGGCCGAACAGTCGATTCTCCTCAACGTTTGAATAAATCATCCAATCTGCTTTGGTTTCCACTATTTTCAGCATTTCTATTTTCATCATTAATTCTGCCTGCTTAGGACCCTGAAGTCACTGAGCCTGTTTGTGACTTAATTTGGGATGAATCTGGAGCAGGAGGCACAAGAAATTCTGAAAACCAAACAAGAGGAGGAAAAGGCTTGAACTGATCTGACAAATTCACCCAGACATGGAGACAGTTGCTTTTTTGTGATAACTGCGATAAACTTTTGGTTTGCCCTAGCAGGGCAGATTATAGAATGTGCAGGAGTGAGCTGTTTATAATTCTGGTAAACATGGCAGAGACTCGTTGTATGGAAGTGGTTTTAATTCTCGTCTTGATTTGACTACAATAAAATGGATTGGCTCTACATTTAAGTAGATCATAGTACCTACTATAAGACAATAGATGCAGCTAACCCATCTTGCTCCTCTTTTTGTCTTGTGTGCTAGGAAGCTCCAAGCTAACAAGACATTTCAGTGAAATACAATTAGCACTAGATTCTGGTTTGCTTATCTATTGCGATGAACAGACTGCCTACAAAACGGCACCTACAACTACATAACTGACCAAAAGATAACAATATATTTTTTTTAATCTTTCATAGGTCAGATTGACAAGACTCTGCCAAATGGTTTGCCTAGAGACTCTTGGGTATTGGAGATGGTGTTCTCATTCACCCACCAGCACCTGGGTTGGGACGGCTAGACTGACAGGAGACTAGCTGCACATCACTTTTTCCCTCCATGTGACTAGTTTGGGCTTTCTCACTGAGGGGTGGTAGTCAGAGCAGCTCGTATACCATAGCTGGCATCTCCAAGAGGTCAGACATCCAACAGCATTGCCACGGGGCTATGGTTCATGGGTGGAGTCATCTTGGGAGACCAGTGGCATTTATGAATCATTGTCTTATTTTCCAGAGTCTTGTACATCATGCATCTTTCTCTATGAGGCTTTAGGGGAAGTTGGTGAGTATACACAAGCGATACTTTCCTCTTATCCAGGGCCTGTCAATGTGTCGTGTGTCATGGCGCTTCCTCACGTAGCCTCCCCAACACCATGTAAATGGGCAGAGCAGCCACTTTGTTCCCAGTCTTACAGACATGAGGACTGAGGTTCAATAATTATTAGTGCCTGATCAAGGTAAGTCAGCCAGGCAGTGGACAGCTGGGCCTTGGAAAGATGTGTCTTCCATGGTGACCTGTGTCCCCCAGCATCTAGTGAAGAAGTGGCAGAGATCTAAGTCCAATGTCCAGGTGGGACCTCACTTTCTGAGCAAAGCATGGCTGCCTATTCATTCGTTCCTCATGGCAGTAGACTGATATTCTGGCGAGGGACCACTAGGCCTTGAGAGAACCTGAGTGCAGTTTGGTGGTGGTATGCTTTGGCTCAGCTCCCAGGACCACAACGATCCTAATAACTAATAAATAAGTAAGTCCCCAAATTCAAGCTAGCTATGCTATCTTCCAGCTGTGGGCCTGGAACTTGCCTATACCTTTATTTCCTCATCTGTAAAATAAGATTGATGATCATGGTGGCACCTGCTTCAGGGGCTTGTCGAATGGATTCAGTGAGTGAGGACATCCAAGAGATGCCCAATAAGAACTTGGAAGACTTATCTCCGTGGGAAGAAGTAGAGAGAGTAGCTGCTGAGAGGACCCAAGTCTTCTTGCACCTCCTCGACTTTTCCTTGTGGAGCTTGTGAACCAGTGTCTGCCTAGCTGCTACTGCTGCCATTTTCTTTGGCTTCATACAGTACATTCCCAATAAACCAGAAGCCCCAAATCCATGCTAATGACTGCTGGAGTACTGCAGTGTCAGTTATAAAACACAGCCGGGACTTGTAGGCACATCCTCCTTTCCCAGGGCCTCTCATGAACACTCGATCTCTTTTTGCCATTTTTTTTCTTCTGATACTCCCCCTCTGTTGCGCACAGATCACTCTCCCGTTTCCCCTGTCCCAAGAACACCTATGAGTTCACACTCAGCCTCTCTCTGCTACACTACTTTTTCACACACATGCTCTCAACTCACTCACCCAAGGACACCTACAGACACAGGTCCTTGTCTTTCTGCACCCTGGCCGGATGCTCTGATGTTTCTGTGCTCTTTCTGAGCCTGTGGTGTCCCCCTATTTTATCCCAAGTCCCCATGAAGATGGATGAGGAATCCAAAAGCTTGTCATGGCAGGAAGCTTGCTTAGACTATGGACACCTGCATCTACCTGCCCCGGGGATGTTCAGCCCACAAAACTCTTCAGTCGTCCGAAAAGGGCCAGAGAAGGTTCCTCCCATTAGCCCACCTGGACTCTACCCAAACAACCCTCATGCAGCCCAGGAAACTGCTGTTGTGAGCTGTTGTTGAAAGTGCAGGTGCTCCTGACCCAGGAAAGGCTTGGTTAAGGGAAGCTGCCTATTTTACCAGCTCAGGGTGAGGGAAGAATTGAGCTGAACACGCACCTATGCAGAAGGGCAAAGAGCCAAAAATAACTAGGAGCAACGACATTTCATTTGACAGGCCCAGAAATAGAGCTCATTCCGGAGCATACCAGGGCTTTAGCCAGAGTGATTCGGAGAGCTTCGGCACCCTATCCCCCCTCAAAACACCAGCAACACCAGCCCTCCAGTCAGTCCTGCCTCACTCTGCTTCTCAGGGCCAGGCTCTGTGGTCTCAGGAAGTACTGGCTGTGTGTGGCACAAGGTTCAGAAGGTGGTGCTGAGGATGAGGAAATAAGGATGGGATCTTGTTGGGGGGATATAGCTGAACCCCACAGGTCATCTATAGCAGAGAAGAAAGGCCATGGTTTCCCTCTTGGGACGTGAGCCTGGCTGATTTCTCCTTTTGCTGTCTTCTCTTCTATTTTGATAGGAAAAGCAAATGTTGCAGTGCATTCCCCGCCCTTTGAATAACTGAGACTGCAGAAAAGAGAAGGGTACCTGCATGTGAAACATCAGAAGAGAACATGGGTGCAAGAAGGAAAGAAACAGGGAGGAAGGAGAACAGGAAAAAAGCCAGCAATCACTAGAAGGGTTCAATGGATTGTTGGCGCATGGGGCAGGTTGTAGGCATACAACGGCTCTCAGGACTCGTGCCCTGCTTTCCAAGACCCTCTGTTTTATTTGTGAATAAGCTACAAGCCAAGCACAACCTGAGGCAGAAGTGGCCAGTGGCCATGAGAGAACTGACTAACTGTGATTTGAATGAAGGGGGGAGAGATGGTGTGCTGTCTAGTCAAGCTGGAGGCATTGAAGAGGAGGGAGCCTCAGCTGAGAACATGCTTCCATAAGACTGGGCTGAAGGTAGGCCTGTAGGACATTTACTTAGGGATTGATGTAGGAGGGCACAGCCCATTCGGGGTGGTGCCACCCCTGGGCTGTTGGTCCTGGAGTCTGTAAGAATGCAGGCTGAGCAAGCCAAAAGAAGCAAGCCAGGAAGCAGCACTCCTCCATGGCCTCTGCATGAGCTCCTGCCTCCAGGTTCTTGCCTATTTGAGTTCCTGTCCTCCCTTCCTTTGATGATGAACAATACTGTGGAAGTGTAAGCAGAATAAACCCTTTCCTTCCCAAGTTACTTTGGTCACGGTGCTTCATCACAACAATAGTAACCCTAATTAGGACAAAAAGCTTCCTAGAGCCAGGGGCATTTCCCTGGGCCCTGGAGACTTATATAGGAGGAAACCAGGGGAAAGGGACACGACACAGTCCACAGAGTACTTGTCTACCTCTTAAGGCCCAGAGGTCATAGAATAGATCTCTTTATGCTGAGTATGCCTTTGCTGGGGGCATGGTTTCCAAGTGTTCATATGAACCAAACCAGAGGTGAGTTTCTACTAATCCTCAGAAGAAGGAGACAAAGTTGTGAGTTCTTCACAAGCAAATTCCATTCTGTCTAAAGGATTATCTACCTGTATCTGTCTGTCTGTCATCATCTATCCTATCTATGATGTGTGTGTGTGTGTGTGTGTGTGTGTGTGTGTGTGTGTATGAGATATGCATGTGTGCTCACCCATGTGCGCAGATATGGAGGGGGAGGTCAATACGGGACATCTTTTGTTGCTTCTCTATCTTATTTCATTGAGACACAATCAGTCAATCAGTGAACCTTGAGCTCCGTGTTTTGACTAGACTGACTGGCCAGCAAACTCCAAAGATCCCCCTGTCTCTGTTCCCCAATGGTGGGGTCACAGGCAGGAGCCACCATGGCTGCCTTTCCTGTTGGTGCTGGGGCTCCAGACTCAGGTCCCCATGATTGCACAGCAGGTGTTCACCCACTGAGCCATCTCCCTTTTGATAAAATTATGTTGGCAGAATACAATATATTTTAGATCTTTTTCTGAATATTTTTACTCATCAAGTTTCTGGCTGGTCAATTACATTCCCTAAGATTTTGCTGATCTTAAACCATCTCAGAGTTTGAGAACAACTATTGGAGGAATGGTCCTTGTAGATTCCAGAGATGAGCAAGCCTACCTAAATAAAGGCTATCTTCTTATTCCCCATGGTTCCTCTCCCACTGTGTCACCGAAACACCCTTGGTTGGTTTGGTCCCTCTCAGGGCTGGGTTTGGATTTGCTCTTCTCTCCCTGTCTCCTTAACGGGGAGATGATAAAATACTTTATACTAAGGAAAGGCACAAGGGAGGCCAGATTCAAAGAGCCTCCTCCTGGGGGCCTTTGGATTTTAGTGGAGTATAAAAACTTAATTCAAACCAATGAATTGTGATGATGGAGTTTCAAGTCCTTCCACAAGGCAACAGGGAAAACAGATTTGTTTCCAAATAAGGGGCTTTCTTCTGAAATGAAGCCACATCCTTCAAATAATCTACTAGAGCAGAGACAAGAGTAATAAGTGATGTGTCTTCTGGACATGAGAAGAGTTCCTGATCTTTCTCTGTCCCTTTCCAATACAGGAGCCATCAGGCAAACCCATTCTCATTTCCTGGACAACAAAGTCATTCAGTGATCATTTTAGAGGACCAAACTGTGTTTGAGTCAGTTTTCTGAAGTGTGCCCATTGCTCCAGATGAAAATGGATGGTCTCGCCCACCTCTGAATTCCTAAAGAGTTGAGTAGTACCCAGTGCTTCAGAAGACAAAGGAATATGCACAGCTGGATACAGAGTGCGACAGTAAGTATGACCCAGCTCCAGTGGGACACCTCTGCAGGAACTACGCTTGGGAAAATGCACCTCACAAAGCTTTGAAAACCATGTCTCTGACTGCAAGCCACAGAGGAGACTATCCAGTTCCCTGAGGATAGGCGTCTGGGCCTACAAGAAAGGACAGAAACTCTGGAGGAAGGCCCGGAAAGACAGGTGGACAACCACAAATTCCGTCTTGCCACTGACACCCACTTCTCTTAAATAAGCCAGCATTTTTTTTCCCACACGCATATAGTAACAGTCTAATGCAGTGGTCCTTGCCTGCCATCCCAGCATTCAGGAGGCTGAAGCTGGAAGATCTCATGCCCCAGGTCAGTGTGGGTACATAGAATCATGACCCTGTTTCAAAAAAGAAAAAAGGGGGAAAAAGAAGAAAGAAAGAAGAGGGAAAAAATCTGTAGAGTACTTTTTTTTTTAAATTTTGATGGAAAAAAGTACAGATGGGATCTGGGACAAAGCCACCCCATCTTTTGTTCCCTTGGACACTAAATGGAATAAATAGTTTCCTGCATCACAGAGGAGAATTTTAAGTGCTTTGTCTCTGTAGAAGTGGGACAGGGATCCTGGCAACATCAGTCAAACTTCCTAAGTGCTTCACTGTGCTTGCTGCTGGCTAGCCAGGCAGCCCTTCCTGTAAGCCCATGGTTTTGAAAGTGAGGCCTTCCTTATTCAGAACCGGCACCCACCTAGAAATGCACTCACGAGGAGGCGTCTCAGGATGCACTGAGAATTCATGGACACTCCACCACCTATCTACTTTGGTCTCCAGGTGCCTTTGACCAAGCTAAGGTCTGAGAGATTTCTAGCTGTGATGGGGCTGTCATGGGGCTTACACTGGCCCACAACTCCTAGGCAGCCTAAGAAACACAAACTGAGCAAGGGATGCCCAGCTCTCTGGTGATATCCCCCCTGTGGCCAGGTCTGGGATAATCTACTCTGGGCTTATCCTCACTCACCCCTGGCTCATCTCACAAAACTGGCATGACTTGGCCCACAGTAGTGACAACTCCTCAGGGAAAGGATTGTTCTATGACTTCCAATCTATTAATAGTTCTCATCCACACAAATCCACACCTGTGACAAAGGGGCAAACTTTCCAAGCTGGGTTAACTATCTCAGAGCACTAGCTCTTGGCCCCCAAGCAGCAAGACAGCCAAGCACATCCGGGAATTACAGGGGCACGCCTGAGCTGCTTGACCTGTCCCATCTCACCTGCGACTGGCTACTGAACCCGGGTTTACTAGTAGCCCGTGCCACCCTGCCTCCCCAAAGCCTAGGATGTGTCCTGATTTCCCAAAAGAGAAGCTGTTTGCGCACTTCAAGGGCCTCACTCCCTTTCATTTGGGGCTTGGGTACGATTGTACTGGCCTAATTAATTCGTTTTGTTCTAGGTCCAAGTGGAAATCGGAGCTCGGGGATGCAAATCAAACAGAAACCCGCTCTGGGCGCCAATACTCTGGACAATTAAAACAAAGAGCGCGGAGGCAGAGGCGGCGGCACCGCACAAAACCCTGGGGAAACATCCAGAACGTGTCGCCAATCAGGCGGCAGGGTGGGGCACAGGCAAGCAAGAAAGCGGCCCCAAGCCGTGCAGGTGGACAGGTGGAGGTTGGCAAGGGTCAAAATCCATCCTTAAGGATTAGAAGCCGAGCGGCTGCATGGCTCAACTCCAGGGAAGCACCCTCCATCCCCGCCCTGAGGGAATGGCGCCCCGGCCACAGCCCTCACCCCGCCTGTCCCCCAAACCACCAAACCAACCCCACTGCCTAGTGCCCGAGCGCGAAGTGGGAATGAGCGGCAAGCAGCAGGGTGGGCACAGGCGGGAGATGCAGGAGAGAGAGGTGGAGAAGGGAGGGAGTTAGGGAGAAAAGACGTGGAGAAAAGGGAGAAAGTGGGGAGTAGAGGGGGTGAGGTGGGGAGTGCATCGCGGACTGCAAGGGCGCGGAAGGGGCGGAGGAGGAGGAAGCAAGAGAAAGGGATGGGGGCGGCCGAGAGCCCCTCGGACCCGGCGGCGAACAGCGGCCGGGGGGCGGAACCAAGTGGTTCCCACCTGCGTGGGCGCCCACGGCCCCGAGGGGTGGGCCGGGGCTCGGAGGGAACGACCAGGGAGGAGGGCTGGG
>CAJQZJ010009649.1:5275530-5338183 GCA_907164525.1 Lophiomys imhausi | reverse complement strand
GTGGTGGCGGCGGCGGCGGCGGGTCCGGTGGCAGCGGCAGGTGGCCCCGCGCGCGGCGGGCCGCCGGCCGGGGGCGGGCGGGAAGGTGGCGCCTCGGGCGGGGGCCGGTCCCTGCACCAGGTGACCTGTTCCGGCCGGGATTCGGGCGGCCTCGCCATGCAGTGGCGCGGCGCGGGGCTTTGGTGGCCACGGCGGCGACAGCAGCAGCAGCAGCCCCTGCCGCCCGCTTTCGGTCCCCGGACCGCAGCCATGGTCCACACGAGCGGCGGTTTCCCCCCGGGCCTCGGCGGCCGCCCTGCCACCGCGCTGCTCCTTCTCTGCTACCTGGTGAGCGCCGGACCTTACTCGGGTCCTTCCTTCTGAGCGGGCCCTGGGGACGGGGTGGGGTAGCCTGGGACCCCAGCCACAGGAGATGGGGACACCACCGCGAGTTTTCCTCCCTTCCTCACCACTGCACCCCTGGCGTTCCCAGCCCCTGGGATGAGTACTGGGGTGCGTGGACCGGACTGCAGGCTACTCTCGCTGGAGTCCATTCCTCTTCCTCACTGCCTGGCTGGAAACAGGGGCCAGGGTCCCCTAGAGTACCCTTCTTGTCCTAAGCAACACTGGACCCTTCCTACCCTGCATCAGCCTCCCGCTCCTTAGAGCGTGGCTCCACAGCCCTGTACCCACCCGTCCCGGGCTTTATATTAGCTTTCTTGAAGCTCCTTTCCATCTTGTGCCTAACTTCTTCTTTGCCCCTGCCACCCACCCGACCCTTCTTTGAGTTTGCATTGTGTCCTCCCGGGCAGGCCAGGACAGTTCTGTGCCACCACACTTGGCATTTTCAGAGGCTCTTCAACTCCTTGGCCACTCCAGCCAAGTTGCGGATGTCAGAACGCAATCTACTTCTTTTGTACCACACTTACCGTCACAGTGGTGACTTCAGCTGTGTGTTAAACGTTGTCATTTCAGAGCCGCGTCTGGCTTATGCACGCCAGCTTGCAATTTGCACACTTCTTGGCTTCTGTTAGACTTATGAACTAGATGGCAGTAACCTATTTTAAACACCCGAGGAATTGAGACCCTTAGAAAATAAGGTGGAGATATTTCCCAGTTCTTTAGATGACTTGCTTTCTCCCATTTGTTCCTGAGCTCTGAGCAATAGTAAATTTACAGAAGACTACACCCTTGCTGCCCAGCCTACCTTATGTTCCAGGATCCTGAGGAAAACTTGGGTTATCTCGCCTTGTATTACTGTAAATAAATGAAAAGGACAATGCTGAATCATGAAACTGATGTAATAGGAAATTCACAGAATGCTTAAAAAATGAGCAGTGTCATTGTCGAGAACCCCATTCATGTTCCACTGCCAGTGTTTGGAGTCTAGTCGTCTTAAAAGCTCACCTGCTAAGGAGACACTGACAGGAACTGGAATTTGGGTTTGAAGAAACTTGTCACCTAATCCAAGTTTGCTGTTGTTTAAAACACGCTTTACTTCTTGGCTGTTTCATTTCTTGAAGCAAGACGGTGTAAAAATGCAAATTGTGACTGTGCCCCTCTCTACCTGTTGAACAATCCTTGCCCATGCTTGTATTTTACAATTAGCCAATACCAATTTTTTGTGGTTGGGTTTACTTTACATTTTCATAAGAAGTTGTCAGGTAATGGGAATGATTTTTTTTTTTTTTGCCCAAGGGATAGTATTATTTAATATTTATGCCACAGGGTTACAGTACACAGACTCATAAATAAAACTGCCATGACAAATGACAGGGTTTTCATTTAAACAGATGATCCTGCATGCAGGGCACTGCTGGTTAATGCAGAAACGGAATTTATGTAGTGGAGCATTCAATGAAATATTTCCATTCAGGTGATCTGGAAAGTTTCACGTGAGACTCTCAAGGCCTTGGAGGGGGGGGGCACTTCTTGAAAGCTGATGAGATCAGAGCAACAAGTGTAAAACCTAAAGGCTAATGTGGCAGAAGATAGGCCAAGTACAGAAGCTCTGTGCTCACCAAGGCGGGCCGGAGGGACAGATCCAAGAGGGGACATGATAGCAGGCCAACAGGAGTGACCTAGGGAAGTGACAAGGTAGGCCTGTAATGTGCAGAGTACAACATGGCTAAATATGTTGGTAGTTGGGGAAGGGGTGGATATGAGAACGTGATGGAGGGCCCCTGTCATGGCTCCTGCTCGAGTGCTTCTTCCTTCTGGTGGCTCTGATATCCTGCTGTCAGAGAGTCGAATGAGCAAGGGAGCCGTGCATCACTGACTGAGAGGGGTTTGCCCACCTAAGTAGGCTGAAGATGGATTCCAGAGGCGGCCTCCACAGTTTGTTTTGAGTGTCTAGCCATGTGCCGGTGATTGTACTCTTCCTGGTATGCTTTACCTGAGATATCTGTGAAAGGTGGAGCATCTAGATCTTGGAGAAGCTTGGGGTGTGAACTGAGGGAAATGTAACACACACACTCACGCACGCACGCACAGAGAGCCCAGGGAACAATGAAGATGCATTACTGTGTGTGTGTGTTCTCCTTGATGAAGGAGTGTTTCCTGGAGGAGCAGACTGGTTGGGTGGGAGATAATAGCAAGCAGGTAGAGCAGAATGTCTAGGCAGGAGCTAGTGGTGAATGCCATTGCAGAATTTGGAAGCCATAAAACAGCTATGTTAGCCGGGCAGTGGTGGCGCACGCCTTTAATCCCAGCACTTGGGAGGCAGAGGCAGGCGGATCTTTGCGAGTTCAAGGCCAGCCTGGTCTACAAATTGAGTCCAGGACAGCCAGGGCTACACAGAGAAACCCTGTCTCGAAAAAACAAAAACAAAAAAAAAAAACAAAAAAAAACCAGCTATGTTAAGTCACGTGTGTTCACTGCCCAGTACTAATCCTGGTAATACCCTTTGTGAGATCGTAGCATTATGATCTTTGCCCAGAGGAGAGAGCAGCCACAGAGAGGTTAAGCAAGCTGCTGCAGGCCAGGCAGACAGCCTGAGATGAAGCCCATGCCAGCCTCCTCTCCAGAGCCCTCACTTTGAACTATGCTAGCTCATTGTCTTCTGGACTTTGCATCTCGTGGCCCATTCCCCTCTTGCATAAATGTATAGTCCATTAGCAGAGCTCCAGCAATTAGCAGCTATTGTGCAACTGTCCAGGATGTGAGGTCATGCCTAAAGTAACCTAAGTGTACAAAGCAGGAAGGACAGGCCACAGAATAGAAGCAGGATGTTAAAGAGGAAAATCAAAAAGAGTAAACCCAGAAACTGTTTACCATTGGTAAGGGTGAGGTTAAGAACTCCGGTGCAGCATTTGAGCTCGTGTCATCGTGTCCCGAGCAGATGGTGACCAAGCAGTGGGGTGCACTGCAATGCCAACTCACTGATGACTTGGGGTTCGTTCCTATTTTATGCCAACCTGCCCACAAAGGCTGGGATGCAAGTAGTAGTGCGACCATGCCTTTCTCGGGAGCCTGTCCCTTGGAGTCTGGGTTCTGAGGAAGGGCACCTCTGTTTTGCATCGGCTGGGACAAAGTAACCTTCAATATCAGCCCACAAGAGTACAGTGACTGTAGATAGGATACTGCCGGGGCATAAATTATTGTGATGAGAGGCCTGAAAGATGAAGCCATGCCAGGTAGATTGCTGAAAAGATGATTCCTGGTTTCAGTGACTGCCAGAAAAATCCTGAGGTCACCAAAGGTCAAGATGCAGAGAGCCTCCAGGGAGAGTGAGGGCTTCCAAGGCAAAGGATTGAATTGCTCCTGCTGAGGTCCCTGCTGCTAAGTCTCCTCACTCAGAGTTCACCCTGCCCCATAGATCCTCCCGCCTGTACTTGCACCACAGATGCTTCCCTTCCTTTCCTTGCCTTGCTCGAACAGTCCCTAGTCCTGCCTGCCCTTGACACTGGAGCTTCTAGAAGACAGTTCTGTCCATCTGAACTCTAGTCTCGAATGAATAATTTTTTTCCTTAAGTGAGAAAATAAATCTCACTGTGGGCAATATGGATGTCAGTTGTATAGCTGAAGTATTCAGAGTGGACATTTGGGTGTGTTAGACAACCAGGGACAAAGAAATAAGAGGGCATTAGCAGCTTAGATATATGTAGAGATCGTTGTTAGCAGGCGGCGGCTGTGATAGTCTTGAGCTGGAACTCCTGAAAGAGCGTACATCCTATCCATTACCCATCTAGGAGCGGACATTATCTTTTCACATTGTGTAACATGGGATGTAAAAAATTAAAAAAGACTGTTAAGGGCCCTGAGTTACTCAGTTTGCGGAGCTGATGGATTATGGATATTTGAAATGCAGAGGTAATCTCCAAATTTCCTGTTTGCCGGTGACATCCCCATCCTGACCATCGCTCTTGGCTCTGCCACGCTGTGGCCCCTGCCTTTTGCCTCCTGCTTTTCCTGCTTGCCAAGAGTGCAGGAGCCATAGGAAATGTGGTATGGAAGAAATAAAGGACCCAAGCAGTTCTCTGAGATGATGGATAGACTGTAGCAAACCATAAATAGCCCAAAGTGAATTCAGTTACTCTGTCTGTTGGTTCGTCCTGTCCCCCAGAGGGAGGACCTGAGGGAAGAGGTTGAGGAACAGCTGATGAGGTTATGTCTTGGCAACTCCTGCCTCCTGTCTTACCTGGAAAACGACTTACTCATACCCAGGCCCACATGTCTTTCTGTGTGAGACATACTATCTCTTCCCCACAAGATGTGGGGCAGATTGGCCAGAGGGAGTCTTGGTCCTTCCTGCTTCTAGGATGAGATGCCGAAGTCTCCAGGTCTCCTCACCTTAAGCCAAAGAGTGGAGACAGGAAAGTGAGCTGTGTGTATCATTTGAGGGTGTTTCTAGAAAACAAGAGGTACAAGGGTAGAAAGTGAGTGTGAAAATGGGGGGAAAGAAAAGATGGACTGGCACTTGCCACAGTGGCCAGCCCAAAGTAGGCCCCCAAAGAAATAAAACCAAGCCAACCTTATTTGCCCATGGAGGCTTTGAGTTAGAACGAAAACACATGCTCACTAGTATCGAGGCTCTCTGACACAAGCAGAAATATTGGTCCTTGTTGGGATGATGCGTTGCTGGCTGGCTCTGTCTGGGAAGGGGCAGTGCTTGATGGGAAATGTCACCCCAGACATTTCTTGATGGTGAAGGCCTTGTTGACATCATCGCCCATTCTGCATAATTGCAAGCTTTGTGAACATCGAGGGAAGTTTTGCTTATTTAGTCAGCAGAAACTCAACAAAATAGGACTTTTAAGCCAATAATACAATTACTTTTTTTTAACCTATGGAAAGTTTGATACAGCCAATTTGGAGAGAGAGAATGTTCTGGAGCCAAAGTCTTCTTAGATGATGAATGGAGTGAGCGGGCAGGAACGAGAAAAACAGGCACAATTATTGTCTGAGTATCTGATCTGCTCCCACACACTGGTAGGTGTAAATGAACTTCCTGATGCGAGAGTGAATGATTTTAGATTTTCCAGTCTCTGTTCATTCCTTCAATACCTAGTGGACCATGTAGAGAAGAAAGCCAGTTTGCCAGCTCTATGGAACAGGGTTATTTGAATAGCTTTACACCTTATTGATTTGTTTAAAGGAATCAAATGCACTCATCCTAAAAGAACTTTAGGCCATGTGGATACTTTTTGTTGTTGTTGGTTTTTTTGGGGGTTTTTTTGGCCCAGAAGAATATGGACTCATCTGTCCTCAAAGCCTGGGCTGAATCAACGAGTTCAGGTTTGTAACTTTGGTTCTTCTATCATGAGCACACATTCACTGATCTATTTCATTTTCTAAAAATTACAATAAACAATTACAAAGGCAGAAGGGTTTGTGTTTTGTGACTGTGCATGACAGTCTCAAATTTGGCTTTGACTGGGGCTCCTTCTGGTGGAACCAGTTATCTGAGGGCTCTGGAGTCTTTTCTCAGCCCCGAGTGTGCAGAGTAATTCTTTAGCTTCTGGAGTGGAACGTCGATATGGTTGCTGAAACAGCATGATATGACAGAGCCAGAAGTGCCCCTTCCCACCCCGGGTTCCTTGCTTAGAGCTGCGGTGCATTTGAGCTGTGTTTTTTGTTTGTTTGGTTGGTTTTTGTTTTTTGATGGGACCATCTCACAGGACTAGAGTACAAGTTCAGAGATGTGGCACTGCCGTTATCCTATTAACATGGATGAACACATCAGATGAACCAGAGATGTGGCACTGCCGTCATCCTATTAACATGGGTGAACCCATCAGATGAACTAGAACACAGTGCGGGTGGGAAGGGTGAAAGTTTTTTTTTTTAATTTAAAAAATAGGTTTTAAATTTTTCTGGAGGAATGTAAGAAAAAGTTCTAGGTCATAGGCTGGTTGTCTGAAAGATCAGGAGGGCAGAAGCGCTGGGAGAAGTCCACCCCAGCTGGTCGAGTTGGTGTCACCTTCTGGGACCTCACAGGTCTTAGCTCAAGTTTTGTTCCTTAGGATAATGATGGTGATGGTAAGAGCTCTGTAGTGGGAGCCTAGGAGGATGAGGATGATGATGAGGATGAAGAGGAGGATGAGGAGGAGGATGAGGAGGAAGATGCTGGTGGTCATCCTTTATGGGAAAAGTTGGGAAGAGGGAAGGACAGTGGGCTCTCAAGTTTGGAACAGAGGCTTTGGTTTCTGGGTACCTGCCAGGCCGGTGAAGCAGCAGCAGGAGATTGACCACCCAAATATCTGGCAGGTGTCTTACCCCCTGCTTCGTTTTTTTTTTTCAAGGAACATACTAATTCCCACTGTATGCCAAGGTCTCTTTTAGAATCTGGAGATATGGCAAGGATATAGGCTCTGGTTTAGGAGTTTCTAGATCTGGGAAGGTGTGAGCAGGTCTTTTAGTTTATGTTAATGTAACCTGGGACAAGAAAATACCTATGAAGCTTGGACACATGTCATGACCGGAGCTGGAACTCTTCAAGTTAATTGCCTTACACTCCTGGCAGGAAACAGCTGACAACCACACACATGGCTTGAGCCAGGAAATCAGCTTTGGCTTAATCAATATTTAGAGTGTGATGTGTTTCTAATCGGTGTTGGTTTTGTACATAGCAGAGGTAGCCACAGCTCATGGTGTAGCAGCTGCCCTGTGGGTCTGCTCCAGACTGGGAGAAGCTAGCTTCCTTCATTGCCTCTGCATGATATGAAGGGGCCAAAAGTGCCCCCTTCCCATCCTAGATGTCCCAACAACTGAAGATGTTAAGTGCTGCTCAAAGAACTTAGGCAAATGCTCTGCAGACGTTAGATAATACAGTGGGTGGTTTTAGGACATCCTTTGGGGCCAGCATATCCCAATTATATTACAGAAATGCTGCCCTCTTCCTGAAGTCCCCCTTAGATTCCAACTGCCATACAGTACTTGTCCCACTTCTCAAATAAGCTATCTCACTGCCCAGCGTAGCATCAGCTTCTCATCCAGTTTGAATCTTTACTGAAAGAAGCAAAAACAGGGTGTCGGCACCCACCACCTGGGAGCCTTAGACAAATACACAGTCGAGCCTCATCATGTAATTGTGCCTTACTGAGTCTTTTGTCCCTTATCTCCCATAGTGACTTCACACAGGGTTTAGCTTCTATCAGTCTGTGTTCCAGAACTCTGCCTGGAAAGAAAGTTTGATGTGGTAGAACAGTAGTGGGCAAACTACAGACCAGGCCAGCCAATGTGCCTGTTTGTGAACAAAAGTTGTGTGGGACAACAACTTCCTTCAGTTTTATGTCATCCTGTTGGCTGTTTTCCTACCACATTGGAATGCACATGGCCAGAGATACCCAAGATGAGTCAGTCTTCGTATCATACCATGGCTTCCAAGTCCCTGGAGTTCAAGCAATAGAGGATAAAAAGTGTGGACGAGCAATTGCATCTGTCCTGGTCATGTACATGTGTTTCCTTGTTACTATTTCTGAAGCAGCATTATACAACAATTGTGCACAAAGCATTTGATGGTCTAGACATAAAGTTCCTAGAGATCATTTCCAGTATTCAGGAAGTGGGTAGGAAAGATGGCCTGGCCAGTGAAATGGTTGCCTCATAGACACAAGGAGCATTGACCA
This sequence comes from Lophiomys imhausi, assembly GCA_907164525.1. Classification (NCBI taxonomy): domain Eukaryota; kingdom Metazoa; phylum Chordata; class Mammalia; order Rodentia; family Muridae; genus Lophiomys; species Lophiomys imhausi. The sequence continues at coordinate 5,330,135 of CAJQZJ010009649.1, read as the reverse complement.
GGCGTGGTGGTGCACACCTTTAATCCCAGCACTCAGAAGGCAGAGGCAGGCAGATCTCTGTGAGTTCAAGACCAGCTGGTCTACATAATAGGTTTGAGGCTAGCCAGGGTGACATAGTTAGACCTTATCTCAAAAACAAACAAACAAACAAAACCAAAAACAAATGACCAAACAAAATCAGATGAGTGTGGTGATGTGTATTTTCATCCCCAAGCTCTGGAGAGGTTGGAGACACGAGGATCCCTGGGGCTGATTGGCCAGCTATCTGGGCTCATTTGACAAGTTCTAAGCCAGTGAGAGACACTGTCTCAAACAACAGAACAGCAACAACACCCCCTAAACAAAACAAAACAAAAAAACAAAACCCAACCAACCAAACAAAACTGAGGTGGATGGTACTTGTGGAGCAACAGCAAAGGTTGTTCTCTGGCTGTGACATCCACACGCATGGACACTCACCTGTACATACATGTGCTCTTGGATACTCATAGAAGGATCTGTTCTACACAGTCACCCTGTACTGTATGAAGCACCTGTGCATCCACAGATGTTGGTATTATTTGGGGGTCTAGGAACCAATGCCTCTCAGAGACCAAGGGATGACTGTTTTTACCATTTGGCCTTAAAAAAAAAAAAAATAGAGTCGGATTACCTCAAAACTAGAATAGGACGATCCATAGACAGTTCAAACCACATCTGTCATTTTATATTCAGTAGTCACCACATTGAAAAACTAAGCAAGAACAGGTATGATTCATTTTAATATATCTTATTTAATTTGATGTATTTAAATATAATCATTTTTGACATGCAATCAATGTAAAATCATTAATAAGATATTTTGTAGCCTTTTGTTAAAAGCAAGGCTTTGAAATTCAGGGTATATTTTATACATCCAGCATGTCACAAGTGTGTGTTCTGCCTCTAGACTATCATGCTGGAGAACATATGTCTTGAATCTGCATCCTTTCAGTTTTCTTTTGCTGACTTGAGACTTAGAACCAGATGAAAATATCATAATCTTTGTAAAAGAATCCAGACATTTTCTTTGAAGCGGAATTTGGAAGGAAGGCCTTAGAGAGGTGCAGGGTAAGGTGTGACTCCACCTCCCTCAGCTGCAATGTGATGAGGGTAATGCGCCAGGCAAACCGTGGCACGCTGCCCTTATTAATGCAGGAAAGTGTGACAGGCGCATTTTCAAGCAATCAGATGTAAAATAATGAATGGGGTTATTAGGAAACACACTTTACAGGGGAATCAAATGGCTTTCCTCCTGCATTTCTGTTTATTTATTTATTTATTTATTTTTTAGCCTGAAGCAACAAATAAATAAAGTTATTTATTTAAAAAAAAAGAGCCTGGTCTACAAAAGCGAGTCGAGGACAGCCAGAGCTGTTATACAGAGAAACCCTGTCTCAAAAAACCAAAAAAAAAAAAAAAAAAAAACCAGGAAAAAATAAAATAAAAAAAAAGAAACTAACACAGCTTTAAGAAACGAAGCCACAACAGTCCCCACAATTTGAAGTTGTAGTGTTTAAAAACAAAACAGAAAGTCCAGTTCTACCTAGAAACCACAAGCTGACAATTCTTTGGAGTCTAGTCTCCCTTTAATGCTGTTCATTGAACCAGCGTGGGCAGCATGTAGCACTGAAGAGCAACACAGACAGGCAGGTTGATTTTCCTTATCCAATAGCTGGTAGGGACTGCTGACCATCTCCCTCAGGGTTGAGGGAGATGGGTGTGCGATCCTGAAGAAAGTCAGAAATGTGTGCAGCAGCTATGGGGGCAAAGTGGCACCTGGAGCTTCAAGGAGGCAAGCGTGAGAAAAGCAAAGGGTTTAAGCACCCGACTGCATCTCTGCTGATTGGGGGCAACACCCCTTCAGTTGGTTTTGAGATGGATTTAGTATTTATAGATATAAAAAGGCAAATTATAATAACAGTAAAACAAAACATGAAGAATGTGACTATAAAAGATGGAAAATAATAGGAGTTTTACTCCTTGGAGGGGGGACAATAGGGAACTATATTTGGGGTCATGTCTGAGAACAAGGACATACAAATTTTCTCTTGAATTCCAGAACAGATGATGGGGATTTGACTTAGAGCCGAGTTGTAACTTGTTCTTCCTGTCCATCACCCCATTTGTGCATGAGCAAGTCACAAGCCTCTCCCCAAGTTTCAAATACATCCTCTGATGAGTCTAAAAGTTTAGAATTTGAGGAACAGATACCAGATGCACAGTGAAGAGAGCTGGAACAGGCTAGGGGGCATTCACTGCTCTGAGCAGCACCCTGGATTTCACCTAACTACCTCAATGATGTTCATTTGACTTTGAGAACAGGTCTCTGCCTTCCCTTTCTCCATCTGAGAACATCTGATGTCCTGCCACATATAATGTTGCTGGGAAATTCCATCCGAGATTGTGTACATTGGCTCTGATGTAGGTTCAGATGTATGACCATTAAACTTGGAGAATAGGAGACCCAGTTTCTTGAAAGAGGGACCCATGAAGGACCGTTTGCTTGAAGACTCAGCTTTCTGCTTTCCTTGGGTACCACTGGGTCGGGGCATGGTTCTGATGAGAGGTGCTCCATGGCAGGCCTTTTTCTTGCAGCCTAAATTGAAAGAGACACTCTTAGATTTGGCCCGCGCCCCACCAATGCCATCATTGGAATCATCCCTTTGAGAGAGTTCAGTGCTGCTAGCGGAAAAGCTTCTTCTAGGATGTTTTCTATTTCCCAAGAGGTCAAGAGCTTCATATCGAAAGCTGGAAATGTCCTGCTTTAATTCCTTAAAATTTTCTTCTGTTAGCCCCTCATTTGTTTTGGAGTTTCTTATCATTGCAGCCACATATCTCTTGACTAAATTCCTGATAACTTCCTGGAATTAAAAAACCATGAAGAGGTATTCAGTTTCCTCTTCAGGCTGATAATGTTGGTTTTGTATCAGGCTATGAGCATGGTGCTCTGTGAAGCTTCTCAAGTTGTGCCTCCTTCAGGGTCTCTTTTGGGACAGAAGGTGTTGTTGAACCAGTTGCCAAGGTAGAGAAATGATTTGGGGCTGGGGATAATGTTGAAAGGAGATGGCAAGGTGCCACCTTCATCAAAGTAACTCATCCAAAGCTTTGTTCTTGCAAACTTCCACTCAATATTAGCCTGATCCTTCCAGCATTCTCCAGATGTCTGTCTCCTGTGACTCCCGGCAGAAAGAGAGAGAGAGTGCATTTCTGTTTAAAAGAGAATTCTCTTCTCTTAGCATTGAAAATGTGCTAGAAAACAAACAAACAAACAAACAAACAAACAAACAAATAAATAAATAAATGCAAGAAGATTGGGCCTGGGTGAGTTTTTCAGAGAGGCTTAGAAAGAATGTGATCTGGAGTCATTCTTTGGAAGAGAACACACTGTGGTGCACACTGTACCAAGGCAGGCCCTGGACTCTGGGCCTTGTCTGGCCTCACAAAATGAAAGGCTCCTTACATGGATTTCAGTGGGAACACTTCTGGGGCACCACACCAGCATAAGATACACTGGCTACCTGTCTGCTGTTCTGACCCAGGTCCATAGGCACCAGAGACTGCTGACTTTTATGTAATTCTGTTTCAGTATTGAATGAAAGCATTCTTCCTATGAACCAAGACTGGGTTCATCTATTTGAGCAAAAGGAGGATGCAGCCCAGAGTTCCCAGGTAGCCATGAATCTGTCTTGCCATGATGTGCTCTGGGGTGGACAATGTGTTGGTGGGTGTGTGAAGGTGAAGAAAAAGAGCCTAGCTCCCGGTTTAGCTCTGCTAGCCCACCGCTCGGAAGATGTGAGATATGCAGAAATTTGCTTGCTGTTTCCTCATCTGCAAAGTGAAGGAGAGGGCCAGCCATCACTGACGGCTCCTGCTCTACTTTCAACTCTAAGATTATTTGTATGTGTGTTTTCTCCATGTAATTTAGTCATATAAATGACAGCAGAAAGCAATTATTCCTCTCCCAGAGGGGTGGACAGTTTACACTGTCCTCACTTCTTACAGATTTCTTCCCCCAGGTTTCCCAAGATGCATGTAAAGGAATGGCCAGACTTCTTATTTCTTTTCTGCCATTTGTGGAAACTGACACTTTGCCCTTCTTAGATGGTTGCTCTCCACTCTGAATACTCATGTGGTCTAGAATGCAAAATGTAATGATATAGACACACATATCTCCCTCCGAGTCTGTCTTCTGACCACTTCATCCTTCTTTGATCCATGACAGCAACTGATGCTATGTGTATTCAAATCATTTCTTTTTTTTTTAACGTCATGTATGTGTGTGTGCTTTGTAACCCAGTATGGTATTTATGAACACAGCAAGACAGCAAGAGCAACAAAAGTTCCAAACCCAAAACAGCCTTCAGAGATTGTTGCATCATCTGCATATGAAGATCCTGAGTCTTTTCATGGCTGCAGAGTCCTCCAGGACTCCAAAGTACCTCATTTACTTAAGCTGCGGACACCTACACATTTCATCTTCTGCTGTGACAGATAGTGCTGACGTGGAAAGTCTGCCCTTCCACCCTTTCCCACGGGTTAAGTGTACTTGTAGGATAAAATCCTACGAGTGGGATCGCCGGGCAAGAGGGTGACTGCATTTAGATTTTTGGTAGGTCCTGCCTGATTGTCTTGTAGAAATGGCTGCTACCAGTAACACACGAGCAGGTGTAGCCTGTGTGTGTAGCCAGTGGGACATGAAATCTGACCATGATCTTGAGAGTGAAATAGGTTAAAAATCCCAACTATGTGTGGTTTTCATTTGATTTACTGTTCCTGTGAGTGGAACCTTACTCATCATTGAGTTATGACTAGCTCGTTTTTCTGCTGGACAGTTACCCTAACCCTTGTGCATTGAGTCCAGGAGAAAACACCGCCTTTTCCACAGAAGCCTGCATAGGGAGGGAAGTGTTCCTGCCCTGGGCTGGCACTCGCTGTTTCCCTGAGCCATATGCTCCTTCTTATCTTCTCGGATTCCCATGCCTGCTTACATCTCTGCCTCCATTCTGATCTCTGACCAAGGCAATTTGCTTTCTCCTGAACACCTGGGTTCTTTGCTTCTCACCCCAGTGTACTGTTTATACCACTTTCAGCCTCTCCAGGGCATTGTCCCCCTTTTACCCCTCAAAGCCATAATGGAATCCCGTCTCTCCCATAAGCCTGATCTAGACCCCCCCCCCACCCAGTAGGTTGTGTTTCTGCTGCTGATCTGTTTATTGTTTGATTGGCACACTGGGCATGTTTGCTCTGCCTTAAAGAACAAACAAACTGCTATTGACAGGTGTATTTTCCTGATACAATTCTCATCCACCTTTGCTTCTCCATGGCTCTAAACCAGAATAGGAAAAGGAGCCCCTTCTCTTTCTTTGTAAGACAGAAGTAGCTTTAAATTCTTAAGAAGTGTATTTATTTGTTTTGCTTGTGTGTGTGTGTGTACATGCTGGTTCTGGGGTCAAACTCCAGTCATCATTGGCAGCAAGTACCTCTACCCGGTGAGTAGTCTTGCCACTCCTCTGCTCTGCTTTTAGGATGAGACTCCGTACCTCTGTCTGGTTTGGAGCTCAATAGGTATCCCAGCTCAAGCTGGTCTCGAACATGCAGGATCTTCCTTGTCTCTGCCTCCTGAGTGGTGACATTAGAGACATCTGTAACCACAGCTGGCAAATGAAATGACTTTTTCTTTAAAATTGTGATACAGTATTCATTTGAGAAGCTAACTGTTTTGAAGCAAGGAGTTCGGTAGTGTTTCGTAAGCTCAGCAGCTGCCACCACTCTGGTCTCCAGCACATTCGCATCACCTTGCAGCCAAACTCCAGCATTACCCACTCCTTCCCTCCCTCTAGACTTTGGTAATTCCTCTTCTGTTTTGTCCCCATGAGTCTGACTCCTCTATCTTCTCCAGGAAGTGCCTCATGGAGTTCTTTCTGTTTTGTGCTTGACTTATGTATTCCACTTAGCGTACCTTTAAGGTCCGTCCTCTTTATAGTACAGCAGACTCCCATCCTGTCATAGTCCATATGGACCCCTGTTCTTCTCATCGCTGATGGACCCCTGACCTGCTTTTAGCTATCGCGGATGGCGTGGCTATGAATATTAACATATAGCTCTCTCCTCAAGTTCTTGCTTCCAACCTTTTTGGGTATATTTGGAAGAGTAATCACTGGATCAGATCGCATGGTTCTTACATTTTTAATTCAGAAACAGAAGTGGCTGTAGTCTTTTACCATAGAAGCTGTGCCGTTTTACATTGCCACCAGCCGTGCACAGGGATTCCAGTTCTCCACACCATCACCCATGCTTGTCTTCTACGTTTTCTTCTTTCTCTCTTTTCTTTTCTCTTCTTTTCTTTCTTTTGATCATAGCAATCAAAATGAGTGTGAAGTAGTCACAGTGACCTTGTTTTCTCTGGACACCTGAATCACAAAGTCTGTCAAGAAAGGCCTAGCTAGGCACAATTCATTACCTCACACTCACAACATTGCCTGGATTTTGTAACCCGGCTCCTCAGATTTCAGGAAGAAACTCACACAGTGAGAGGACTTGGGTCCATAAAGAAACAACCAAGTAGGCACACTGCTAAAACCTTTCTTTGCACTGCTCACATCATGCATGGTGAAAGAACAGGACCAGACGGTCCAAGCTCGCCTGCGGAGCAGCAGGTACCTCCTGCTGGGACAGGCTTGCGGGCTTGCCCTGGCTCCACACTTACAGGAGATAAATACTCCAGGTTGGCCTTCTCTTTATGTTCCCCACAGTAATGCCCTTTCAATTTTTCTTCAGCCCTTTGATTGGCAGCATCTGGCCACCACTTGAAGTCATTTATACATGAAGTAGCTTGCCTCTTTCATTCCTAGGCAGGTTCCTTTCACTACTCCTCTTGCCAGAAACCAGCCTCATCCTTTGGAAGCCAGCTCAGGAATGATTGCCACACAGATATGGAAGCCACATTTTGATCAGCAGATGTTCCTGAGCCTAGGCAGAGAGCTCAGTGTGACCCAGTCTTCATGTGTGCGCGTTGGTTTTTCTCCAGTCTAATGGCCATGCTTTTGACATCTCTTACTGTCCACATGCATTGCTTTTACACAGATCTGTAGTTTTTAATGCCAAGAAAATAACAATTCATGCATGTGTTAACAGTATGATTAAAAAAAAAAAACATTCTGTATTACCCCTTCTCTCTTTTTCAGAATTTTGTGCCGTCGTTGGGCAGGCCGACTTCCCTGACGACATCATTGATGCCCAGAGCAGAGCAGAGCCCGACATTCGCAGACTTTATTTACTTTACTGCCTTTGAAGAGAGCGTGCGCAACGTCTCTGAAGTCTCCGTGGAGTATTTATGCTCTCAGCCTTGTGTTGTCAATTTGGAAGCGGTTGTCTCATCTGAGTTCAGAAGTAGCATTCCCGTGTACAAAAAGAGGTGGAGGAATGAGAAACATCTTCACACCAGCAGGACACAGATAGTACACGTCAAGTTCCCAAGCATTATGGTGTACAGGGATGATTACTTCATCAGACACCCCATCTCCGTGTCCACAGTGATTCTCCGAGCCTGGATTACTCACAGGCACAGTGGCGGGGGATTGAATGTCCGTGGGGAGGAGAATTTGCTGCATGCAGTAGCAAAGAATTACACCCTGCTGCAGACTGTCCCACCTTTTGAAAGGCCTTTCAAAGATCATCAGGTGTGCCTGGAATGGAACATGGACTATCTTTGGAGCCTCTGGGCCAATAGGATCCCACAGTGTCCTCTGGAAAGTGGTAGGTCGCTTGCCTCATGGTAGGGCATTCTTGTGTTTTCAGATTGGTAATGTCATCGAATGACAGCAGGAGCAAAGTCCTTTTATAAATTGTGTGTGTGTGTCACCCATAGACATCAGATCAGAGTACAATTTTGCATGAGTCATTTCTCTCTTTCTCTCATATTGGTCTGAGGGATTGAACTCAAATCTTTAGGCTTGGCAGCAAGAACCTTTTCCCACTGTGCCATCTTGCCTGGCCCCCCGGAAGCAAATTCTTAAGTTAGCATCAGCAAGACAAGGAAAATGGTGTCTGTCATTTTGGACTTGGGGATAAAAAGGAGTGAAGTTAAAAAAATGAAAGGAGAAAGATTAAGGGAGAATGGGGTGAAAGATGAAAGACAGAAAGGAATCAAGGGGCCGTGGAGGGAACCTTTGAGAGCTTCCCAGATGCTAAGAATCAGTAATGCTGTCAAAGCAATGACTGGCTCCCCAGCAAACCTGAGGCTTCCGTTGTCTATGTTTCATCCTGGAGAAGATGAGAGAGGTCCCAAAGTAACCTGTGTGCCAGATGTGGAGGTTGTGCCTCACGGTAGTAACTTGTGGCCGGGGCCATCGTGTTCTGCAACTCCTGAGTGTGTAGCCAGAACGTGCCAAGCCTCAACCTATGAAAGAGGCTAATGGATCCTTCTCTCAGAATAAACTGGTGGGTACTGAGGGAGCTGCAGTTGCTCAGCACCAAGCTACCACACTGATGGGAGAGTCTAAATTCCATATTTTATCCTAAATACCACGTGATGAGAGCCCACTCAGGATCCATACAGAGGCTTCTGGGTCATTACTTTGCCTCCCTACACATAAGAGCCATAGAGACCTATGGCTCGTACTTAGAAGTGGGCCCAGAAGCGTCAGCTCTGGGGATGCTCAGTGCCTGCTAATGCTTCTCCCTACCTAGCACCAAGAGTCAGCCATGTCTTTTCCCAGACCCACCCAGTCTGGTGTTATTTCCACCCATAAGCACTTGCAACAGAATTATCTGATTATTCTTGCTTTCATTACAATGTTCCTTATCTCCCTAGGATTGGGATGGAGCAGACTCAGCATTCAAAATGGATTCTGATGCATCCAAAAATTTTCAGTCTCCGAGCTAGGGGGTGGGACTGTGTATAGGACTTTGATATTGTTTTAACAATGGCCCAAGTCCCAGGCTTGCTGGGCAGGTGCAGGAATTCCACAGCCTGTCACAACAGACTTTTCCACAGTCAGTTCCTCATACCTAGTCTTCTCATATCTGGTATGGGACAAGGTGACTTAAAGACATGATTCTGTGTTCTTCCTTTAGTGACATGCTCTTTCTCACCTTTGGGATGTGATTTCTGGGGAAACAGTGGGGCTGTGGTAGTTTCTTGTTAAGTCCCAAAGTGGCTTTATGTCTAATAAAAACTAGTATATTTGTGTGTGTGTGTGTGTGTGTGTGTGTGTGTCTCCCTCTCCTTCTTCTCTCTCTGCCCTGCCATGTGTGTGGCCTTATAGGTTTGCAGTTCTTGCTGCGTACATTAAACAGTTGTCATATTGTAGAATCACAAGAAACTGTTAAAAAAAAATGGTAAAGTCCTTGGTGCCATTGCCTAGCTTCTCCCATTAGTACTGCATTCTGTAATCACAGCACATTATTAAAACTAGAGAACTACTGAATACTGTTAACTGTCGACTGAATTCAGATTTTATAGTATTTGCATTTGTGTGTGTGTGTGTGTGTGTGTGTGTATTGTGGGAAGAGCTGGGTAACCAGATGTCTAGAATATGGGAGCTATGTGCATATGGATGTGCCACCCTCCTCTAGTCAGAGCCCCATGCTAGCTCCTATCTGGAGTGCCTTCTACAGGGATCTCTAACTCGTCAAGCAGAAGGGAGCCCAGTGCACACACAGACATGGTTTTGCTTTGGCTCTGACTTCATAAGGGTTAATGATTCCATCTCGTGTTTCACAAATGTATATACTTCTCCTTGAAGAATGCTCAAATTGCAAGCGAGGTGTCTTGAAAATGAAATCATTTATAAACTGACTTGTTCCCGGGGTGCCCTGAAAATGGGAGCCGCCTTTTCCTTCTTCTGTTGTTCCTTGTCTGGTTTGCAAGGCCCAGGAATGGCACAGTGGGAATTTTCTACCTGCCTTCTTGAGAGCATTACCTTTGGTGTGAGAACCGATCTAATCAAATCATAGCACAGAGGAAAACCTTTCTTAGGAGTTAAAAAATCACTGGAAATGGAGGCGGGCGCTTCTTGTCCTCTCAAACCAGCTCTGCACCTGTAGCTATGATTTATCCAAATGAGACCATTTTCCCTTTCTCCTCAAAACAGAAGTCACCTGAGTGAGAGCTGCAGACTGTGGGACATGCTGCGTCTTTTTGTTCTGGATGGGGATGTGGGCTGCCAGGGGCTGGACAGAAGCCTCGTTGTTATAACTTGCTTTGCTGCCAGACAACAGTCAGTTGAAACATAAGAGAGTATCAGGAGATCCCAGCTGAGCTTCAGGGGTACTTGTTGGGTCTGGGCCCCTTTATAAATGGAAGCTTCATTGAGACAAGGCTTGGGGAATGTTTTCTGAGTCAAGCATCTCATGTTTTATATGGTCCTGCTTCTGGACACCATCTGGCTTCATCTTTTTTGTTGTTTATGAAAAGACTCCAAACTCCCCTGTTCCTGAGTTTTCCAGGAGAAAGGTTGAAGTGCCCTCTGCCGCCAGCTTAGCTTATATTCCAGGGTAGGTAGGACTGAGTACCCCAAGACAGGTCCAGGCTGGGCCACTGATCTGACTTTTGGTAGACAACTGGCAGGTTTTCATCTGGCCCTGCTGAGCAAACCAGACCAGATCAAAAGTCAACAACTTTCAGATACATTGTGCTAATATATGCCCTTCGCCCTTCTACCTGCCTCTGGTATGTTCTGACCATGGAACTAAAGGTGCCTGAGCAAGCAATAACTGTGGCTGCACTTACTGTTATCTTCCTTAGGTAAGGGGGTGAGCATTCTTTTAGTCCTATATATGTCTGACTCATTCCTGAACTCACTGAAAACACAGGGGTGGGGTGGGGTGGATTGAAGAGTTGACATTTGATCCAATCCGGGCCATCCTCAGAACTTCTGTCTGTCACACCCTAAAGAGAAAGTCTTCCAGTGCTGTTGGCTATTGCTGAAGCTGTATATGTCACGTGATCAATCTCCCCTTGCCACGTGTACTTCTGGCACCCTTGACTAAGTCACCACCCTCCTGGACTCTGGCCACAGCCTGGTAGTGCCTTCCCAGCTTCACCCTTGCCCCCTCTCTCTCCCGGAAGCCTGTGCAGCACAGGTGGCCACCTCATTCCCCGTTTAAGCCCCCTCATTCTGCTGCTCAGGATCAAGCCATGCTGTCATTTGTAACATTTGCTGGCTTGATCTCCTAACAGGCTTTTGTCTAGGCACATGAGCCCGCTTGCTTCTCCCTAAGCAGACGATGTTCAGAACTACTTTGGGACATTAGAGTGACTGTTGCCACCTAAAATATTCATCTCCCAGGCTCTGTTCAGCTTACTTCTTCACCTCCTCCATACTTCTGCTCAAATGCCCACACCAAGGACCACCTAGTCTGAGATAGTGACCTTGCCTGGCATTGCTCCTTCTGTCTCCTCCATAGCCTAAATCCCCCGGACGCTGTAGCTAAATAGCTCTATTTTCTGGATTCCTGTGGACCGTGATAATGCAAATTCCTGACACTGCATTCCAGAGAGGCCCACACTATGATGGCACACTGTGACAGCACGCTGATGGCCCAATCCCTGGTGCCACATGGGGTGGAGGACGAGGAGGTGCAAAGCTGGCCCTGAGTCTTCACTTGGCCCTCTGCCCACAGGCCCACAGGCCCACAGGCCCACAGGCCCACCGGCCGTAGCTTCCTAGGTGGCCTACCAGAGCCACTCTGGCTATGGGTGCAGACGTCCAGTCACTTCTCTTGCAAACACACCAAGCTCACCTTGGTAGACAGAGCCTGGCACTCACACTTTTAGGTCTTCCTAATTCAGTTCCTTTGACCTAGAATAGCTATTGTCCTACAGGGCCCCAACCGGTTCCACCAGCCCCATCAGCATGAAGCCTTACCTCCTGCCACCTTCCACGTCTCCTTGCTTAAATCCTCCCTGAACTTTGGCAGCCAGTTCAAACTGCCACATCCCGTCCCCTAGCCCCGAGCCCAAATATATGTATGTTTGTGAGCTGTTTTATTTCCACAATCAGAAATTGTCTTTCTGACCTCTGGCTTCCCAAGCCTTCTACGTGTACCTCTCCTGTGATGTGTATTATGTTCAGCTAAATGAAACAAAGAATTGGCTGAGCCACTATGGACCAGTTTCTTCTATAAATCTGGAAACTCACTGATGGAGACCTAGTCCCTCTCTTCAAGGAGGTTGTCTGGGAGACAAACACAGCTATGGCCCAGTGGCAGCCACCCTCTATTTCCTAGTCCTTGTCATGTGCCAGACACCGTGGGAAGAAGTTAGCTGCTCTTCCCAACACTGCCTTCTCTACTTGCTGATGGGGAAATAGACTTAGGGAGGTAGAATGACCTGTCTCAGGTCACATAGCTATTACCCACAGAGCTAGTATTTAAGGCTGGCTAATTTGCCTCCCAAACCTCATATTTTTAACCATTGCATTAGACGGCTGGCTGGGGTTATGAAGCTGTTTATTTATTATTTATTTATTCTATGCCATTCACCTTGGACTAAGCTAGTATGCCTTTGTTAGGTACATCACTGGGGTTTGTCACAGCAGAGGTGACATTTGGACAGAGACCTTATGGCTAAGCATTGCTTTCACAATCAGGGGAATGGAGGGGAAGACATCAGACAGTGTGAGCTATAGTGCTGGATGGGGAGGGGATTGTGTGACATGGCGGCTGCATTTCTCCATGGGCAGGGCGACTGACAGGCTTTGCACCATCTCCCTGAAGCAGGGAGTTAAGCGGGCTCTGAGGTGAGAAGGATCAACTGACTGCATCTGCCCACATCTACCATGGGATGAAGATGCAGACCAGGAGCACTCTTAACATGTCTTTTAAGTACTTACTTGAACTTGGAGGCAGAATCTCGGGTGTGAGCAAGGCTATTCAGGGCCACCTGTGAAGAGTCTCAAGTACCACACTAGCAGCAGTAACCCTTCTGCCCTAGTGTTTTCCTTCACGACAGGTTTTCTGGTCTCTGATGAGAAACTCTTGGGTTGTTGGTCATGGTGGTACATGCCTTTAGTCCCAGCACTCGGGAGGCTGAGGCAGGAGGATCATTGTGAGTTTGAGGCCAGCCTGGTCTACAGAGTGAGTTCCAGAACAGCCAGGACTGTTACATGGAGAAACTCTGTCCCAAAAAACCAGAAAAAAAAAAGAAAGAAAGAAAAAGAAACTCTTTGGGATCATGGATGTCTCCTTTTCTTTTCAATGAAAAGGCATTCTCATCTCTACTTCCAGTGGATAGGAAATATGATATTTAAGTTTATAATTGTTTGTTTATTTTGGGTGGGAGGACATGCACATGCCACCATGTGTGTGTGGAGGTCAGAGGACAACCCAAAGGGGAGCTGATTCTCTCCTTCACCACGTGGGTTCCAGGGTTCAAACTCAGGTCATGAGGCATGGCACCAAGCTGTACCTGCTGAGCTATCTCACCACTTGAAAGTATGGCTTCTTGTAAATTCCATTACAGCAAAATGATTGAAATTTAAGTCAGAAGTTGGATCCAGTCTTGACTTGTCCTTGTGGAAAAAAGAAAACAGGCTCCCAAACAAACAGCACATGCATCAGGATTATTTAGGCCCAATGATGTGATGATCCATTTCTAATTATAAGCTATGTATTTGGACTTTTAAAAAAACACCACAGACTCAGGCCCCTCATCCTAAGTTAATCACAGTCGTCTGGGTTTTCTAGTAATAACACTAATTAGTGCCTTGCATCTGCCCTTTACAAAGTACAACACACATTTTCCAGGCACATTGTCTCCTTTAATCCTTGTAACAATCTCAAGGGAAAGACAGTATTATTCTCATCCTCTTCTTAATGAAAGGGGAAACGGAGGCTCAGGGAGATTATCTAACTGGGGTCTAAACCTCCATTCTTCTGACTTTGCCATGCCGCCTCTCTGAGATATGCTAATACAGCCCCAACCCAGGTTCTAAATTAGAAGGAAGACTTTTTTTTTTTTTTTTTTTAAGTTGAATTTTTATCGATGTGAATCATGTTTCCTTCGCCCACTGGACTTTGTCTCTTTGAAGCAATTGGGTTGAGCTGAACAGCCTCAGCAGCCCGGGGTGGGGAGGCCAGTGGAATGAAGCTGCCTTTTTCTCTCTGCCTGCGTGGTTCAGAGCCTTTGTTCGCATCTTCCTTAGCTGCAAAGATAATACGCGTACCTGGTAAAAAATTCAAATCATGTAAAAAGGTTTAGTGGGAAGGAGAAGTTCTGCCCACCCCAGTCTTCTGGTCCTTTTCCCAGAAGCAAATTCGGTACAAGCATTTCTTGTTTCTCCTTCCAGAAGGTTCCTCTGCACAGAGAAGGGTTAAGTTTAGCTCCTTGTCTCCACGAGCAAATGATAGCCCAGGAGCAACTCTACCTTACACTCATTAGTGATAAGGCAGGGATTTTTCTCTCTCAGGGCATGCTGCTTGGCTTCATTCTTTCTGACAGATCCTTAGCAGTCCATTGCCTGATAGTCTATCATTATTTAACCCGTCTTCTTGGATAGGCATGTGGGTCAAGTGTGTACATGGGAGAGCATTTATATGTGTGTCTGTATGGATGTATGTAGGGGAGCGTGTACCAGCATGTGCACATGTGGAGGACCGAGGTCAGTGGTAGGTGTCTATTACTCTCACAAGCCTGCTGATTTGGTTAAATGTGCTAGCCTAGGAAGCCTCTGGCTTCCTTCTGTCTTCATCACACAGCACTGGAATTACAGGGAGTGGTGCTGTACCTACCTTTCCTTGAATGTGTGCTGGGGATCTGAACTCAGATCCTCACACTGGGAAACAAGCAACTTACACACTGCGCCTCCCCAGCCTCCAGGAAGGGCTTTCTTCCTGTTGCTTTCAACAATGTCGCTTCTCTGAACATCCTTACAGGAATCTTTGTGTACATATGAGTATGTTTGGAGGATGAGTTCCAAGGTCTTAAGACTCCTGAGAGCAGGATACTCCAAAGACTTCCCAGAGAGCCCACTTCATCACCTTCTGGAGGCATTTACTATTTAAATCACCCCTTTTAGAATGTTCTGATTTTCTCTTCAGGCTTGGCTTTAAAGGCAACAGTGCACCCAATCTGCTGCCTTTTTAGGGAGCTGTTTGGAAAGCATGTCTTCTCAGGATTGAAAAATTGTACTTTCTTTCTCCCTAGGTTCTGCTAGCCACTGAGATACCTTGCAGAGAGAGACCTAATTTCTCCATGTGCAGGCTGGGGATATTTCTCAGTGGTATCTTCTTCTGTGTCTGAAGCTCATCCTGAGAAGGGCCTAGCCACATGGAGACAGCACCTTTCCCGGAGTTCAGTGTCCATGCCAGGGTCCCAGTCTAGAAGATTCCTCTAGCCCTTGACCACCCAAAGATGAGACTAAAATATGCAACAGAGATTGGAAAGAAGGGTGTCAGTAAGGCATGAGGACCTAAGTTTAATTGCCAGAACCCATATAAAATTCTGGGCACTGTGGGACCATACCTGTAACCTAGCACCAAGTTAGTGGAGACAGGAGGATCCCTGATCTTACTGGCTAGTCATCTAGTGAGCTCCAGGTTCAGTTAGAGACCCTGTCTCTAAACAAACAAACAAACAAACAAACAAACAAACAAACAAACAAATAAATAATAAAGTAGAGCCAGGCATGGTGGTGCACACCTTTAATCCCAGCACTTGGGAGGCAGAGGCAGGAGGATCTCTGTGAGCTTGAGGCTAGCCTGGTCTACAAAGCAAGTTCCAGGACAGCCAGGGCTGTTACACAGAAAAACCCTGTCACAAAACAAAACAAAAAGATAGAGAGCAGTAAAGGAAGACTTCTAATACTGGTCTTTAACTCCACATCCACACATGCACACACAAATATGTACACACACACACACACAACAAAAACCAGGAAGAGGTAGAGGCCCCAGTCTGCTTCATGAGTGGGACACTAGTCTTGTGCTGAAAAGCAGGCTGGTGCTGGAGGACCCCTCCTCTCAGGCCAGCGATGGCAAGCCAGGCTCTAACCTGAAGGTAAGGCAGAGAAGGTGGTAGGGCCTTGCGAATTCAAGGCAGCATCAACTGACTGACCAATATCAAAATGTTTTAGTGTTTCAGCAGCCAGTAGGCATGGCTGTGCACCAGCCATGGAATTTTTTTCTTTTGAAATTCACCAATATTTATGGAACTCCTATTGAGCACTGGGCACTGTTCTAGGCTCTGAAAATGAAAATGAAGGAAGGAAGGTCCTTACTTTCATGGAGCATACAGGGATAATTGGATAAGTAAATAAATCTCTTTGAAGCTAACTTACCTGTAAGTGTTTTGATGGTGGATGATACTGTCACCTCCTAGTCCAGTCCTGTGATAGATACCACTAATCAACTACAAATAGTCTTTGACTTATGATGGATTGATTTAGGATTTTTCAACTTCTGTGTGTGTGTGTGTGTGTGTGTGTGTGTGTGTGTGTGTGTGTGTATGTATACATATGTGTACAAGTGTACACATCTGTGTGTGCACATGGAGGCCAAAAGCCCATTTAAGGTAGCTAGACTGTGAGGTAATGATTAGGGTATTAAGTGCATTTTTTTGTATTTATTTTTTGCCATTGAAATCTTTGGAAAATAGTCCCATCATAACTCAATGAACATTTGTCTGATATTCATTCCCAACAGCCCCTGTCAGTTAATGGACAACAAGCTTATACGCAATCCTGTCCTAGATGGATTCTAAAATGTCATTCTTGCTAATTAGTTTTGATTGTAAAGGACGCATAAAATGATTCAGAGGGAAAAACACAACAGAACTATTAAAGCTACAGAGTTGATAAGAAAATACCCATGCCTATGGTGCCAGATCATTTATTTTTGCAAAGTTATTTCAGATGTTTGGATTGAGAGTTCTCCTTCCACAGTCTTTGGCTGCAGGGCACTATGATCCTAGGGTGAGCAAATCTCTTTCTTGAAGCTTCTTTTTCCTGGTGTGAGGTTTTCCTTTGTTATGTGCTTCAGGCTTCCTGGCACAGATGTGGCTGCCTGACCTCTTCTGGTTCCCAGGACACATAGAAGCCAGGCCATGGTTGAGCTCAAATCAATCTTTTTGATGAACTATCTTCAGGTTCTAAAGATCTCTTTGCAATATCTCCATTTACAGCCTCCATTGCCACACTCATAACAGACCAGCAAGTCCTCTGTGCCCAAATGGAAGTCAAATTCATTCCATGATTTAGATGCTTTGAAAGAACTGCCTTGCTTAATCCTATTAAATATATATACAAGGATTGGAGATTCTAAAAACTGCTTTTGGGATTTTCAGATCATATTAAACTCAAGGTACTTCTGTTTCCCTTTGGGAAATGAGCTGAGCTGTTTTGTGTCCCAGGCTGAGGACGCCTGTAATATGTACCAATACCATGTATTTGATGACTCTTACAGAAACCAACTCTCATCTCCAAGAGTTCCAGGAAGAGTGGGCTGTTTCTATCATTGAATTATGGATGTTTAAACCCAGGAGAATTTTAAGACAGAGAAAGGCATAGTTATTCCTAGGTCAAGAGAATATGGAAAATAGAAATGTATACTTAGCCTTCATTAAAGCAGTGGATGTTAGATAAAGAACCAAAGAACCTGGTTTTCCCTCTAAGATCTGTTACGGGCATGCCTGTGTTGTAGAGTCCCATGCTTGTGAAAGAAAGTGGAACCTCTCCTGTTTTTAGCGATGTAGTCATTTTGTGCAGAGGTAATATGTGGGGTGCAAGTGGAATCTTTGTATCCAAACCAAAATGGAGCTGATAGATATCAATAGTAGGGTATGTATTTCACATGTGCAAGAGCCTGGGTTTGACCCCCAGAAATTTAAAACCAGAATAATTAAAAAAAAAAACCTGTAAATTTTAAATGGACGAATTCTAAAACCAAATTGCTTAAGCTTGAGTCCCAACCCCACCTCTTTATTTATTGAAAACCTCTGCAAGGCTCAGATTTTTATCTATTAAGGGTTTAGGCTAAGCAGCGAAACTTGATCCTTTGTTGTAAAGTTTAGTGATATTATCCCTGAGTTGTGCTTACCATGCTGCTGCCTGGCATACAACAAATGTTGTTTACCGTGTTGGCAAACTGTGCCCCTGTTTCCCAGTCTCTACGTTGGTCGTAATAATGAAGATTCAACAAGGTAATATACGTGTAATGTGTATAGCAATGACTGTACCATCAGGAGTTCTGTCAAAGTGTTAACATCATTATAACACAAATTGAAAATACTTATCCTAGCATTAAAGGGCTGGATGCAATGTAGATAAGAACACACTAGCCAGCTGGAGGCATATGTAATGGCAGAGTGCTTGACTACCTTGTGCAAGACCCATCTTGAGCATCACAAAGAAAATAGATAGACAGGTGGATGGATGGACGGATGGATGGATGCCTGAGTTTAAACTTGAAATCCATCCTTATAACTTCTGAACTTTGTGAACTTAACCTTGGACTTCCCCTCCACAGAATGGGACTAATAACAAAAACTTGTTTTCTGAGGTTGTAATGAAAACTAATGAAGACAGTCTTGCTGATGAGCTTAGCGTGGTGGTTCCTGACCTAGATTTCTTGTTTTGTGAATGCTTGTTCATAATTTTAGGCTATTGCTTTAACCATTTGGCTGGAACTGGAGCCGAGGGTGGCATCTAGGGTATGACTTGGGAAGGGCTGCTTCTCTGGAGAGAGCTGAAGGTGCCTTCTGTGATGTTTGTAGATGCAGTCGCCCTCCTCAGTTTCCCGTATGCCTCCAGTGGAGAAAACACAGGCATCATTAAGAAGTTCCCAAGGTTCCGGAACAGAGAGCTGGAGGCCACTCGGAGCCAGCGCGTGGACTACCCCATGTAAGGGTGGACAGGCTGCGGGCTGGTGGGATGGGCCTGTTTGTGTCTGACCACCTGGCAGGCTAATGGGAAGACCCCTTCCGAGGACACAGCTTGGTAAGGTATTTTGGCTGGTCCCAGAGATGGCATGAGTGGGCAGCAAGGTGTTGAAGCGCACATCTTCCGAGGCTTCAAGTGCAGCCGTGCAGAAAGCAGCGCAGATTGTAGTCGTGTCCTCGGCCCGTTCCGTCCTGGAAGATTGGAGCACTCAAGCCCTCTGATCTCCTCCACTGGTTTCAGCAGAATCCACATCTATTTTTTCTTCTGCTGAGCTAAAGATGCTGGAAATGGCTCCTAGCTCACCTCAGATCAGATGGATTTAGTCGAGTGATTTAATTCTCCCCGTGCTGCTGGCGGTAGAAAGATCTTGAGTCACTCACCGAGCGTATGTTCTTGCTAAGCTTCCTTGTAATAACTTATCTTCATGAGCCTGCTCAGCTGGGTGGGTCAGGAGGGAAGTCTGCGACACCATCTGTTTGCATATTGTGACACTGACTTCAAGGCCAGCTTACAAGGCCCAGAATATTCTGGAAGAGTTCTTTGGCCGTATTCCCCCAAAGAATCGAGGGCTGCTGCCACCTTAACCCGGGCTTCAAATTAGCTACTGAGTTCAGTGAAAAGTGCAGGATGCATTTGTTTAACCCTGAGTCCTGTGTCAAACGCCAAAAGCCCTGATTCCCTGCTGCTTGTCTCTGAACTGTCAGTCTCTAGCACAGCGTGGAGCCTACTATAAGCGTTCAGCAAGTATTTCCCGAGTAGCTGACGGACCATGTATCTTGGTTAAAGGTGTCTTACTTGAGTTGGCTGCTGTTAATTTTACCCTCATTCTTTAAAGTCATAGATGTCCAGTTTTCTCCTTTCCTGTGTGTGTGTGTGTGTGTGTGTGTGTGTGTGTGTGTGTGTGTGTGTATTTTGTTTGTTTGTTTGCAGGCAGATACATGTGTGCACGCATTTGGAGGCCAGAGGTCAACCTCTGGCTGGCCAAGGTGAGGTGTCCAATTTCTTTTTGAGGCAGGGTTTCTTGCTGGCCTGAAACTTGCCAAGTAGGCTAGCCTGGCCAGCAAGCCCCAGGGATTTTCCTGTTTCTCCTTCCCAGGGCAGGGGCTGACTGCAAGCCAGCACTACTGCTCCTGGCCTTTTGCCAGGGTGGGCATGCACTTACTCAGGTCTTTCAGGTCTTCATGTGTGTAAGGCAAGGAATTTACCTGTTGATCCATCTAGTCTGCCATAGTGTCCTTCCTCCTGAGCCCCAACCAAAATAGCCCCATGCAGGGATGAAATAAACAAGTGATCCATGTTATATTGGTTGGCCAGAGTTGGGCTACTGAAGCACCCTAACATAAGCATTAAGATGGTGCATTTGTGTCCACATGTCACGTGGGATGCCATTTGTAGAGCATTACATTTGAGGCTTTTATCTTTGAAAGAAACAAAATGACTCAAAAAGCCCTAATTATGTTTTTTTTAATTTTACCGTTTTTAAAACAACCTTCTAATCACAGATATTAGAATAGCTCCTTATCACATGACCTCTTATTAAAATCCTTATTTTTATTCACTGTCTCGCTTTATCAGTCTCAATCAAGAATTCAAATTGCTGGCACGTGAACATCTCAGAGAGCCCCGGAACAGTTTCAGTGCAAGGCAGAGCATCAGCGAGTTTTGTACAAAGGAGCTTAACTCTCTTCACGGTTCCTATGACCACCTCTTTTGTCTCAAAAATCTCAGGCTTTGGAAGCTGATCTCCCTTGATGAGCACTAAGGCAAATCCGCCCCTTCGTTAGAAAGAAAGCAATTTACTTGGTCATTGTTAACTGTAATTACCTGTTCTTGGAATGATATCAATCTGCAGAATTTCCTTCCTCCATCCTCCTTTAGGGTTACTGTTTCACTGTGGCTTTATTTACTTCACTACTGCAAGGCCAGCCTCTGTGGAATTCTGTACTTCGTTGATTCTAATGAGATGTATGCCACGCCTTCTGTGTTTCTTACGGAAGAGGGTGAGTACAAACAGAGCCTTGAAATGGCCGTGGAGTTTTCTCATACTCTTTCCCCTGGCAGAAACATCTGTCCAGAATAAGGAAAATATCGTCAGCGCTGCAGCTCTGTGAGGTCAAAATGTGCATTATTTTGCAAGCAGCCAGTGGTGATGGTATGAGCATTGTAATTATGCCAGTTAGATGTGTAATCCAATAAAATAGGAGTGGGGAAAGAAAGGTTTGGTTCTTCCATTAAAAAAAAAAAGACAAATAGCTGGGTGGTGGTGGCGCACGCCTTTAATCCCAGCACTTGAGAGGCAGAGGCAGGCGGATCTCTGTGAGTTCGAGGCCAGCCTGGTCTACAAAGTGAGTCCAGGACAGCCAGGGATACACAGAGAAACCCTGTCTCGAAAAATAAAACAAACAAAAAAAAGACAAATTGATTATTTTTGATATATTAAGTCATGTAATCTTACTAAAAATGATTCTGGGATTATGACAACTGTAAAACACTGGGAAAATAAATGGAAGAGATCTAGCTGAATCTTGGGTTCAGGTTGTTAGAGAAAGGTGTTTTTGTTTTCTTTTTGTTTGGAAATAGAAATTGAGTGTTGTTTATGCAGACAAGACCATAGGGAATCAACCATGAGCTTCAAATTGAGTCTTTTTTTCTCCCTTTAGGGGCTCAAAATAAATATCAAATTTACAAAGAAATGTACATACAGATGCATTTTTGGATGTTGCTCATTTCGTTTTGTTTTGCTTTTCCGATTTATTTATTTATTTACTTATTTAACAAAATCTCCCTATGTAGGGGAGGACCACTGGTGGGAACTCACTGTCTAAGGCAGACTGGCCTGGGACTGGAAGTCTCCATCTTCCTGCCTCAGCCTCTGGTGTTGGGATTACACGTGTTCACCACTCTGCACCTGGCTTGGCTTGGCTTGGTTTTCGTTTAAAGGAAACAGGGAAATGTGGTTTCTCCATGTAAATTCTTAGGAGGATTATTGAAAAAGCAGTGCCTCTTCATGTAGAGCGATGTGTTCCTTGCCAATTTTATGACTTTTTGTTTTCATTGTAGGAAGCTTGCATATCCAGATGCACCTTGTCAAAGGAGAAGACCTGGCTGTAAAAACCAAATTCACCCTCCCCTTGAAGGAGTGGTTCCGACTGGATGTCTCTTTCAATGGAGGCCAGGTATCTGTGCATTTGCTCTGCCTGGAGTCCTGAGGGCATCTCTCTAGAGCTAAATGCTGTTGTGAAGCCAGAGCTACAAAGCCTGGGAGGGAATTTGGCAAACGATGAGCCCTTTACAATTACACACTTGCTAAATCGAACTTTATAGATGGAAGTTTCAATCATAAGAGTCTCATCTCATTTAATTAACTTTTAAAGTGCTTCTGTCCACTCTGGGGTGAATGAGTAAACAATATAGCCAGCTCCGGAGCCACAATTATCAGAGTTTTCAGTCCCTCTCTCCTAAGGAGATAGGCTTCGTGCACATAAGTGTCAAAACCACATCAGCCATGTATACATGGCCTTATTAGATCAACAACTTTTTTTTCTAAGGGAATTTATTGGCTAGTTCAGCTAAGAAATGATTTGGCTGCTTTTGGCAGTAGGAACAATTGCTTATGTTGGGTACTAAACACATTCGTAATAACCAACGCGTTTAAGTGATGATTGTGGTGAGATGGAGGGTCTTTATCTATTTGGTACATAAAACATTGCTCATAACTGTTTCAAACCCCTCATAACAGAGATTTTTATGGATTGTGGGAAATCTGTTGTTGTAATTGAAGACGATTCCATTTCTCCATTGATGGGATGCTGGCATTCTAGCTTTTTCTGGTTACTTTATTTTCTCATAAGCTTTTCTTATTGATTCGTGATTTTCCTGGAACAAAACTGGAGGAAGCGTTTTGTTTGTCTCATGCATTAGATAATGCATGGTCCTCCCTTGTGCTTAAGGTTCCCACTGTTCTGTTTTCCAAAGAGAAAAAAAATTAATCAGGTCACCTCTTGGCCACCTTCCTGAGAGAACTGTGTGAGATGATCGCTGGGAATTTTAGTCTGTTATTTCCTTTAAAATAAAGAACATAGCTCGAGAACATAGCTGAGGTCCACGTAACCCATACCAGCATATGTGAGGCACCTGATGTGTCACCAAGACAGGTATCAAATCATCAGAGCGGAATCATAGATCTTATTCTGCACCTGCTGTATGTAAGGCACCGGGCTCCAGTTACTTATAGACTATTTATGGAACTAACATTAAGCACGTGAAGAGAAGTCATAAGGCAGACTTAATTGCCAAATGATTCATATTGATTTCTATAAGGAAGACAGCGTTCCATGCTGGGAAGCTCAGGGAAGTGTTCACAGTTTTTTATGTTTGCGCAGAATTTAAAAGGAGAAGAAAGGAGGGTGGATTTCTGCACATGATTAGGAAGTTCACTGAGAAGCCAAGTTGACTGATGTTGGTCTGTTGCTACAGACTATCCAGAGACAAACAAGTTTAATCCTCATAGTTTTGAAAGCTATTGCTGGCATCTAGTGAGAGCCCTCTAGCTGAATCACAACATGACATAGGCATCACTAGGTGAGAGCCAGAAACAATATTCTGACTCAGACCTTTCTTTCTCTACTCCTTAATCTTTTAAATCTATATACACTTGTTTATTTTAGTGTATATGTATGATATGTATATGTGAGTATAGCCATTTGCATGCCACAGTAATTATGTGGAGGTGAGAGGACAACTTCTGGGAGTCAAGTCTCTCCATCCACCAAGTGGAAGGAGATGAAACTCTGGTCATCAGACTTGGTGGATTCACCCTTAGCCACATTTTGGGTCCTCTTTTCTTAGGTAGCTGCTAATCCTATCACAGGGTCCCATCCCCGTGGCTTCATATAATACAAATCCCAGAGCTTTCACTTCTAAATACCATCAACACATACATTTAGGAATTAACTTTCCAATATATAAACTTGAGTATAGAAAACTAATGGAGGAAAAGTTGTGTCTTTGGGGCTAGAACGTACAGAAACTTCAATTTAGACTTCAGCTTGCCAGCCAGTAGAGAATCACAGTGTTGAACAACCAAAGGATATAGTCCCTTAGATAGAGAAATGAGCTGCATGGCATGTCATGTGGTGAAATGAAGCCACAGAGAATAGGAGGGGCAGAAATGTGGAAAGAAAACCAGGGATGTGTGTGTGTGTGTGTGTGTGTGTGTGTCTATGTATATGTGTACTCTTCTGCCAGTGGGTTTCAGATACTTCCAGTCTTGTCTTTCTTGCTGTCTTTTCTGGACTCCTTTATGTACATAGGTCTAAACCTCTGGTAGGATTGCCAGGCTTATTGCTTTAGCCAAGTGAATCAGTCACTTAAAGTAAATGGTTGCTAAGAGAGACAACTGGCTGAGTCCTTTTCTTTTCTCACATGCCCTGTGACTACTAGGATTGGTTTCTAGTAGTTTAGTTTATGTTATGTAGACATAAGATGATCTCTTAGTTTTGAGACTCTGGAAAGGTCAGGACACTTTTGCTAAACACTTCTTGTGGAAGTATCTTAGTAATTGTGTCCCCATTAGTCCAGGTACAGCATTCCTAGGTCTAAGAAGAACCTACTTGAGACAACACATAATATCATGAGAAAAACATCGTCCTCACTGAAATGAGAACTTGTTGCTTAGGGGAAGGGAGGAGGAACCAGCAAGCTGTGAAGAACATACAGCACCAGTCTTATCTCCTCCATGGCTCTGGTAAAATCAGTAAAACATCTAAACTTACTTGTACTATTAGATGCATTTCCCTGTCTTCTTCAAAGCAAGTTTAGAAGCACAGACACATCCAATCAACCTCTGGCTTGAAGTCTAGAAGCATCCGAAAACCACTGACAGAAATTGCATTGTAGATATTTTTAGACACACCATCCAGTCATTTAGAAAGCTAAATTTATTAAGTCTTAAAATATACACGGGGCTAGTAAACTGTTAATTTTATTTTTGTAGAAATTAATCAGGAGGAGGACAAGTGCATTTCATGAGTAATTTATACCAACGACCGTATGTATTTATAGCATAGGGTGTGTAGCCTTACCTGACTCTTGTATCTTTCTCCCAATATAGATAGTAGTCACTGCCAGCATTGGATGGGACTTGATAAGCTACCATAATCAGACCATTAGGTAAGTGGGATTCTAATTCATAAGGAGACAGTTCTAGGGCTAGGATGTCTTCATGTTGCAACCCTCAACCCTAAGATTATTCTGCACACCTCATTTGGCTTTTCCAAGCCAGGCATCTTTTGGGGGGAGGGGAGGGTTTGCTTTTATTTTGTTCTTGTTTGTGTGCCTTATTCCCCAGCCCCCTTCCTCATGTGTGTGTACACCACACTTGCACGTGTACAGATGCTGTCGTGCATGTGGAGGTCAGCCATGTTGTACGTGTAGAGGCCAGTCACATGTGTGTGTTGACATCCGGAGACACCTGCAGGTTGGTTTGCCCCCTCTACCATTTAGGTCCCAGGGATCAAACTTAAGTTGTCAGGCTTGGTAGTGTAAGGCTGTAAAAATTAATAAATACATGGCCTTCTCCTCTGTGGTGAGACCCTGACCTCACTCCTTCTGGAAACCTTCCACACAACTCAGTCCTTGAAAACATCAAAGCTTACATAGCTGACGTCTGTTCAGACTCCCCTCGGATCCCTCATCTACACTCCCCACTTGCATCACCACCTAACTTAACATACTCTTTGTTCCTTTATCACCACCTGTAGCTGTTGCCTTGCCTGCTAAAAAAGGCTACTCCTTGGTGCCCCCACCTTTTTTGTAGCCGCTTGTGTATTTAAAGGGCCAGAGACCGTTTTACGGGGTTCATTCCTCTATGGGGGAATCGAACCCTGGCGCGTCAGTTTAATAAACCTCATGTCAGCCGGGCGGTGGTGGCGCACGCCTTTAATCCCAGCACTTGGGAGGCAGAGGCAGGCGGATCTTTGCTAGTTTGAGGCCAGCCTGGTCTACAAAGCGAGTCCAGGACAGCCAGAGCTGTTAAACAGAGAAACCCTGTCTCGAAAAACCAAAATAAATAAATAAATAAATAAATAAATAAATAAATAAATAAACCTCATGTCTATTACAGCGAATCGGGGGCATTGGTGGTCTTTGGGCGTCAGGATTCGGTGAGCCCCTCTCAGGTTCAACAGTAGAAAGTGCCTGAACCCACCACACACACCATTTCTGGGTCCAAGCTAGGCTTTATACTTTTTCCTTTTACCAGGCATTCATTCTTCCTGAAAATACAGATATTTGGTACTAAGCAAGGAAAAGTAGTCAATCCTTTTTCCAAATCTCACCATAAATTCTTCCTTCGTGGCACTTCCTAATTTATTTTCTTTGAGAATTATCTTCTGCGAAGGATTCTAAAGAAATAAATCTAAGTATTAATGTTGCTCATTGAGAATGGCTGGGAACTTTGGGTGTAGTGTAGAGCATAAAAGCAGACAGTCTTCATATTTATGTTCATAATCTAGATTTGAAATGTGTGCAGCTATTGATATCAGTGCAGCTTTTCATCCCCCTGGAACTGTCTCCACACGACTTGCAGAAGCTGAGAACGGGGCCCTTGCTTTGTGCTTTAATTTGCTCCTATATCCACATGTAATGATGGGTTTGATAGCATCAACCACAGACCGCCTTCATTAGGTGTTTGGGAAACCCTATCATAGCTGGGTACTCAGATTCCCTCAGAAACCAGCTACTGAAGAAACCGGAGCAGAGAGGGGGTGAGGTGGGCATAGAAGCCACACACTTTCCTCCAACCATTCCTGTTTACCGGTAAATCCAACTGGTTTCTAGTTGACTTTGGGAGTTTAGAACAATTCTTGGGTTTGTGTGTGTGTGTGTCTGAATGAAAGGATTAGGATTTTCTAGAAAGGCTAAGGATATATCCTCACTTAGCTGCAAAGAGGTCCAGAGTGAGCCGATAGCTGTATCAAAGCATAGAGAATGAGGCAGAAGTCTTAAAGTGTTCGAAAACCGGCAGGAAGCATCCAACACAGGCAGGTGTTCTGTACGGCTACTGTGACTACTAAGTCAAGGGACGGAGAAGCCCAACGGGATCTGAAGCTCCTTTGGAAATAAGTGTTCTGTGCAGAGTGGGCTCTAGAAATTAAGGATTACCTCAAAATGGAAGTTGAATGTAGTTCTTCCCGCCCCCACCCCCACCAGACTCCAGCCCCAGGGCATTTTTAACAACTGATTGGATTTCAAGGGTTCTTTTTCAATTCTCACGTGGGCTTCCTTTTCTGCAAAATCCCAGAATCCCAGAGGCCGACACAAGTGAATGTAGACAGATCGCAGGGTGATGGCTGCTGGGCCAGAGTGAGGGAGTGAGGGTTGGCCTTCCAAGAGCGTGACATCCTAGACGTGACAACACCGTGCTGAGGTGGCCAGAGCCCAGTAACAGCAAACCAGAGTGGCTGTGGCAACGGAACTTCATCTTCTCCGTTCTGCAGCACTGTGGTGTGAGCAGGCCCACCCTCCAGGTGCTGGGACAGGTGGCCAGGACATCTCTCTAGCTTCTGGTGTGGTGTCCCTGTGTGCCTGCCTGTAATGCAATGTCTCTTTTGGATAAAGCTGGTCCCGTGAATTGGGAGCCCTTACTAGTGAATGTGGGGCCAGGGAGGCAATTCAGCTCAGGAGTGGTAATAAGAAAAAGAGATTTTAATTCAATATTCGAAAAAAAAAACAAATGCAAAGAATCTATGAACAGGATACCAGACTTCCTTAAAGACATGACTGATACAAGAATGAACCAGGACAGATCTGGAGGTTTGTACTAGTTCAGTATCCCAGGTAGAGCATACACTACATCATATCTAGTCATACCAGACCCAGCCCTGAGGGATCTTCATTGCCACCTCTGGAATCTCAGCTGGAGCCCCGCTTTTATAGTGATTCCATGGAGCCAGTGATGTGAACAGCATCCCACACCCTCCTAGCTCTCTTGTTTGCTATTGAAATGTAACCATAGTGTTGGCTTTATCCTAGGAAGGTGGGGGCAGAGTCACAGGAACAGAAAATAAGTGTTTGTTTGGCAACACAGTGCTGGGCACAAGTAAGTGGCTATGAGTGACATTCGGTGTCAGGAATGCCTTCAGGCTGCACTCATCTGTCTATCCAGCCCATGTTTATTAAGCACAACTCACATGCCAGACTCAGGGCCCGATTCCGGGGGTGGAAGAAGAGAAACAGAAGGAATGCAGTCCCTACTTCCAGGAAACTGGAAAGAGAAATCCAATAAAGGAGAATAATTCTGAACAATAAAGTCACAAATAATTTTAAAGTTACAGGCTATCGGAAATGCTAGGAAGAAATGAATAAAGTGGCTTGAGAGACTCAGAGCTTAGATTAGGTGCTGAGGAACTGACACCAGACAAAATCTATGATCAGATGTGAGGGGTCCCCAAGTCTCTTCTCAAAGAAACTGAAATTCTGCCTGCTTCCTAAACCTGAATGGGGTCTATCTAACAACATCGTGAGTCTTCTGCGCCCTGGTGCTCTTCAGTAATAAACCAGAGCCCTCTATGTCCAGATAAGAGAAAAGATAGTTTGCCAGAGTGTCTGAGATTTTCCAAAGAGACTAGTCCGAGCTCTGGAAGAGTCTAGTTCAGCTTTCGTGTCAGTGAAATTGATGACCACGCACAGTACAAAGGTTCTCTTGCAATCTTGTGCAAATGCTGAGACTTTCAGTGGAGAAAAATGTGGAAACGTGATGTAGAGATGCAGGTAGAGACCGAGCTAGATGTATCTACTGATGGTTGATAATGACAATTTAAGAATTACCGGGCAGTGACATAGAGACCAAGCAATTCATTATTAAGCGAGGGGGGAAAAACAGTAAAAGCAAGGACCCTTACCTTAAGCATCTTATCCTAACTTAAAAACATACAGTGGTTCTCACCTAGCCAGGGGTTCACTTTCCGTGGCTTTACTTATGCATGGTTGGCGGAGGTCCAGATCTAGTAAACGGAAAATTCCGGAAGTAAGTGCTGCATGCATTTTAAGGTGCATACTGTTCTGAGTAGCAGGATGAAATCTCTGCTACTGCGCCTTGTCCTTCATCGTGTATCCACGCAGTGGTGCTGCCCACACGTGACTTCACTTGGCCTTCAGTTATCACACCCACTATCGAGATGCTGGTGTTCATACCATCCTCACCCTGCTAACACATTTCCCAAAGCACAAGAGTAGGGATGCTGGAAATTGAGCCGCCCCTGAGGAGCTGTTAGGTGCTTCTCTGAAGTATCATTGCACTCATACTGGAAAGATTAGCGTGGCACAAAAAGATACTCCGAGAGGAGACCCCATTTGCATATGCTGATTATAGTATGCTGCTTAGAGTGCTCTACTTTATTACTTGCTACTGTTCATATTTTACCTTGTGGAGTTTATTAATTAAAGCTCATCGTGGTGTGGAGATGCAGGGACAAGAAACCAGCATAGGTAGGGTTTGGAGCAAGACAAGTTTCAGTCATCCACTGGGGGTTTTGGGCTGCATCCCCTGAGTGATTAGGGACTGCTGTATAAGTTTGCATCAAACTTTCTAGGCAGGGCCTTCTCCTTTGCTCTGAATATTGAAGTTTGTTATCGTCTTTTTTTCAGAAAGCACACACAATTTGTTCTCTCCCCTCCCAAATAGGAGGAAACAAAAAAGACACTTGTGAAACAGTTTGAATCCCAAAACCCTTCTAGATTTCTTTGGTTTATCTTGCCAGTCTTTCATGGTTATTTACTATAATTCCACAACTAAAATAACGTTTCTTCACTGGGTCTACTCAAAGTTGCAATAAATGCATATATATATATATGTATATATATATATATGTGTGTGTGTGTGTGGGGGGGGGTGTTTTGGGTTTTTTGTTTGTTTTGTTTTTGTTGTGTGTGTGTGTGTGTTTGTGTAGCGATTGAATACATAGGGTCTTGCATGCTAGGCCCACACCCGACCACTGAGCCATTTTTGTTTTATTTTGAGATAGAGTCTCACTATCCTGTCCAAGACAGCTTTGAACTTCCAACCTTCTGACTCATCTTCATGATTAGCTGGACTTACAGACCCAGCCTAACTTGGTCTATAATAGAAGGAACTGTCTTATTTCCCAGTTGTATTTTAATAGAGTACATATTGAAGTAAATGCCAGGATTACAATGAACATATAGTTGGCAGTTTGTTTGAGAAATAAACACATCTTGGTGTAAGTATGTGCCTCAGATGGTGGAAGCAGACGTCCAGCTAGGAAGGGAGTAATCTCACTTGGGGCTAACAGCCATGGTGTCTACCATGTACCCAACAAAGTACTAAACACTTTATGTATTATTACTCAACTTTATGTTGCAGAGCTCAGAGCATGTTAGATGGTTCAAGGCATTTCTGATTTCAGAGCACTTGGCATTTTTAGATTTGCTGGTTCAAGAGGTTTGACCCGTTCTGTCTATGCACACACTAGGATATCCAAAGCCTTCTGAAATCCACAACACTTTTGGTCTAAAGCATTTTGGCTATTCAACCTGTAGTCCATTAAGTCCCCACAACAACCCTATAAATAGACACTGTTATTTCCAAATTTAAAAGGAGAGGAATGGGATGAGGGTTTCAGAGACCCTCTACTAGGGAGCACCCCAGCATGCTGTGAGCATCGGTCAATAGAGTTGCAGAGAACTGAGCACCTCAAGCAAGCTGGCTCATAATAAAGCTTCTCATCCATTCAGCAGCAAGTACTCTCATGAGAGTTCTTAGAGCATCCCAGCTTTTCTAAGGTCTTGAAGAACAGGGTCTGTTCAGCTCCCAGAATTCCTGACTTTGTGGTCTTTCCTGAAAAAAGGAAGGGAGAGAGAGAGAGAGAGAGAGAGAGAGAGAGAGAGAGAGAAAGGAGAGAGAGAGAGAGAGAGATTGATTCACCTTTTCTAGTCCATCAAGGTTGAGATACACACAGAGCGGAAGGAAGACCTTCTCTTCCCTTGGTGTTGTATGCGCCTGAGTTAATTTATTTCTAAGTGTTAGCTCTTGTGACTTTGGTTGCCCCTGAACCAAGCCCATTTCCCACCCTCTCCTGCCTCCTCTCTGGCCAGGCACACCTGCTAAAGAACAGGGTCTCACCTAGAGGTGGTCAATCCATCTTTGTCCTGTAATAACCCGGGGCTGCCTGGCTTCCCTGATCCACCTGTCAGGAGCTTGCTGCCCCCTGGCTTCTGGCTTCCTTGGTTCCCTGGTTTCTGGCAGCCTGCCTGTCATTTGTTCTCTCTTCTTGGCTTTCCGTCTGCCCTCTCTGCCCTCGGCTCTCTCTTCTTTGCCTGGCTTCTCCCTTGGTACTTGTCTTGAGTCTTACCCACCCTGCTGTTCACATATGCTCTGGTCACGTGGTCAACTAGTCCTGGTTTGGTTTTTAAATAGGTAATGAGTGCACATGGCTTAACAAGTCAAAACCAAGGAAGAAAAAGGAGTAAAAATGAAAACACAGTCAAGCCTTGCTTCCAGCTCTCCCATTGTTTACTCCAACCTTTACTTGATATACCCTATGGGGAAGTAGTTTCATGAATATATTTCAGAGTTTGTGCAGATACAAAAATACCCACTTTCTCTACACAGGTAGAAACTATTCTCTCTCTCTCTCGCTCTCTCTCTTTCTCTCTCTCTCTCTCTCACACACACACACACACACACACACACACACACACACACACACATAGTGTAGCTGAGGATGCCCTTAGTTTCTTGCCTTCCTGGCTCTTCCTCTTGAGTGCTGGGCTAATAGACTATACCTAGTTCACGTGGTGCTCAATCCCAGGACTTTGTGTATGTACCAGCTGAGCCACATCCCTAGCCCCTACATCTTCTTTAACTTTAGCAACGTATTTTGGTCCTTAGGTTTTACTCCCTTTTCAATTTACATAGTAAATAAAGTCATGCCTGAGGCTTTCTGACTGGCCATCCCTCATTGGTGGACTCCTGGGGCTTTCCAATCTTGAATATAACAAACACTCAAAGAAGCACCTTCATGCCACCCATCTTGTCCCTGTCTCCTTCCTGATGCTTTGAGCCCTTCCCAGCAATGTGGACCTGTAGCTCATCACCTATTGCTGTTCTCTTGTTTCTGGCCATGACCTTTGGCCTTGCTGTGGATGCCTCCTACTCGATGAATTTAACTTCTCAAACTTATCAAAGAGTCTATATTTTAAGTTCCTCCTTAATCTGCTTTCTGTTTACTCAGTCAAAAAGTTTGCCTTTTAGAACAAAATATTAAAGAAAAGTAATTCCCAGCATTTCTACCGATTCCAAACAGTGTCACCAACATCAGTAGTAGATATTGGGTGTTTACCTGGGACCTGCACTGTGTCAAATCCTAACTCACTAAGTGGGGAACTATCATTGTACAAAGGATGATAGTCTCTGGAGCTCAGATGATTGGACCAGGTTCACAGAGCTGCTGAGTGGCAGTTCCAGGATCTAGCCCAAGTCCACTTGAGCCTGCCGTGGGCTCATCTGCTGCAAACCAGGGTGAGAGTCCTGTGGTAACTTAAGTAAGATTTGGGGGTGTCTGTGAAAGAGTCTCCTTTAAAATAACTGGATCCCAGCCCCAGGGCCGTCTCAATCTTTTGTGCCCCTTGCTAGCTTCCACGAAGACTTCTATTATAACGACACAGCTGGATACTTCATTATTGGAGGGAGCAGGTACGTGGCAGGCATCGAAGGGTTTTTTGGACCCGTGAAGTACTATCGGCTCCGCAGCCTACACCCTGCACAGGTGAGCCTGGGGCATCAAGAAACTTGCCAGTACTGTGTGTGACAGTGGGCCACTGGGGGCGGGAAATGGTGTAAACAAAAGATTTATCCAAGCGGATTGGACCGTGCGTGGGCTCAGCCACCAAACATAATTAATATTGAGGCTTCCCCTGAGCGAGCCCAATAACAGATTTCTGTTGCCGTGCGGCTCATTTAGTACTCATAAAATGGAAACCATTTACTTCCTCTGCTTTAATAACTACTAGCTTAATTATAGAGTAGATTTTTATCAGGCTGTTGCCTATCCAGTGATTAAGCTAATGAAAGGAGAGAATCTTAGTTATTTGGTAAAGCTTCTTCTCTACGCTATTATTTAAAGTATCAGAAGAGGTGATACTCCAGCAAATTAAAACCCCCGTGCCAGTCCTTCTCTTATCTCGGCAGAAGCCCCGCCTCAGCTCATGCTCTGATGGGCAGACCGACCACAGTGGGCCACATTCAGGAGGGCCTTGGATCCTGAGCTGAATTTACTGTACCCAGAATACACATCCTTAACATGCCCACAGAGGGCTACTCTAACCATTTCCATTCCAGTGAGAGGACATATGTGTCCCTACGGTGCAGCCTCATAACAGTGTCTTCTCAGGCCCTCTAAGAAGATTGGGGACCCCACCAGATGCCTGAGAGGGAGGGGATTGTTTCCTCATTCCTTTGACCCTATGGGATTCACACAAACACACAACAACAACAACAACAAAAATAGAAGCCTGACTCCCTACCTTTGAGATAGCTAGGGAAAGAAAAATTATGTATTCATTTGTGCAGTAAATACTTCAGAGGACCTACTTACTGCATGCCAGACCCTGGGCTGAGAACAGAAGCAAACAAAATGGACTAGGGTGAGCTGTTAGCATGTAGTGGTGGACACACTTGTAAAGCAGCAGTCAGCAGGTCAAGGCAAAAAGATCAAGAGCTCAAGATGAAGTTTGGTGCTGTCCTGGGATACAGGAGACCCTGTCTCACAAAAACAAAATAAAAATAGTTTTTGGGACTGGGGATCGAACGTTGGGCTTTGTACTTTCTAGATAAACACTCTGCCACTGAGCCTTCTCTCCAGATTTAGACTCTTTCCTTTCTTAAAAACATTTAAAAAAATTGTTTTGAGACAGGTTTTCACTAAGTTGTCCAGGTTAGCCTTGAACTCACTCTGGAGTTCAGGCAGGCTTTGAACTTTGATCCTCTTGCCTCAGGCTACTGACTACATGTAATTACAGAGGCATGTCAACAGACCCAGCTTTAAAAGATGTTTTGAAGATAATCTAATTAATATAGTGAACAACATGCACGTATATAAACATGTATAATGTATTTACACATGAAACTAAAAAATTTTACTAAGAATACTCCTCCTTCTCCTCCCTCTAGTGTGCTCTAAAGTTTTGAATCCTTCTGGATAAAAAAACCAAAACAACCACTGCTGGTTACAACCCAGTGAGCCCATTTTACGAGCCTCTCTTGGGTCCAGACATGCATTTGAAAACACACAGAGTTAAGATTAAGTACCCTGGTCCCGAGGGGCTTGCTCTTTGGGACTTTGACCTGTTTCTCATAAAAAGTCACATGACATGAATTAATTCCCACGTGTTTGGGCTCACTGAGGTGCTCCAGTGCATCTGGCCTCACGTTAGGGCTGTAGGGAATTGTGCTTTGGAACAGTGGCCCTTCGTTGGCTCTTGCAGACTGAAGATGCTGCCAAACAGAAGGGAACAGAAGGAGGGCCTCAGGTGGCAGGCACAGGTTTGGTAGAGTTATTATCATGGGTAAGATTTGGAAGTGT
The DNA here is from genome assembly GCA_907164525.1 of Lophiomys imhausi. Classification (NCBI taxonomy): domain Eukaryota; kingdom Metazoa; phylum Chordata; class Mammalia; order Rodentia; family Muridae; genus Lophiomys; species Lophiomys imhausi. Next base: position 5,295,634 of record CAJQZJ010009649.1, on the reverse strand, counting down.
AGACAAATGCAATTTTCTAGGGACTACACGTGGAGGGGAACAGGTCTCTGGGCCACACTGATGTGAGAAGCTTTGCAGATGAGAAAGTAGCACACAAGAAGCCGGACCTGGCATGGCCTTGAATTGATCGTAATGGCATTGGTTTGCAAAGCCAGGTGAGATGGGAGCTGGTGATGTTGATGAGAGACCTCAGTCAGCTGAACATACATACCCGACTAGGTACAAGCCGGTGGACATTTGATGACGATTGTAGTTCATGCAATTTCTTGCTTTCCTGCAGGTTCTTAATCCCTTCCTTGAGAAGGAACTGGCTGAACAAATCAAGTTATATTATGAGCGCTGTGCTGAGGTCCAAGAAATAATATCTGCGTATGCTGCAACAGTCCAGATCGGGAGTGAGAGACAAGAAACATGTAAGTATGGCTCTCTGGAGGGCGATTTAAGCTTCACATTGCATTGGCGTGTTTGGCTTTGCTCTGGAGCTACTAAAATAGAAACATACACCACGTACCACTCAGCCCAGATACCAGCAGGATCAGATGTACCTCAAGCCTTCCACAGATGGATGGGAACCAGAGCGTGCATTCCACCTTGACCCAATCCCCACCCCCACCTTCAGCCAAGGACTAAGCCTGGTCAAAGCTCCCACTATACCTGATCATGTTCAAGAATACAAATGAAGGAGCATGTTTGGAACCTTGCCTATTGGTCTTCCTACCTAGAAGGCAGGTAAAAAGAAAATTAAAGTGCATTGGAAAATATAAATTAATCACTAGAAATTATCGTACACATCAGTGTCCTTTTGTCTTGGACCATTAATATTTGAACAGTGTCTTCGCTATCTGGGGCCCTGTTTTATTCTTAAATCCTCAAGTCAGCTCAGGAGGGCGCTAGTGAATTGGACTGAAGGAATGAGTCTCAGATTAACTGCTTTCACAATGCTGACGTTGTCCAGGATGTCCTTTCTTACCCAGGGTATGGACAGAGCTTGGTCCTGAGTTGTTTCCTAGGGACTCAGCTTAGATTTAGCACTGGTAAGTCTGTCTGGGCTTTAGATCTCCATGTTTGATGTGGTGACACTACAGTTAGTCACATATGTTCCCTCTGGAAGAGAAAGTCCTGTGGGGTGTTGTTTGTCCTCAGCAAGAGCAAGTTCGGTATCTCAATTTTGCCTGCATGTCTCATGCCCCGCCCACCTCCCCCCAAGTGGAACTTCCAGTTCCAGGCTAGGGGAGGGGGGTTCGTAGATGTAGCTCAGTCATGCCCCAGTCTGATAGGGTCACATAGTGGTCAGAGTGAATGGCAGGCACCCCTACAGTTCTATTCAGGAGTAGATTATCAGACTGGTGAGGTGACTCAGTGGGTAGAGGCACCTACTACCAAGCCTGACAGCCTAAATTCAATCTCTGGGAGCCATATAGTGGAAGAAGAGCACTGACTCCTCAAAGTTGATCTTTCACCCCCACTTGAGCCACGAGGTGGTGCACACAGGATTCCCCCACCCTCCACATACATATACACACATAAAATAACGTCTAATTTAAAAAAAAGAATAGATTATCTTGGGGTAAGGTGATAGCTCAGTTGTAAAGTACTTGCAAGCATGAGGACCTGCATTCTGTGCCAAGAACACACATAAAAATGCTGAATATGATGTCGTCACTCACTTGTAATGCCAGTGCTGGGGAGATGGAGACCAGGGCTTGCGGGTCAGCCAGCCTAGCCTAACTGACAAGCTCCAGGACAATGAGAAACCACATCTCAAAGGATAAATGATGTTTCTGAGAATGACACCCAAGGTTGTCCCCTGGCCTCTGCATGCATGTGCACATGTATGTTCGCATCCCCTCACGTGCACCTGCTGGCGTACACATGCGGGTCTAAAAAATTAAAAAGAATACACTGTACTAATCCACAGCTGCTGTGCTTACCGCTGAATCATACAGAAACAAAGATGCTGCCAGGAGAGGGGGCAGACAAACAGGAATAGTAATGTCCCAAAGAGGAAACTCATTTGGATAATTTACACAGCACCAGGAGCGAGACCTTGAGTTGAAAAGCCAGCCTTATATGCCCACCTATTTGGTGGCATTGGGGAGATTTTCCTAAAGTCTTCAATTGCCTCACTTCCCTGGGGGCTCTTGGACCCTGCTCTTCAACACACATGCCAACAAAATGGCCTAAATTATTGGCCTCCTGGGGACAAGTCAGAGGCCAGATGCTCGTTCTGTAGAGATAGTCAACAGCCATCAGCATCCTTGGCCTGTTTCTCTTGGAGTCAGTTTCAAATGCTGACCCCGCCCCCCTTGCCCCCCAAGACAGAGGTATCATGGTCAGTTTCAAATCCCCAAAGGACTTGAGCCAAATTCAGGAACATTAAGCCTGCCCTCCTATTCCAAGCTGCCCTTAGGAAGGGACACTTTTGGAAGGATAAGGGTGTTGCCGCTCCTGAGGAGGTGATGTCTTCTACTCCTGTGTAGGTGACTTCCATAACTCCTACCTGGACCTCAAGCACAGATATGGGAGACCCGAGGTGTGCAGAGCCTTGCCCTGGGAGAAGGAGCTGAGAGACAAGCACCCCGGCTTGTTCCAGACACTGCTGCAGATGGGCCTCCTGACTGGTAACTGAGCCCGCCTGGGGTTTGCTGCTAGCTAGAAAGGCGCTCTATGTTTTCTGTCTCACTCACTCTCTGGGTGATTTATGCCTCAATGTTATTTTTAACCTAAGTGTTCTAGTTTAATTTCAGATTTAAATTCTGCCTTGTGTGTCCACCGCGCTGAATATATCTATGCACATTTCAAGAAAACCTTAAATTTAGGGATCACTCAAGCGATTCTTTATCTAAAGCCAGGGCTGTAAATGGACAGGCGGCAGCCAGAATTGGCCTCCAAATAGAGTTAGTTTGCAAAATACCTTTTTGTGTATTTGAAAAGAATTTCATTATCGGTATCTAAACACTTTCAGAAAAATGCAAATTTCTAGATTTACTTGGAAAAAAAATTCAAAGATATAGCTGCCGTTAGGTTCTGTCCCTATGGTCAGCCATCCTGGAAGGAAGGCCCAGGTCTAGGCATGCTCTGTCCACCCCCAACCCCTCTCCTCTGATTCTCACCTCCTGCCATCTACCTTCATGGATCTAGCCCTAATGCATTTGAACCTGAACCTCCTGATCTGATGTCTATTTCAGTGTCCATTTGAAGGTCCTTCCTGGATGCTGACGGTTTCTTCATAGGCCCAGTGCAATTTGAATTTGACTAGTTAAATAGACGGTAGGGCCCCAGAGGATCTTGAAACCACACCTGTTAGAAAGAGGAGATGGTCACACAGGGAAGCACACCAAGCAGGTACATACATCCAGGTGACAAAAAGACTCATTGTGTTCCTGCCTACAGAACCAACTCTGAGTGGAGGAAATGGGAGAATGGCCTCCTGAATGAAAGGCAGTGTCCCAAGGCTTGGGCTTTCTTTATACACGACCCTGCCCATCCTAGAAGAAGACAAGTTGTACAGGATATTTGATTTTCTATTCTTTAATAGTGACTAAGGGACTGTTCAGGCGCTTGGCTTGGCTGAGGTGATGAATGAGATGGCACAAGGTTCCCTACTCTTGAGTGATGGGCTTAAAAACAAAGACAAACTGTAAGTCATTTTAATAAACACCACAGAAGTGAAGGCACAAAGAAAGGAGTGGCTGCTTCTGGACTCTGGTGTCCCAGAAGGGCTTCCTGGAGGAGGTGATATTGTGACTTCCTCTTGAGATATTTGCCAGAGAAGAGCCACAGGAGTGGGTGGCGATGGTAATGGTGGTGATGATGGTGGTAGTGATGGTGGTGATGGTGGCAATGGTAATGGTGGTGATGATGGTGATGGTGGTGATGGTAATTTGATGGTGGTGATGGTGGTGGTGGTGGTGATGGTAATGGAGAAGGAGATGGTGCTGGGAGACTCCTATAGCAATCCTTTCCTCCTGGCTCAGCGAGCTGACATGTTTTTGAAACACTGAGGTTGGGAGTGGGGTTGTAGCTAACTGGTGGAGCACTTGCCTAAAATGTGTAAAGCTTTGATCCTAGCCCAGAAAAAAGGAATCACTCAGGACTCAGCCCTTTGGAGAAGGATCTCTCCTCTTCAATATTGAACTCATTTGGGCTGGAAGGGTCTTTGTTTCAGGGTCCTCCTGTGCATATTTGTTACACGTTCCCCTCCACCCACTAAAACCAACCATGCCCACCCCACTCCTCAAACACCACTAGACATTAATCAGTCTCTGTGTCCCCAAGAAGCCCAGTCACCCTAACTGCTGTGATGACTGAGAAGAGATACCCTAGGTTTACCCTGAGCCCCTGCGAGGTGGTGGAGCTGCCCCATACCTAATAAAGAGCTAAAGAGAGGGAGTGCGTGCAGAAGGCTGAGTTTAAACTCAACTTCCAATCACAGCTACCAAAACCCATGTCTGTGATTTCTGATCATAGTTAAATATAGTTTTACTGGTAGGGAGGAGGATCGAGTCATTTTCACAATACATTCTTTTTTAAGAAAATACTCTCAATACAAATGTTTTTGTGCTATTTTTACAGCTCAAGGTTTTGTTTATTTTAATTTAGGACTATTTTATTCTCCACGGAGGCCTGGAAATAGAATCAAATGAAAAACTCAAATCGTGAGCTTATAGGACAGCTAGATCCACCAAGTCCCATAGGCCAATCCTAGGCTGTATGACCCTCAGGAGAGGAATGAGCTCCACCCCCGCTCCCTACCCCCAAACCATATGTTCCGTGTTAGGACCTCCTATGCTAGACTCGTCAGTCAAATGCAGATTTCAGGCTAAATGAGATTACCAGGAAGCGATGCTCCCAAGCTCCGTGCCTCTCCCAAACCGTGGCCTTGGCCTCCTCAGGGTACACAGCCACTGCTTGTCTCCTCTGTCTGTCTCTGGGACCTCAGATCAGGGAGAATCAGGAGTGGAAGGGAAGGTAAATTTCTGGAGCTAGTACTCCATTCTGCCAGAGGCTTCTGCTTTTCTAGGTAGGGTTGGAAGGGCCCAGAAGCCTCAGCAGAGACAGGGTACACACACTGTCAAATTCTTCTCTGCCTGGCATGGTGCCCTTGCTTGGGGCTGTAATAACATTAGCTGACTAACCCAAGAGAGAACAATTGGTGTCATATCTCATACCCAGCTTCCTAACAATGTTGAGAAAAATGCAGAAAACTTGATTTTGAAAATTGAAGGAAGAAAATCAGTTTACATGTTTAATGGACCTTTGCTGTGGTCCCTTACCAAAAGAATATCTGTAAGGCTGCTGTGCTCGTGTTCCTGGAATCTTGAATACCATTTCTGACAAGGTCATCTTTCTGCTAGTGTCTGGCTAGCCCCAGCATGCTCCTCAGCATTCATTCGCAGAAAGTGTGTCAGCATTCTCTCTTGTACTATTGTCCTGCATGTCTTGTCTTACTGATCAGTAAACTAGATTAGACCTCCCTTCACTATGGTTTGGGTGTGGCTTGTCCCCCAAGAGTTCATGTGACACATGAACATTGTGATAGAGGTATTGTGGGAGGAAGGCAGGTTTCAGGAGGTAGCAGGTGGGACTGAGAGGTGACTGTACATGCGTGAGGACCTGAGTTTGGATCCCTAGCACCCAGATGAGGTGATACCTACCTATAACCCAAGTTCTGGAGAGGCAGTGACAGGAGGATCCATGGGGCTGGTGGCCATGTAGTCTTGCTGAATTGGTGAGATCCAGGCTTGGTAAATGTCACAGTCTCAAACTTAAGGCAGAGAGATATCAAAGAATCTTTGGATTCCATACATGTACATACAAGTTTGTGTGCAGTCAGACCCATACATATGTGTGCAACACACACACAAGAAGTACTAGTGGGAGATGTCCTGGGCACTGCAGCCACTGCCCTCAGAAGAGATTATGTTGCTCTTATGGGACTGCTGAACTTTAAAGAGGCTGAATATTGTAAGACTAAGCCAAGACATGGGCTCTCTCTCTCTAGACTCATGTTTGGCCACATGGAATGCCTCACTTGCACAAGCTCCCACCACAAGATGGTCTCCAGGGTCATCTCATGGGACTGCTGAACTTTAAAGAGGCTGAATATTATAAGACTAAGCCCAGACATGGGCTCTCTCTCTCTCTCTAGACTCATGTTTGGCCACATGGAATGCCTCACTTGCACAAGCTCCCACCACAAGATGGTCTCCAGGGTCAAGATGATGCCAGCCCTTGAACTTCCAGAGTTGTGCCTTAAACCAAACCTCTTTTCCTTAAAACAAAACAAAACAAAAACAAAAACAAAATACCATGCCCTGAGCATTTCCTTAGAGTGACACAAAGCAGATGAGTGTGTGCGTCATATTGCATTTTCTACATCCCAGATAAGCTATGAAAATGGACTTGAGTGGCAGATGTCCGATGCTTGGAACTCTTGCTGCAGGACGGGAATAGGTACAAAACATAAGGCTTTCATTGAGTGTATTCTTAACTCATTCTCAACTGTTCATCCCTTTATCTACCAGACAGGCATTGGCTGAATGCCCCCCTGTGAGCCAGAATAGAACAAAGAATAAGGAAAGACTGTTAATTTTTTTTTCTGTGTATGAATGATGTGTATTTGTCGGTGTTCATTGCACAGTGCATATGTGGAGGTCAGAAAACAACTGTGCAAAATGGATTTTTTTCCTTCCACCTTTATGTGGGTTCTGGGGATCAAACCCAGCTCACCAGGCTTGCAAGGTAAGCCCCTTACCTCTGAGCCATTTTGCCTACCCAAGTTATGTTTAGACAAGATGTTTTTATTTTCTTACACTGGGGATTGTTCCCAGGCTTTGTGTATGCTAGGCAAACATGCTACCATTGAGTCTCCCCCTTCTCCCCCCCCCCCCCACCCGCCCAGCAAGGCTCTGTTTTCAATAATAGTTAGTTGGGCCAAAAGAAAAGGTAAACAACAGGTTCTTTTATTTCCTCACAGAAATTAATTTGAGGAATTAGTATTCCTGTTTTTATTTTATTTTTTATATGTGTGTGTTGCCTACATATATGTGTATCACATGCATGACTGGTACCCAGGAAGATCAGAATTGGAACCTCTGGAACTGAAGTTATGGACATGTGTGAGCCACCATGTGCTTACATGTGCTGAGAATGAAACCCAGGTCCTCTGGAAGAGCAGCCAGTGCTCTTAACCACTGAGCCATCTCTCCAACCCTCTGTTTTCTTTTTTAAACAGAGAAGATGAGATAAGATGATAGCACTTATGATTCCTTATGAGGAATCCTTTTTCCTTGGAAGCATCTCCTCATGTATATGGCCAACATTCTGTTTCTGGGCCTCTGCATATATACATTTTAGGCTTAAGAGTGATCCCCCCACACAACACACTGTGTGATTTCAGATGGAGCATCTGTTCCCCATCGAAGCCAACACTTCAAAGGAGAGATGGAACTTTGCAGGAATGGGGAAGCTTCCATTCCATTGGCAAATGAGAAGAGCACAGAGCAGTCTGTATGGTCCCACCTAGAGAAGTCAGCTGTTGTTCACACCTTAACTCTTTGAGGGCTGTGTTAATATGCTTAATAGAAAAAATGCCATTTTGAGCATTGTTTTTTCATTGTAGAGTTTGATATTGTTAGGAATGCTTGCATACTGTGTACCAGGTCACCATCAGTCATTATATCATGAAAAGCTCAAATTATACACTTGTTTTTTTTAAATTCCCACCTACCTGCCCCAAACACTGAAACCACCACTCTCTCTGTTACTGTGAGGGTCACTACCTCACATTGTCCCTGGAAGTAGGACCACCAACCTTAGTCATTTTGTGACTGGCTTTATTGCACTTAACATAATGTCTTCACCGTGGCATAGAACGGGTCAAAATCCCCTCCTTTCATAAAGATGAACAGTGTTCCATTGTGTGTCCTGGCTACATTTGATTTATCTGCTCATCCATTGATGAACTCCAGACCCCTTCCACCCCTTGGCCGCTGTGAGGAACGCTGCTTTGAACATGGGAGTACAGATGTCTGTCTTCAGCGTGTTTGCTCTCAGTGTTTTGGGGTGTGTATCCAGCAGAAGGATTACTGGATTAGGTTGCAGTTCTTCTTAGTTTTTTATTTTTTATTTTTTTGAGGAACCTCTAGCTTTCACAATGGCTACACCATTTTCTCTTCCTAGTAATAGTGCACAAAGAATTCAGTTTCTCCAACCATAACCAACTCATATTTCTCACTTATTTTGATGGGAGCCACCATTATAAGTATGTAGGATAATAAGTTTTATGCAGCATTTTACATACTGTGGAAAGTATGGCTTTAACAGAATCCAGAATGTGACACTGTTATAACATGACACAATGTCTACAAAAGAACTTCATGGACAAAAAAAATTGCCATGTGGGTGTGAGGGACAGGCCTGTCTGAAAGGATTCCGCCTTGGGTTAGGGCTGTTGGCTCTTCTGTGTGCCCTATTGATCTCCTCGGGTGCTGGTTTTTGCAGGGTGTTACAGAACTTTCAAGTGATCAGTTTATGCTTTCTCTCCACAGTGCCAGCAAAGCTTCTGGGGACATGTTAGCTGCTTAGTGACAAACGCTTTCTCCATATGACCCTGCCCACCACATTTGTGCCCGAGCTATTCAAAGAATGTGGTTCACTTGTCTCCTTCCTTCCTTGGCAGCCTTCGTTTCCCAACTCAGTCCACCTCCCCGTGTCTTTTGTCCCTCCCTGTATGCCCACAGTTCTTCCTCTCATGCCCCCTTGTACAATTGCACAATTGCCACCTTCCTGTGTTATGATAGTGATTTGCTGCTCTGCTTCCACTGTATAGCTTAGAGTCCTCAAATGCAGGGGCAGTCCCTCGACTTTTATTTGTGTGTGTGTGTGTGTGTGTGTGCGCGCGCGTGCGCACACGCGCGTGCATGTCCGTGTGGTTACGCTTTTTCAGGGAGAGTTTGTGCATGTGTATGTGTGGAGTATGTATGCACATGTGTACTCATGTGTGTGAGACCAGAGATCATTCTCAGGCACCATTCATACCTTGTTTTATCAAACTAAGACACCCTCTGGCCTGGAGGCTCGCCAAGTACAGTAGTTTGACTGGCCAGAGGGTTCCAAGTGTCTGCTTCTCCAGCACTGGGATTAGAACCATGTCCTACTATGCCTGGCTTTTTAATATAGGTTCCGTGAATCAAGCGCAGGTCCTCATGGTTGTGCAACAAGAATTTTGACAACGGAGCTCTGTTCCCAGTTGCTGTTTGTGTTTTGAAACAGGGCCTTGGAATATACTCCAGGTTATCCCCAAACTCATTGAAAGCCTCCTGCCACAGCTTCCCAAGTGCTTGGAATTCCAAATATTCAATATGACAAGCAGCTTTCCCTGCTGTCTTGAGAGGCCAAGAGCCTCCCAGTGCCCAGGGATCTCAGCATCCTTGCTATCCTCAAACCTTTGGTGGAAGTATCTCATCAATGAAGGAACAATGAGTTCGACTCCCAGGAGACACAAAGTAGAGGTCTGCACCAGCAAATCCACTGCTCCAGTCCAGACGGACAGAGTCCTCTGGTTTCCTCTTCTACCTTCAGCATTTTCTCCTTTCTCTTTCATCATGAACGTGCTCCCTCTTACGAGCTACCATCTTGTCTCTGTAAACACTGTTCTGGTCCCTGGAACAATAGACCTTCTTTAGAGTTTGTGACAGCCCATTGGAATCTTCTCAGTTCTGTGCATACCAGAGAATTTTGGAAATGTGGCTCTCAGCCTTCCTGCTTCCTCTTAAATGGCTGTAATCTGGTGGCGAGATGTTCAGGTGCCCAGATGTAAAACAGCCCTTGAAGTACATTGCAAAGCCAGTCTGGAATCCATATATTGAGTGCCTCCTGGCACTGTGCTAGGCCCTGGGGCAACCACACTGAGAGTGGGATCAGCCCACACACAGCTCTAGGCCAAGTGCCTGGGGGGCTCTGTGGGGGAAGACTTGCTAAATGTTGACAGCTGATGTGCTAACATGCTGCAAAACTCAGCTGTTCCCACTGGTGTCTTCACTCTCATGTAAAACAGGGCTTGTTCTTCACCTCACAGGGGCTGCAAGCCTTTGAATTAAAGATGGAGGCACTCCTGGGGTACCCAGCTGCAGTGCATATAGATGTTCCCAAGACCCTTCCTCCAGCATTCCAGAGATGAGGTGTGCATCCTGATGACCATGCTTGGTCTGTGAAATCTACCACAGCTCTGTTGAAGAGTTCCCACTGTGCAGGGTGTTGGGGTGGCATCCAGTACAAGATCCTTCGATCAGGACTTCAGCAGCACATTTGGATCAGTCAACCTTAAAGCTGTCTCCTGAGCTTTGAATTCTCTAGGAACATGGTAGTTGTTGGAGGATGGAAATGGCCCTGTTAGCATTTGGGCTTTTTTTTTTTTTTTGATGCTGCAACAGTACAATTTAGCCTATGTGGTTTTCATTATTTAAGAGGTGTCCTGGCCATTTTGTTCTTTTATTCTCCTGTCACACCATCCTTGTCAAAACTGAGTAGTTTGAAATCAAAAGCCCTTTGAAGAGTGCTTTGGTACCCCAGAACCAGTGAGGTATCAGGTGTGAGGGCACTGGGGCATGGACTCCAGGCCTGAGGGCTGGGTACAATGAAGAAGACCTCAAAGGCTCACACCCAGTTATCCAGAGGTCTATGATTAGGACCAGGTACCATAAAGGCAGGGGGGATGTGTGAGCAAAGCTGCTGTGATAGCTGTGTACCCCTGGGGACATTTACCCTGGCCGGAACTACTGTTTTCTTTCCCTTCATTCTTGCAGGGGTACCACTAAGCCCATATTGCTTCCAGTGCCTAGAGGAAGTCTAGGAGCTGCCAATAAATGGTGCTGTGGGATGAGGCCAGGTCCAAGCCTGGGCTCCTCTCCCAGGGCTGACACCATCTGCCTGGTTTCTACAGGGCCTCTTGCCCCAGGCGTTGGAGCACGATGCAGAGAAGTATGTCCATACAATCTGCTGAGGGGAAGATAGCTGCACTAGAGTGCTAGTTTTATTTTAATTTTGCTGATAATTCCACTGTTTTCTTGAAGACCCTAAAGTTCAGAGCATGGCCATGATGGAAATGCAGTTATGTGACCCCGTAATGGAGGGCACCCCGTCTCTTAAGAGTTATGCCTGGACATTGGAGAGTCATCACCTTTATTATTAGGAGTTGAAATCATGTATTGTTAGGATTTTAAAATACATTTATACTGAAGTAATGACGAAGAAAACAAAGAAATGGGTTACAGTTTTCCCACCCAAAAAATAACAGTCCTAAAGGAGAGAGAGAAGAGAGGGAGATGGGGGAAGAGAGGAGGAGAAGGAAGGAAGCCCAAGTGTCTGAATCATAGGTAAATATTCAGAAAACCAGGATGATGGAGCTCTGATGTAGATGTTTAGTGGATGGGAGGATCAATCTTCAGCACTCCACAAAAATAAAAATCACAAGGAAAAAAAAATCGCATCTATAGTGGACATTTTCAGACATTTTTTTCCTCCTTATTTTCTCCTAAACAATACAAATTAACACGTATTTCCAAAGTAACAGCATTTCCATCGTATTAAAAGGAAGGAGAGAGGGGGACGGTGCAGATAGATCTGGTGTTCCCAGAATGTGCTACACACGCTGGAGGCTCCTGGAGCCCATTGGGACCTCAGATCAGAATGAAAATGAGAAACTCAGAGTGGTTTTTGGGTCCGTGAACTTGAAGAGAACTCCATGCAACAGGGCACTATGCTTCTTTTCCTCCTTATACTTTTCTCCTCTTTCAGACTTCTACTTTGGATGCATTTTGCCATGCTGTGAGACCTGTAAAGTAGGGCTTACACCATCCTAGCTATGGTTTTTATTCTTTAGCATCTGGTACAAAAAGAAAATGAAAATGGAGAAATGGTAATCTCCCATTCTGTTTGTTTATTTCTTCATTAATCTCCACAAACAAGATATGTTTTTAGTTACAGATCGGCTAGAAAAAAAATGCATATGCTAAACCAGATGGGTGAAATTAACAGTTTCATTAAACTGGCTTTAACACCGCCAAACACACCATGGCTTTGATTTTAGACAGTAGTTACAATCTGAACTTTAACAAATGTGTGAAATGAGTAATTTTATCTTAGCATTATTATTTTTATTAAATTCACTAGCGCAGAAAATTGTTTAGAATCTCGGGCAGAGAAAATACCAATTGGAGATATTTTTCTGAAAGTTAAGAATTTTAATATAAAAAAGAAATGAGCAAGCTCTTTCAGTCTGCACAGATTTTTGGGCCCAGAATCAAGACTGGAGGATTCTGGGTTTGTTCCATCTTTTCCAGAAAACTCAGCTACCTAGGTACTCCTGATAATGATTTCTGGAGTTCTGTGCCAGGGGTCAGCAGGGCAGGTGTTTCATTTAGAGTTTCATTTCTTTTGGAGCCCTTCCCTTCTCTGGGCCCACAAGGCTGATGTCCCTGTGTACTCAGGCAAAACCCATCATCTAAGTTAGGAATTTGGCAGGAAGGTGAGGCCAGGATGAATCGTTAACAATAATACGGATGCCGCTTTGCCGGGAATGTGCACACAGAGGCATCCAAAATGAGCACATGTTTAAAACTAAATATATGAATAAGTAGCAGTAACATCTATGTTTTCAGTGTCTCTGAACTATGGTGCTCACTGAATCTGTGGAGAGTGTTCTTATCAGGGGAATGGTCCAGTAGGGTGGAGTGCTTTTCTTAGCAGACGAAGGGAAAGCCCAACAACGTGAGATTCCCTGAGTCCTGGTAGAAAAGGATGTTATTATGGAGGCAAAACCCATAAGGAAAACACAGAGAAGTGTCCAGGGCTGCCTATCGCTGCCTTGTTGGTTGCAGCAAATCACAAGAAGCAACTTAAGAGTCTGAAAACAGAGAACTCGGTTCAGCCGTATAATGCAGTATGGTTGACTGTCTGTTCCTGTGGGCTCTGCATCAGTACACTACCAACCATGGACCAAAGGTATTTAGAATGGCAGGCTGCGGGTGGAGCTGAGTTCATAGCTATTCTGGGTCACGCGTGGCCACAAGCTGCAGGCAGGACACACCTGATAGGCCATGCAGGAGGATACACACAGGAAGATGTTCGTTGGCCACATGCAAATGCTCTGCAGTGTTATTCATGGGACTTGGATGACTGAGAATTTAGGGAACTGGGGAGAAATCTGGAAGTGGTGTCCCAATTACTATCATTCATTGATAGTTAACTAATCTATCCATCTATTTATTATTGGAAGGGTGTATACATGTGCATGCAAATATGAAGTATGCATGCATGAAGTCAACATTAGTATCTTTCCTCAATGATGTTCCACCTTTGTTGTTTTAAAGGCAGGTCTCTCACTGAACCTAAAGCTTATGGATTAGGTTATGCTAGCTGCCAATGAGATTCAGAGATCAATCTGTCTCACTCACCCTAAGGCTGGATTACAGGCATATGTCCCAATGTTTAGCTTAGGGGATCTGAGTTCAGGACCTTGTGTTTGTACAGATGCATTATCAACTGAGCTGTCGTCCTTCTCTTTGTCTGCAACATTGGGGCACTAAGCAGAATAACCTTCTGACAGCCATAGAGAACTATTGATAATAAATAGTTAATTTAAAAGAGAAAGTTGGGCTGGCAAGATGGCTTTGTGGGTAAAGGGGCTTAGGCCCAGGCTTCACCTGAAGATCTGAGTTTGCTCCCTGGGATCCAGATAGGGGAAGGAATGAACTGATTCCTGCAAGTTGTCCTCCAACTTCCACATTCATGCTGCACATGTATGCATCTCCACATATACACACACAAACAAATGAGTAAATTTAATGAAAATTTAAAACATTTAGCCAGAATCTATATGCCACTGGGGAAAAGGAAATGTATATATATATATATGTAAATACATGCATACACAAATTATTGTGCATGCAAAGGAAAAGTCTCCAAGCATAGGTACCAAGCTTTTTAACAGCTTTTATCTTCAGTAAAGAGAGAATGGGGGGGTGGAGACTTCTGTTTTATTTAATACCATTTGCATTGTTTGATTTGTCTTGCAAAAACAAATAGTTATGTTTCTTACATAGCAAATAGTTATGTCTTTCAAGAGTAAAGCAAGGAAGCAAAACAACAAACACAGAGCATATGGAAAAGGTACACTGCTGCTCAGGCAATAAGATGGCTTTTTCAGCTACTGTGGTTCTGGGTGTTTGGGATCTGTACAGCCTAGGCAGATGCAACTGGAGCTGGGAATCTGTCCATCTTTCCGAGGTCTTTGAGTGCAGATCGTATCTGCCTTTCAGGGGCTCACAGGAACCAGCAGCAAGTTGCAAACAAGTGTATCAGCTTTCATGATTCCAGCTGCGGATCTTGCTGATCTTAGGGTACGTGCCTGCATGTGCGTGCGTGCGTGCGTGCGTGCGTGCGTGCGTGTATGCACGCACGTGGGTGCCGTACACTTAGGCACCTCTGTGTGCTTTGTGTCTGTCTGTCTGTGGGGACCAGTGGGCACCCCAGATATTGTTGTGCAGACACCATGGCCCCTTGTTTGTTGAGACAGGGTCTCATTGGCCTGAGGCTCACCAGTTCCCCTTGGCTAGCTAGCCAGCAAACCCTGGGCATTTCCTGGCCCTGCCTACCCAGTACTGGAGTTACAAGCAAATGCCTCTATACCTGGCTTTTTATGTGATTGTTAAGCACCAAACTCAGGTATTCATGCCTTTGTGGCAAGTATTGTACCAACTGAGCCATCTCCCCCGGCTCCCCCACCACAACCCCTCTTTTAAAACCAACCACTGCAAGGGAATTACTCTTCAGTAAACTTAATCCAAGCCTCTCATTCTGGGCAAAAATTTCTCTGCTCATTCCTTACAGGTGTGCTAAGAAAAGTGATTTATCCATTGCCTCCTGAACATGTTTTTAAAAAATAACTCTTTTTCAATAGGATGAAGAGAATAACAATGTTGGAGGTACCAGTTTTTAGGCAGGTGAAACTTTAGTCAAGGCTGACATTTAAGTTAACATTCAAACTGACGTTGTTTACATGTAACTTGGGTCCTATGTTTCCTATAAATAACATCTTTCCATCCTGTATGATCTTTTGTAGCATGGCACCTACAACAATACTTTGCCTGTCCTAAAAGCATTTCTTGGCTGCAATAATAAATAAAAGAGATGGATAGCAAAGACAGACTTTAGAAGATTCTAACAGTTGCCTCATAGAGCCATCACACTTGCTCTCTTGGCTTAGACATTGATCGACATATAGATTCATGAGAGGTTTCATAAAAGAAAACACCAAGCATATTAAGGCACACCAGACAAGTCCCCATCCGTGCTGGGTGGGGACTGATGAATATAGCTGCTTGGTGTCCACAAGGGGGTGAGCCCGAACTCTGGCTTGTGTGACTTGCCTAGCATGGTTCAAAGGTTGGCCTGGCCCTTTGCCAGCTTTTGTAACTGTAGACAAGTTATTTTGCTTCTTAATCCCCTGCTGTAAAGGAGGAGGCTAATAATAGTATCAACCATCTAAGCTCGTGCAGATCCAATGGCCTCATTTGGGTAGGACGCTTGACCCTGTATTTGTTGTCTTGTAAGCCTTCCGTAAGAGTTGACTCATACTTTTCATTGTACCGAGAGACCCATGAACAAAACTGGCATCGAAAGATGATGAGGAAGCATCTCAAAAATAAAATGCTCTTGCCCAAATTTTGGGAGCAGTACCAAGGAACTATTTCTGGGATAAAACACACTCTTCTTCTTCATTTCAGAAGTCTCTGGAAGTTTCAGTAGCCCTGATTGGGCGGTGAATTACACTGAGTGAATTACTCTCTTGAGGCATCCTCTCAGCTCTGTGAGGCACATCCTTTTCCCAGGGACACTGGGCTGTCATTTAGAGCCAGAGGAAAAGCTTTTTACAGAGTGACACCATAGCTTCCCCCAAAGGGTTTAATTCACTTCCCCAGAGGGTGGTATATTTCAAGGTACTGCAGGACCCACCTTGTCAATAATAAAGGTATTTAATTGGCTTTCCTTCCTTCTTCTCTAGCCACATCAGCCCCGTGGTAATTAATTCTGTGTGCTGAGAATTGTGTTATTTACAGTGCCATGGAACCAAAATGACTCCGTATTAGAAATCGGTACGAGGATATTTGAGAAGGCTGTAAAGAAACTCTCCGCTGTTGATGGCCTTCACCAAATTAGCTCTGCCGTTCCCTTTCTGATGGATTCCAGCTGCTGTGGATACCATAAAGCATCCTACTACCTCACTGTCTTCTATGAAACTGGGTTAAATGGACCTCGGGATCAGCTGCAGGTGGCGTATTTCATGGGTTTGGGAGCACCTGTCACCTGGCTTATGTGTGCAGAGAGATGCCCCTGCTAGCACTGGATGTGTTGCAACTCCTTGGAGTCCCCTAAAATCCTTCTAAGGGGAATTGTCCTTGGGCTGTGGAACTACATGATAACCTGTTTTCAGGGAGAGAAAATGCCACTTCTCCATTTTGGCACATGGCTTTCATGTTTTGGTAAGCCATCCAAGGGACACTTTGAGCAAGGCTGGCTGGAATCCCATCCTTCAAAATCAGGGACCTCTTCCCTGATAAATGCAATGGTCCTCACGTTTGAGGCCATCACACCATTTTACTTTTTAGCTAATAAAAGGCTTTGGATCTCTTGTTGCCATATCTACCCTTCTACTATAAAAATAAATGCTTCAGTAGGCAGTTTTACTTTGGGTCTGGAATCCAAATTGATTATGCAAGGGGCCTAACATTTAGAGTCACACTTTCTAAGTGTATTAGTCAGGGTTCTCCAGAAAAACAGAACCAATGGGATTATATATAGGAAGAGATTTATTCTGAAAAATCAGCTCATGCAATTATGGAGTCTGAGAAGTTCCTTGCTCTGCCATCTGCAAGTGGGAGGCCAGGAAAGCTGCTGCTAGTGGGTTTCTAGTCAAAGCCTGAGGGCCTGATGACCAGGGGAATGGGTAGTGGAAAGTCTACTCATTAGACAGGAAAAGATCAGGGTCCCAGCTCAAGCAGGCAGGCAGGAGGCCAAAAGGGATGAATTCCTCCTTTCTCTGCCTTTGGTCTTCTTTAGGCTCTCGATGGGATGCTGCTCTGCCAGCCTGGGGAGGACCATCTGCTATACTCAGCCTCCTAATTCCAGGCCTCATTGGAAACAGCCTACCAGACTCCCTGAGAAATGACGCTGGGCTCCTGCCAGCATAGTCACATTGACAGATAACACTATCACAAGGAAACACCACATGCTCTCTGATCACTTTAAATTTCTGATCTCTGTGTGTGATTGCTTGCCTTTGTGTCTGTGGTTCTTGGTTTAGTTTTGTTTTAGGTTTTTTTTCTATTTTAACATACATTAACATTTCTAGGATAGCTTGTATTATAGAGTGGGAGCAGGGCAAATGACCTTTCAGCTTTAGGGGGTTTTATAGCCTACAGTCTTGTGAACCCCTAATCAACTATCAATTTCTTCCCACCAGGGCATGCTATACAGTCTGGTTGGAGGTCAGGGCAGTGAGAGGCTGTCATCAATGAATCTCGGGTACAAACACTATCAAGGCATTGACAGTTACCCACTGGACTGGGAACTGTCGTATGCCTACTACAGCAACATTGCCACGAAGACACCCCTTGACCAGCACACACTGCAGGGAGACCAGGTATGATGGAGATGTTTGGGAATGCTTATGGTCTGGGTACCAGGGCCTTCTGAGCAATGGGATAGCATCTGCACCTGCCTCTGGTTTATGTGTTGGCTCTCCGAGGATGTGCACTGTCTCATGGAGAGAAGAGCTTTATTGCCTATCTCCCGGTCCCATTTCCTGCATTTGAGCAGGTCCCCAGGCTGACGGCAAGCGTGAAGGTACATCTGTGAGTGGGCAAACTGGGATGTCAAGGGGAGGCTGGCTCCTGAGGCAGATTTTGATCTTGAAAAAAGAAAACATACCAGAAACCTAAGTGTTTTTTGTCCATGTGAGATGGTGAGGTCTGGAGATGTTAGTTAGGAGGGAAGGAATCATATTGAGAGGAGGCAATAATCTCCCAGAACCCCTATCCATGCAATTTGAGTAAGCAGAATCCACCACACACAGAAGCCAGCTTTACATCCAGGCAGGTTCCCAGTGCTGGATACCTGAGAAAGGTCTCCTTCACGTGGACCTTGCTACTCACTACTCCCAGGTGGCTGATGTTTGAAGGCGGCACCTTAAGGGCTAGACAAGAGGGACTAACGCCAGCCCCTACTTCTTGCTGGCTTCCAATCTTGCTGACTCACTGGACAAAGAAATCAGTGATTCACATCTGCCAAAAAAAAAAAAGCATAATGTGTTAGATTAGACTCACTGATGGCTTGCTTCTGGACCTCTTTTGAGAGTGAGAATAAAAGGCTGCCAGTGAAGGTGTCTGCTCTGGGTAAGAATGGCAGGGAAGGCTCCTTGAGGGCACAGACCTAAGCATGTGAGAGGAGCCAGCAGGCTGGTTGGCCTCAGGATCACAGGGCTGTGTGAGATGATTCACTCGTGAGATGGCGCAACTAGTTTGCTGTGCAGTTGAGAGTCTCTCTCTCTCTCTCTTTCCATAAAGGGCCATCTGGTGAGTATTTCAACCTTTTTTTTGTTTTTTTGTTTGTTTTTGTTTTTGTTTTTTTGCACCTGCTGATCTCTGCCAGGGAAATGTGGAAACAAATGAGGCACCCCAGTCTGAACAGCCACAGACAGTACGACCCTCCATGGCAGGGTTTGTCTGTGATCTGTGCCACGAACTTCACTTTTCCTGCCTCTTGGGCAAGATGTGCCTGAGGTACGGACCTGGCTAGGTCAGAATTGTTGACTCTCAAGCTTAGTGACTAACTGGGATTCAAACTGCCCTGGGTTTGAGTCAGAAACCCACAGTGCAGAAAAATGGTGTTTGATACTTAGAAATAGATGATTTCTGAAAATAAAATAAAATTTAAAAAGAAGTCTACAGTGGCTACCCTACTGTTGTGAAATAAACCACTTGGAGAGATAAGCCTTCAGTCAATGTTAAACATGACAGAGCAGGCAGGCCTAAGGATGGAGCTCAGCAGCTGGTAGGTCACTTGTCTAGCATGCACAAGGTTTGATCCCAGCACCACATGAAACCAGGTATAATGGCATGTGCCTGTAATCTGAGCACCTAGAGGAGGAGACAGGAGGTTCAGGAATTCAACCCTATCCTTGTCCACATAGCAAGTTTAGGACCAGCTTGGGATTTGTGAGACTGTGTGCCAAGAAAGAAAGGGAAGGAGGAAGAGATGAGGAAGGAAGGGATGGGGGGAGAAGGAAGAGGAGGAGGAGGAAAAGGACAGAAGTCATAAAATTTTTTTTCATAATTGTGGCCTAATTGTTCTTGTTGTTTTGTATTGTATTTATTGTTATAAGAAAAAGAGCCTTTTATTGGACTAAAAGGGGGGAGCTGTTGAGAGGAAAAAGATATATCCTAAATTGAAAAAAGAAAAAGCAGATAGGAGGGCGAAGGGGAAGAGGGTGGGAGGGTGGGATTAGGAGGGGGAAGAGGGAGACTGATTGTGATGTAACTTGAAGAAATAAATAAATGTTTAAAAAAATGAAAAAAACCCCAAAACCATAAGTTGTCTTTATAGAGACATTCTTTTTTTTTTAATTAAATACTTTATTTTTTTTTCTTCAAGTTACATCTCAGTAACAAACCCCTCCCTATTCCCCCTTCCTATCCCGCCCTTCCACCCTCTTCCCCCCAGAAGTTTCCCCTTTTAGTCCAACAGCTGGTTCCTTCTCTTATAACAGTAAGTATTATACAAAACAACAGATATAGATATGCCACATTTATGAGAGTAAATTGGCCCAGTATACCTTCCCAATGTTCAGTTTATACCTATTTGGCCCCTGACTTTAACATTCTACTATCTACCCAACTCCATGAGTTTAAAGGTCTAGATGTGACTCAACATTCATACTATCTTGCAACACACTTTTAAGAGTATCTTCTTAGATCTATAACACCCTCTTGATTCCCAAACAGTTCAAAATTTAACTATAAGATTCTATCTGTCTATTCTTCAA